>VXBB01011145.1:524192-546262 GCA_013399915.1 Illadopsis cleaveri | reverse complement strand
TTTGGTGGCAGAGAAAAATGATGGAATAGGAGAGCCCAAATTATCAACAAGGGGCTCAAGGGTTGATGTCATCAGCAGAATTTTGGGTTCTTTGATCATGGGGCAATGTTTTCAGCCCCTGGCCTGCTGGAACTGGGCAGGCTCCATCCCTCTGTTAGGGGGAGAAGGATTTTAGCTCACAAACTGTCAGAACTCGTTGAGAGGGCTTTAAACTAGGTTGGAAGGGGAAAGGGGATGCAGCTGGGCTGTCTGGAAGCAGGACCAAGGGTGGTAAACCCGATTTAGGGGTGAAATCAGCAGCCCAGCTGAGGTGCATGTACACCAATGCACACAGCATGGGTGACAAAGAGGAGCTGGAGGCCATGGTCCAGCAGCAGAGCTGTGATGTGTCACCATCACAGAAACGTGGTGGGATGACTCACAGAGCTGGAGACTGCACTGGATGGCTACAAGCTCTTCAGGAGAGACAGAAAAGGGACAACTGGAGGGGTGGCCCTTTCTATCAGGGTGGCTTTTGGTGCCATAGGTATTGGAGCTAGTGATGAAGAAGTTGAATGTCTGTGGGTAAGAATTAAGGGGAAAGCCAACAAGGATGAATAGTACAGAGGTACACAGAGCTGGTTGTGTAACAGATGACTCAGTCATTTCAAGTTTGTAGATGTAGATAAAAAAGGGAAAAAAGGTAATTCTTGTAATTATTGGAGTTCTCTACATTGGATCAAGTACTAACTCTGGTATTTACTTTTCTGATTAGAATGACATGACTGTGATAAATGAAGAGGAAAATAAATTTAAAATTTCCATAATAAAATAAGTATTTTCTTTGTGATTCAAACTGCTCCATCCCCAGCTTTCTAATGTTGTTTACCCATAGTTAAGGATATGTTAGAATGTAATTGTAACTATTTGCCATGGCTGGCTGTTAGAATGAGAGATCATGCATTTGCATCTCATATAACCAGAAATTAAAAATGAAGGACTGACCACTTGACACCATTGTAGTTCTTGAAATAAAGCCTGTTGAGGTTCATTTGTTGTGGCTGCTGAATGGCTCTGCTCACCAATTTGAATACCTGATGAAATTCCTATTAGAAGGGCGCTATAATAATTAATGGCATAATGAAAGTGCCCGAGACAAAATAGAAATATTGCTCTGCTAACCCTTTTTTTCAGAAAAGAACTTTAAAATGAAGTTTTTGAAATGCACATGTGACATTTGTCCTGGCCTCTGGAAGGGTACTTTTTATTTTGGGGATCCCCTATACGGGAGAGATCTGTGATAATTTCAGTCTTTCAACAAGCTACTCAGAGTCATACTCTGTATTCTGGGGATGAATTGTTTCTGTACTCCAGAGAAACTGCTGTTTCCCCTCAGAGCTGTATAAAAAAGGAAAATGAGTGTTGGTGGTAAGACAGTGATAAAATGCATTGCAGGCAATTACAGGCAGGAAATACTGGGTTTCCACTACCTTAGAAGCCATACTGATGGAAGAGCCCTTACCTTTACATCTGTTTGGAAACTATGTAAACTCGTACACATTTTTGAATTCTCAACATGTCCCCTCCCCAAGGCACTAATTATTCTGTATCAGGAGCCTCTTAATTCGTGTTCTGGGATGAATTTCCATTTATGTGCCTGTATCAAAGCTTAGGCTCCTGTATTATGGAATTCAGCTTTGAAAATATGGGCTAGGGGTTTTTCTGTCAACTACTTTAGTTTTTCTACAGAGCCACATTTCATATTCATCAAAATAAAATATAATCAAAAGTAGTGTTTAAAAGTGTCAGTCAACATGCCTAATGTTGCAAAAGGTGATCCTTTTTTCCATTACAAATGCTTTTCCCTCTTCTTCCTATTTTTCACAAAGGAGCACAGTGCAGGCATGTAGAATATAACTCTACTCGAGTTCTTGTGTGAAGACTCCACTTTTTTCTTTCTGTGTAATGTTAATTGAGTGTCCTATGTCCTCAGTGTGTCTAATGCATTAAAAATCAGAGAATTTAATGCTGTAATTATGAAAGCTTAAAGGAAGAAGCCCGTTGAAATCACTTCAGATAGGTTATCAGCTTTACCTTTCCAAATACGTTCTATAATAGAAGCTGATTTCCTAAAGAGTTTTGTCTCACACATGTACCTGTCTGAGAGTGGCTCTTGCACACTAGAGTATGAATAAATTATTTCCACAGCTCTAATGCATCCTTTTTTTCAGTATGGGCCTTAGACTTTCCTTTTCCTTAAAAGCATCATTTGGCTGCTGAATCAAAAACTCTGAAAAGAGACAATAATGATTGTTCACATTTGAAATGCAACAACCCATCCAGGTCAGAAAAGAGCTGCAGCAAAGTATGTCCTCTAAACAATCGGTGTTGGAACTACTAATTAAGTTGATTGTGATGAATAGAATTAAACCAAAATCATATATTGATATTCAGCGGAATTAGACATTTTTGACATTTTCAATAAATTCACTTATTTTTCTGTACATGCAAGACTTTAACTGTCTTGGGTTTAAATATTCTTACATATTTTTTGGGGGGTGGTGTGTGTGTATATTTATATAGTGACCATATTTTCATATTCAGTGGCAATGACTGGAAGTCAATCAGAATGGCTCAGGTGATGCCAGTTGTAAAGAGGTTTTTTTAACTGCAGTGAGGGAAGGGGGCTTCCAAACACACACACAGCCATTAGAGCAAGATGTAATCTAGAGAGAGGAATAGACCCAAAGAGAGCTAGGAGAGGGCAAGAAGGCACAGGGAGCAGTTCCGCATTTCCATTCTGACAGTGCAGAAGGGCAAAGGAGGAAACAAAAGTCAGGGAATTCTCCCTGGTAGCCAGTTCAGAATAAGCGAGGGCATCCTGCTGAACATAGTGAATTTTGGATCAGATTCATCCCTGCAGTACTGGCCCCTGGAAGCAGTGAAACATTACAGAGCTCGGGGAAGGGGTGATGCTGAGGAACAAAGGAGTGAACTGTGCAGCTGCCAAGGCCATCTCTATTGACAAGGGATCCAACCCTGTGAAGAGTGCCTGCCATGGGGCTGTGACGTTGACACAAGCTTCAATTTGTACTTTTATTGATTTTTCTTATGACTGGAGATGTGAATAAGTCTATTTAGAATACTGGGCATGGAGATCTTCTCTCCTGTAAGGCCTGCCCAGCAGGTCGTTTCCCACAGGCCAGAAATTATTCTCCAAACTGTAATGAAGAACTATTATTATCATGTTCCTCAAAATATCAGAGAATAGTTGCTGGATACCCTGAATAGTGTTTCTTTTTATCTGAAGTCGTACTTACTTTGAAGTCAGTGAGAAATGTTTCATTGATCAGGTTTTAGTGCCATTCCTCAAACCATTCAGGTGTCATTTTAGACTCTGTTGAGCCCTGAGATGCTCATTGAGGTGCTCATGAATAAACAAGCTCCTGGGGAAGTGAGTAGCTGAAGGCTTAGTGGTTGTTCATGCCAGCAGGATGCCTGTGAGATGGAGCATAGCATGGGAAAAAAATAAACCTTGAAGAGGCCTTCCCCCAGGAGTTTGTGCCTGGGAAGAGTGCCACAGTTCCTGACAGTGGGCATATGAGTACTGAGCTTGGCAGGCTGCTGCCATGGGCTTTCTGAGGCTGCTCTGTCCCTCTGCTCAGTCACTGCAGTCACTGGTACCTGAACATTTTCTTCCCAACTGCTGTTCAGCATTTACAGGGTCCACCCGGTCTGCATAGCTCCTCCTTTACAAAGCAATTACTAATGCAGAGTGAGCCTCACTTAGGTTATTTCTTGCCCATTAAGTTGGAGCATTGGTCCCTGCTATCAAAACAGTTTTTTAACAAAAAATTACTTTGGGTTAGTTTGTTGCTCTGTTTTAGAAGTGGTTGTTAATATATGTTGTTTTCTTCTCAGGGATCCAGTATGCACTGGGAGGGGAGGAGAAAGAGAACTTTCAAGACTTGGATTTGGGTGTTAAGATTCATGACTTATTCATCTTGCTGGGCCACTGAAGACTGTAATTAAACCTGACAGCACTTTGCAGTGATTAAGTGATAAGCATTACACGGCATGCATTAAAATTAATATTTTTATTTCTTCTTATTTTGAGATATTCAGGTCCCAGTATCTCTTTAAAAAAAATTAAGAAAATGTAGATCTCGTGATTATTTTCTTCACCTCCCACTCACATGCTTAAAAGAGCAGATAATGGGCTTTCTGCACTTTAGAAATGGCTTTTTGTTCAGGCCAGAGTTAATCTTGCAGTAGTTAAAAATGGATTATCAGACATGGAGCCCTCCCCATCGTTGGCAGGGAGTCAGAGCTCATCTGGCAAAACTCACCTTTTTTTCTCTTTTCTTTCTGCTGATCCCTTGGGGTCCTGTTCCTGGCTGTGAACAGCAGCATGCCAATTTCAATTAACATTTCCTTTAAAACAAATGTTATCATCTGCTTTAGTGCTTGTGACTTTCCACCTCTAACGAGGATAACAGGGGAGTGCAGGCTTTGTTTGGTTCAGGATGATGTCACTGCTGTGGTGAACATTATTAACCATTATCCAGCCGTGGCATTTCTTCAGGTTCCATGTGATTTTTAAAGGTCAGGCCAAGGCTTGAGGAGGGAATTCTCTGTCTGACACAAGGACCTTTCTTTTCTCACAACAGAATAAAAACCCAAGTCCATTGCTGTTAAACTGCTGGGCTGCTTTCTCATTGTGACCACCAGCCCAAGGCTTTTGGAAAGTGCTTTGCTGTTGCAGGTCTGTAGATACAGATTGCATCTGTGTGAATAAATCATGTTGTTAGATTGCTGATTTTACCAGAGGAGAAGGCAGCAAGAAAATTTTGCTGAGTTATCCTAAACTGTGTTTTTCTCAGGCATAGGAAAAGAGAGAAATAATTTTGAAAATCATTTTGGATTAGCAGAAAATACATTTCACTCTGAAAACCCTCATTTAATTCTTTTATTTCTTTAAAAATTAAGATACATACCCATTTTAAAACAAAAATCCAAATGCTTTCTTTTGAGAATTTTGACAATTCTAAGGTTTTCAGTGCTTCTTGGATTTGTTACTATGTGTAGTCTTGTTTTCATCTTTTCCCTCTCCGTCCCAACATGACCCCTTGTAATTTTGCCTGTAATTGTTTGGCTCTTCCACTCCTGTCTTTTTTTATGACTCTTTCACCATACATCAAACACAGAGATGTCTTAAACAGTTGTTGTGACAGTCCAAATAACTGTGTGTGTCCATGTGTTAAAAACCCAGAAAAAACAAGACAGAAAAATAAACAGTTCCTGGTCCAAAACAAATAAGTACTGGGCTTCTTCCAGACTCTTCCATGACAATAAAGTTCCAATTCCTTTTTGGCCTGAAATGAAAGTAATATGTCTGGGGTGGTGAAAAATGGGAAAGCCGAGACTTTCTTTTATTTTTTTTTTTAAGAGCATAAAGAAAATGGGGTGAGGGAGGCCACAGGCCCAAAATATACACAGTGAATATTTCAGTCATATAGAATGCCAAATAATCCCTTATTAGGGGTTCTTGTCAGTTGATAATTTGTCATGGTCATTTCTACTGCCAGAGCTCTCTGGAGTGTGCTCAGTGTCCAGGCAGGTCCATAGTGCTGCATTATGGAAACTGCATCAGATATTTAATTGTTGTTTGAATTAATTGTTGTTAATTGTGTTGTTTGAATTGTTTCAGAAACAGAGATTGTGTCTCTGCTGCCCAGGAGCTGGAGTTGGGTGATATCCCTGTTCTGCCCAGCCCTGGAACCTATTCTAAACAGATGCAGTTTCCTGATGCTTTGGAAAAAATTACCTGAGCCTTCACAATAAATAAAACAGAGCGAAAAAAATTGAAAATAGGACAAAGTGACCTGAATTGAATCCATCTGAATTCACAGCTGTAGGCTCAAGAGGGCTTAAGAAGCTTTTAAAGTGATAACTTTAAAATGTGCAGGTATTCAGGAGTGTTTTTTGAGAAAACATCACTTCAGCTGTATCTTTAGGCCCTTCTAGTGTCTCACTGAATTTAATAAATAACTCTTGATATTTTGCTTCATATTATTGTTTTTTTACAAAATTAGTGTCTATCTCCATTCAAGTATTCATAATTCATTTATTCTAAATTCCTTTTCAGCTACTTGAGGAAAATTGTATTTTATGTCACATTTGGAACAAGAAATGTAGAGCACTGAGGAGTGAAGGCTGTTATCTTATTCACATGACAAAGGCATATATTATTCATACTGTAATACTCAAACTGCAGGAATTGATAGATGGAGCTTATATAGTCAACTCTCAAGCAAACTAGAAATATATTTTTTGAAATAAACTGCTTTTTGAGTGGTTAATTCAAAATCAGATGGATTACTGCAAGATGCACCCTGTGATTATTTTTCCTGCAGAGACTCAAACTACCTACATATATTTTCTCACTGAGACTGGAAAGTCTTAATGCATTTATTTTTCCTTCTGTTCGAGTGATTTAAAATCTGGAAAAGGGACCAGTGGATCAATAATTTAGTGCAGTCAGATGAAAAGTGTCTTAACCTGTTGGTTCAATTGTAGGATATTATGGAGTCTTACATACTGAACAACTGCATTTAGACTGTATAATCCATATTCAGAATAACATCTAGTGGAAGGAAAATTAGCCCTTGTGGAGGAAGTGAACATTGGTGTCTGCTCCTTTTATATTGTATAGAAAAATCTGACCAGCATAAGATAATTCTGTAGGATTATTCCTCACTCATCCCTCACCCCACTGTGTTTCAGAAAAGAGCAATCAAGAACAGGTCAAGTTTTTGTTTTTTAAAAACTAATTGTTTTAAACCACAGCTTTAATTTAAGTGTTGGAATGTGGTATCCTTAATAACTGACTGCTTAGTTGTAGATCTACTTATAAAAGGAAAACAAGGAAGGGAAAAAGCAAAACTATCTTCTTAGTTTTATATTAAAATTTCTAATTCGTGCTGTCATTTCTCATCAACACTTCAGGAATGCCCCTCTTGATATCTGCCACTTGCCAGGGTCTTATTGTTGTGGGGTTTGAATAATTTGGTTTTCCTATGAAGGGCAAAGGCAATAAGAATGGTTCTCACTAAAACTTCTGTAAACCTTCTGCATGTTCCAGTGATGGTACATTTAACCACTGGTTTAATACACATGATATTCATGTGTAATTTGATCAACCATAGCAGCCAAGGAGATGACAAGGGTGTTGTACAAACCACTATTGATCTGTTCAGCATTTGATTTTAAGATCCTGTGTTAACTTTGATTACAGCTGCTAAATTCTCACTCCCCTTTAATCTCTCCTCTCTCAAGTGGAGAGCACCTTTCTTATTTCTTAATTCTCAAAAAACTATCTAGCCCAAAAGATGTAACTTGTAAAAAATCATAGCATATTCTGTGTTTTCTCAGCATTGAGCTCAGAGATGAACATGACTGAAAATCAATACTGTGCTTGGCCTGCAGCCTCGTCATTTATTGATTTACATGTCGTTTGTCTCCATAGAAAAAGCAATTATTGCTTAAATACAATACAGTATTTTGCTAATAGGATACAAATGTCACCACTGAGCAAGAAAGGTCACACTTGCATGTAAATGATTGTCAACCCAGTCCCAAGCTTGTTGCTGCTGTTATTTTGAAGAGGCTGTCAAGAAACAGGAGGCCTAGGTGTAATTCTGCTGGCATTAATGGGAGCTCAGGTGTTGATTTAAGTGGCACCAGTGGTTCCAGTTCTCTGGACTTACTCAGGTGCTTTGTGCTTCTTTATTTTTACAGAGCTCAGTCAGGTGGGATTTTCTTTTTTTTTTTTTTTTTTTTTTTTTTTTTTTTTTTTTTTTTTTTTTTTTCTTTTTTAGCTTTGGAGCTATTGAGAAAAATCTTCACAGAGAAGAGATAGAGGACAAAATGAAGTAGGAATTCAAGAAAGATTGCTGAATCTGCTGGAAGAGGTGAATGACCAATGCCATGCAGAGAAACAAACTTTTACCTCTGTTTTAGTAGGATGTGGAGTGGCCTTAACTCTTTAACATGATAACATGGTTATCACTTGATAATGTGCTCAGGTCTGGCACACCATGTTTGGTAGGGGAACTTAGATACTTAAGAAATACATGTACCATCCTCTACTAAAGGAGGATTACCTAATTCACTTTAAAGCTTTGGTGTCCTGAATGAAATTTCCCTTTGTGAATAAGAAGCATATTGACATTAATAGCAGTACATTTATATACAGCTTTAGGAGTTTGCTCCTCTTTGCACAAAGATACTTTTCCCCAGTGTGGCTAATCTAAATAATCAGGAATGTCAAGCTTTGTAACTTAGTGCACCTATTTTAATATTAATTTAAATTCTAAAGAACAAGAATTTAATATCCTTGAAGGTCTGTCTGTTTGTTGTCCATGTAGGTTAAAGTTTCTATATTATTAAAAAGCACAGAAGGCTGATATTTTTTGTTTTTTAGCATTTTAGCATAGGTGCTTTGCTCTGAAGAAAACTCTTGACTATTCAAGCATGAGGAAAATCAGTCTTCTTGGTACCCACGACTTTTTTTTTCTTCTCTTGGGCAGCTTCCAGGATTCCCTTGGCTAAAATATTTTAGTCTGTATTGTGAGTAATTTTAGATGTTGTACTTCTGATGGCCTGTGCAGGAGGTGTTACCTCAGCTCAGTCAGTATTTTGCTGATCCAGAGGCAGTGCAGTCCATGGTCAAGCCCATTCCCATTGGACCTTCAGCTCTTTGTTCATCTGCAGCTCCTGTTCCTGGTCCTGGTCAGAGCAGTGACAGGATCCCTGCAGGGCAGCAGGTCTCAAATCCTCCCAGCAGGCTCAGGAACCTGAGCTGCAGCGTTTGGAATGTCAGTGGGGTGTTTTCCTTTTATTTTCTTTCTCAAAGTTGTTTGAAAGGTGTACCTTTGAGCTTCCACTATTGAAATAAGATGTGAACTTCTATATGCAAAATAATAAATATGCAAAATGATGAATTTATGGGCAGTTAGAGTCTTCAGATAATTTCAGTGTTCTGACTATCTGGGACTTTGAGGGCAAGTTTATCAGTATTCAGCACTCTCTTCTTAGCTTTTTTTATGGTAACAGAACAGACTCTTGAAACAATTTATTCTATTTTTTTTTCCTTTTCTTTTTTTCTTTTCTTTTCTTTTTTTNTTTTTTTTTTTTTTTTTTTTTTTTTTCTTTTTTTTTTTTTTTTTTTTTTTTTTTCTTTTAAATTTCTTCGTTTTCCACATCAGATTTGAGCTAATTCAAATCAAGGAGCAAGGTGGCTGAGATCCTAAAGTCAGTGATTTCTTATTTTCCTCTCAAGGGTGGTATTGTTCAAGTGGCTGTGATTCTAATTGCATCAGTGTTACACGCTGCGAGAGCAGATTCAACCCACCCAGCACTCTGCATTTAAAAAGAAAAAAAAAAAAGGGAAAAAAACCCAAAATAACAAACAAACAACCTCCCCACAGCCCAGCTGCTTGATTTTTCCAAAGAACTGCACAGGTATGCCTGTATATATCCTGTAACACTGATTAAATGGCCAAAGGATTTTCTTTTACAAATTTTTTTGCCACATTCTGTTTTGAATTCAGTTTCCAAATGCATGTCAAGTGCTGAGGAAGGGAATTCCATGTGAAAAAAAATCAAATTCTTTGAGAAATTTTCATCCCAGCTATTCTTTTTTTCTGACTCTCCTGACTGTCAGTAATGTGAAGCTGCTTAAAAAAATAAAACTAAAAAAGAATTCCCCCTTGCTGCAGGCAGCACATGCACACACACACACAGAGAAACTCCTCAAAACTAGGCAAGTGTGAGCTTTATTCCAAGGCTTCCTTCACCAGTATCTTTTAATTATTGATATTTCAGTCGCACCTGAATATTTTAGGGATAAATATCTTCTCTCTCTATCTCTCTCTCTATATCTACCTCCTAATTATGGATACCTATGTATGCTGAAGATTGTCTCTCTGAGTTGATGGCTAAATATCTCCCAAAGAGAAGTCTCTGGCACCCTGGGTTAAAGAAATACACAAATTTCACTGTCAGGTTTGCAGTGCAGACCAGCCCAGGTCCATCTGTGCAGGCTGCTGCTGCAGCTGGGAGCACTGGTTGGACTGGTGGGCTCTACCTGCTGTGTTCACATGCAAGAATAGGGTATCAAAATTACCCTATTACAGGGTGCAAGAATAGGGTGTCAAAATTACAGGGATTTCCTTTTCTTGGTTATCAAACCAAATTATTTATGCATGTTTGCAGCTCTAATGGGGGTGTTTAAAAGAAGTCCGTGCGCATATCTCATAGCTTGTCCTTCATTAGAATAAAAGGCCAAACCAATATAATACATGTAGTTTTATTGATTGTACAGTTAGATTTAGAAAAAATATGTTTTGCCACTGATGAGATTTTCTACTCAGATGACACTAAATGTAATTCTCTTTGAGTAAAGAGCAGATTTTGAAATAAGTCCTAATGAGCTGCTGATAGAAATCATCTTCCATGGATCTCATTTCACACCAGTTTAAGTGTTTTTCTCAATTGGATGCAACTTCAAATGAAGAAAATAAGCAGAAGGGTAGAAAGCAAGGGAACTTTGCAATATATCTCACAAAACCCCTC
The DNA here is from genome assembly GCA_013399915.1 of Illadopsis cleaveri. NCBI lineage: Eukaryota > Metazoa > Chordata > Aves > Passeriformes > Timaliidae > Illadopsis > Illadopsis cleaveri. The sequence goes on along the minus strand of VXBB01011145.1, from coordinate 535,645 downwards.
TCATGCTCTCTCATGGTGACTGCGAGCTCCAGCCCTGTCTGAAACCCCCAGCACAGAGCCCCAGGTTTGTCTAAGATAAATTATCTACTGGTATGTTGAAATCAGCACTTAAAAATATCTGTAGTGTGAGGAACAAGGGCCTCCCTCTTAGAGTGCTTGGTGAGAGCTGAGAAAGTGACAGGATATTGCCGACAGCTCACAAACATGAAAGAGCTGTATTGTTCCCCTTCCTTTTAATCTGCATTCATTTCTGAAGCTGCAAGACTCTCTGCATTTGGTTGACTTTATCCTTGTTTCCAATTAACTCAAGTTTCCCATTTCATGAAGCCCTATTTTCTGTTTTAACTCCTTCTGGTTGAGCTTTCCCTTCTTGCCTCTCCTTCTACCTGCCCTGAATACTTTTTTTTTCTTTGTTTGTTTTCTAGTGCTTGTCCTTTTCCCCCTGCTCCACTGTTGCAGTGTGGCTACAAGAACCTGGTACCAAACTGGCAAAGAGGAGGGCAGGGGGAATGTGCCAGTGGTTAAAGGAGTCATCTTGGCTTTGGAGCAAGGGCCTCATGCCAGTGGCAGCTGGCTGGTAGATGACAGGTGAAAATCCAGAAAATGGAGTTGGGAAAGTTGGTTTAAAGCACTGTGCATCTGCTAATCTCCTATCATTCATTTTGGTGTCATGTTTGCTGCTGGCAGACGTTGATAGAGGTGAAGAAAATACAACAGGCAAATTAAAGAGTGCCATCTTTGAATGGCACCACAAAATACATTGGGTCTTTCTTTCTTCCTTCTCTCTCTTTTTAATGGGCATTGGAGGTATTTGGCTCACATGAAGAAAGGTAATACTCTGTGTGCTAAAGAATTTGTAGAAGAATAACATTGGCAATTTAAGGGATGATATTTTTTTCGTTTTTTCATCATATTCCCGAGAGTTTGTACCTCTGTAAAAGCAGTTTTGTAAGTGCCTGGACCTATTCTTTTTGAACAGCATCAGACACTGGAATAACACTGAATATCTTCTTTTGGGTACCCCTTTGGCAGCCTAAAGTTCTACTAATATCAGTATTCCTTCACTATTTCAATAGAGATGTTTGCTTCAGTCCAAGCAATGGAATTACATGGAGGTAGGAGTGCAGTAGCAGTGAGAAGAGCCAGGCCAAGACACATAATTTGACTCTAGCCAAACACAGACATTTTTCTACCTTTTGGAGCTTTGTACAAGTTTGTGAGTAATAATTCATTCCTTACTTTAAAAAAATGCTATGCCACTACTTTGTACAGATTTAATATACATGAGATATATATAAAGGAAAAAAATTGTATTAGACAAGTACAACTCTCCTATTTCTCAACACTTAACATAAATAATTGCTGTACTATGAAGATTTAAATGGGGATTGCCACTTTTATAATTAATACTTTTTTGTCTCATTCTCCTTACTAATTGAAAATGGGCTTTCAATGCAGAATGCTTTGAAATTGTGTGAAGAGATGGAATTGGAAATGAACTTAATTAACTACAAACTGTCCAAATCAATCAGTGTTTCACAGTCCCTTTGTAATATGCAGAGTTCATAATTTACTTGGGACTTGCCATAATACGTATGCCATAATTGCAAAGTAATCATGCTAAGAGTGTCCAAAATTTAGTGTTGTGGCTCTGATGCTCTATTGGAATGAAATGTCTGTGCATTCACACACCAAAATGGATTGGGGGCAAAAGGGTGCATTTTTCCATTAACCAGACTGAGAACTTCTATGAATTAGGGCATTTCTCCAAGTGTGGCAAGGCTTTCGGGTGTTAATAATTAGAAAAAAATCCTTTGACTTCAATGTTCAAGCAGTCTAGCATTTCAAATGGTGTGTTCTTGCTATGCTATCTGTGATGTTTGCAGCACGAAAAACATAAGTTTATATAAGAAGATGAGGGAAAATAAATCCCATGGAAAAAGACTTGCTAAAATTTCTGTAAGTTTTCAGGAAGTTTTTGCAAGTAAAGCTTCTTCAGACTCAAGGCTATTGGAACCTCTATTATTTTCTATTGGGGTTGAGGTTTGTCTACATCATTACAGAATATTTTGTTCACAAATTTAGTAACTCTAAAAATAGGACAGTGCTTAGGTTTGCCTTTGTACCTTGTGAATACCTTGGTTCTGCCTGTACAGTCACTCTGTTTACGTTTTCAGTGCTTCTCCTAGAAACTTACGATTTCTTCATGCATATCTGTGTTGCTCAGATTTATTAACTTGGTAATGTAGCCCGGGTTGGTTATATCTGCCTTTCCCCATCAGAACTTACGTGATTTGAGCAGTTTTGCAGCTTGAAAATTTCTCTTTGTGTTGTTCCTCTACATTTCAATCACTATTTTCTGTCCTTATTTTTCTCTTGCTTTTAAATCTCTAATTTCCACTAAACAAACCTTTTGTACTGGTGGTTCTAAAAATTCCAAAATTGTGTGTCTGACTCAAGTCTCAAAACCTCTATGTTTCCAAAGTTTCTGGTTTAATTTCTCATCTTAAACTGAAATTATCTTAAATTTCTCATCTTAATTTCAACCAGAAAGCTAATTAACAAACTTCTGGTGGGCTGGCAAAATTTATTCATTTTGAATTCTCCAAGATCTTTACTGTCAGAAGTCCTTTTGACTGTGACACAGCTGTTGGTGATTGTCTCTGGCCATAGGATACAGGATTTCCAGGAGTCTGGGGCAGGGCTGAGTTCTGGCCTTTCTCAATCAGATTATTTCCAGTTTGCATGTGACATTTTTTTAATCCTGACACTGATGGTGCAATTGTGGTTACTGTGATGTGGTAGAATTGCTAAGGCTGGTATGAAACCTCCCCTGTGCTTCTCAAAGAGAATTTATGAGAATGGACCCATAGTATATTTATTATAGATGTTTTATATGTTACTGAAATACTATACAAATAAAATAATGCAAATTTGCAGAACTGGAGAGACGATGCTCATTAGTGATAGCTGCCCAGGATACCGGGTACTGCCACTTCCTTGTGACACCTAAAGCCATTTTTATTATGCTCAGCTGCTAATGCCTGGGCCTTTTCATATATTGTGGAGTTATATGAAGTGTGTTATGCTGACACTGTGGAATTTTTAAGTGATTCTTGTGTTTATTATTTGAAATTCTGAGGGCGACAGGACTGCTAAACCTAATTGAAAAGGTTTTTGCCTGATTAACTTTATGGACTCTGTTAAAAAGGTTTGATCTTTTTGGCTGGTTTAAAATAATCAGAATATAGTGTTTTGCCCTTGTCATTTAGGGAACAGAGAGTGCTGTTTTATTCACTTATGTAGACTTCTCTTTGGTATTGTAACAGAACATTCTGGTAATGACAGTGGCCTTCTTGAAAGTGTTCTACAAACAGGACTTTAGGAAAACAGAGAAAATAATATGAATCATGTTCTCAGACTTCTGAGTACTTAGAGACTTAGTACTGAGACTTTAAAGAAAATAAATGCTTTCTAAGCTATGGAACAATAATATAAGAAAATTAACTGACTTTTCCCGCTATAAAACTGGTAATTTCATGGCTAAAATTTATTCTCCTTTCCCATACCAGGAAAACTATGAAACCTCCTCTTTCCCCTTCCCAAGTTGCCTTTTATATGTGCAGTCCTGGAGCAGATATCTAAATGAGCAGCTTGGTTTCTGTAGCACTCCTCTGTACTCAATGTTCACATGGAAATTTAGCCTTTAACTTTTTCAGGTTGCTTATCCTGAAATCTGCTCCCTGGAGTCTCCTTCCCTCTCTCCTCCTTTTGTTCCTTCATTTGCCTCCCCTTTATTTCTCTCTCCAAAAGGAGACTGCCAGGCTTGCTGAAGGTGTGATGCATCAGTGTGAATGCCATCAGCTGCAGATGTCAGGAGCCCCACCTGAGCAAAATTCCTGCTGCATGACACAGCATCCCCTGCCAAGGGTGGGAAGAGATCCAAGAGAAGGCTGAGAAGCTAATGAAGTAAAGCTTGTTTGATGAATAGCTAGAGTCCAGGCTGATGCCCTGACTGAGGCCCCAGACAAGGACAGGCCAGTCAAGCACATCTTTTATTTCTCCAGCATGTCACCCTTCATGGATAGAAAATGGAAACAAGGCACTTTTCCCCTCCTTTCCTCCAACACTTCTCCAAAAGTTATGCTTTCTGCTGGTGTTCATGTTCTCTATCTGTTTACATGAACAATACATAGCTCAATTTATGCCTTCTTTTTTCTAGCAGAAAGTCTCCCAGGATACAGTTCTTGGCATGAAGCTTTTTCTTGCCTCCTTCAACATCTGTATTCTTTTCCTTGGATCACAGAGGGAAAATGCTGTGTGCAAATATTCCAGAGATAGTCCACAGATCTTGTTGCTTATTCCATGGGCCAACATGAAGAGTGATTTGTACCTTTGTAGGAGATGTGTCTGACATTTTTTCCTTCAAGTCTGTGGTAGGGAAGGTTTTGCTGTTTGGTGAACTGCCCCTCTCGAGAAGGGGTGTAAAACTGGGCACTGGTAGAGCTCCAGTTGGTGTCTCCTCCTGGCAGTGAGGGCTCTTTGCAGTGCTCTGGGCCCACTAAGCTGGCCTTGAAAATACCCAGTTTAACAAGCTCTTTTTCAAGTGATAGAATAACTCTTAATCCAGCCAAAATCATTATGCTTGGGCCAGTCCCTCCAGACAGTCACCAAAATCTGCCCATGTCTCTTTTGCCAGCTCCCCGTATGTCAGGTATCTTTAGCTTGGCCCAGCAGGGATTAGCTGGCAGGATGGAGTCAGCAGGAACTGGGCTGGCTGTCTGGAACAGTGTGTGAGAAAAACGAGAAGTTAAATATCCAATAAGTAGGATATAAAGTGGTGTCCAGAGAGCAGAGGTCAAAGGAGCCAGCAGGCACAGAGAAGGGATCGTGGGGCTGCCAGAGAGAGCTGACTGTTCAAGGTGTGTAATTCATATTTATGTAGAAATCACTATGCAAGCTGTCTGGACAGGGAGGCCAGTGACAGCTGAGCAGACACATACCTGGGACTGAGCCCAGCCTGCAAGCTCAGGGAAGTTTCCTGGGAAGCAAGTACCAGCCACTTTTTTGGAAGGATGAAAAGGTGGCACTTACTGCGAGAGGGACAACAAGCTGTCCAGTTATTAGGAACTGCCAGCTGTCTTCAAGTGTAGCACTGCTGCCATCACAAATAGAAAAACTTTGCCCCTGATACCCATAAGCCTGAAAACATGAATATTTGGAATATTTAGTGTCCCTGTTTACCACAGAGCTGAGCTAAGTGCTTGGACAGGTGAGTGTTCCCTCTGACAGTCAGTGCAGCCAGCAAACAGGCATTTTGATGAACAGGCAACTGAACACTGCTGTGCATGGGTAAGTCACTATTGATTTAGGTAATCTCATGCCCATAAAGGATTTTTTCATCACTCGCTAAGAAACAAGAAGCAGCAGATAAAGATGAGTTTCATCAGAAGGAGGTCATTGCTGGAAATCCTTTTGCCTTTGAGTCTAATGTGTGAAAAAACAGACAAGTCTGCCTAAACAGAATAAAACAGAAAGCCAGATAATACTCATAAAGCTTCCAGATGCTGCTTTTTCATCCACAGAGCCCCAGAAACAGATGAAGGGCAATTCAATTGCCCTTAATGATACTCCACTGAATACGTGCTTTATTTCAAAAAGCCAGCTGCTCTAAATGCCATTGACAAACACAATGTAATGTACTGGTGTCAGTGTCTGTGTAAAACTGTACACCATTTCAAGCATTTTGTGGCTTGTAAGCATCAAATAGTTCACCTTGATAGACAATGGAAAGGCTGCCAGGGCACAGAAGTGATATGGAATACTTTCTTTAGTTTTGTTTTTAATTCCAGTTTTATTGATGTCATACAAGGGCAAGGAATAGTAAGAGTTGTGTGTTTACTTATTTATTTATTTTAATAAGCTAAGCTATGCAAAAGTATGATTCTCTGAGGTTAAAACAGAGATTTCTGTGAAATCTTACATCATGTCTGTAGTGAGCACTGGTGAGGCCATGCCTCGAGTACTGTCCAGTTCTGGGCCATTTATTCCAACAAAGACATGGAGGTGCTGGAATGTGTGCAGAGAAGGCCAATAAAGCTGAAGGGTGTAGAGGGTAAAGCCATGTGAGCAGCAGCTGAAGGACCTGGGGGTGTTTGGGGCAGGGAGAGGGATGCTCAGGGGAGACCTCATCACTCTGCAGCTCCCTGAGAGGAGGGTGGAGCAGGGTGGGGTCAGCCTCTTCTGCCAGGCAGCGGTGACAGAGTAAGAGATGTGTGATAAGGACAAGTGACAGGACAGTCCTAAGATGTGCCAGGGGAGGGTTAGGCTGGATACCAGCAAGTATTTCTTCACTGAAAAGGGTGATCAGGCATTGGGAGGGGCTGCCCAGGGAGGTGGTGGAGTCACCATCCCTGATGGTGTTCAAGAAATGACTGAATTTGGCATTCCATTCTGTGGTTTAGTTGACAAGGTGGTGACTGGTCAAAAGTTTGGCTAGATGATCTTGGAGGTCTTTTCCATGATTTGGAGGAGGATGGATGGAGGTCTTAACAATTCTGTGTGTCATGCTAAGCTGATGTCCTGGGGGGAATTCTTCAGGGAAGGAGACCTGTAAGATGGAGCAGTGTAGTTGTGAATGGGTTTGCATTCATGGCTGTGTTGTAGCACACATTCATGTGGGAATATGGACATAGGTTTGAATGAGAGGTTAAAAGGAAAAATTGTTGTCACTGCATTTTGGGAGATTAATATTTTACATAAACTAAATTGGCAGTTGCTGTGCAGAGCTCAGAAAGAACCAATAATGAGGCAAAAGTTAGGAACCACTTCACAGAGATGAGTTTCTGTAAATCTATTGCTAAGGAAGTGTTGCAGATGAGTGTTTTGGTCTCTCTGTTGGGTCAATAATATTATCTAAGCAGGCAGGGCTGAAGCCTTCTGTTACTGCAGAAGTGGTGGGAATCTTGCTTGGCAAAGAGTGTGGGTCTGGGTGAATTTCTGCCCTCCCAAACATTGTTGAATTGAACAAAGTCCTTCAACCTCTTCCAGGCCAGCTCCAGTCTGGGAGCTGTGATGTACTAGCAAAAATGTGTTTTGAGACAGTAATATCAGGAAAGGGATTTTAGATGCTCAACAGGTGCTGTATAAGAAAATAAACTCACATCACTGAATTTCATATTAAATTTCTCTTGCAGCTTACTCTCATTCTCTTTGGGAAGGTCTTACACACTCAGCTGAATCTCATAAGAACTGTGATAGAATTAGCTAAGAAGCTTGTTTTCATTATTTCACATTATTTCACTCATTTTACTTTATCACTTCATTATCTCAGTAATTGTTCTCCACTTCATTTAAACTAATCAACTATTTGTTATGGTCATTCTTAGCTTAGTTCTCTCTTAGGAATCCCTGGGTTGTTTTAGATATTGAATTGAGCTCAATGTCTGGAATAACAAGAATAAAGGGAGAAGGAGAATTGAGGCCAGTGAATATTCTTTGTGCTAGTCTTGGGCATTTATGATCTGTAACTTCCTCTGAAATTAGGTGCACTGTGGAACTGAACTGCTAGGAATGAATGACTATGGCAAAGGCAGAGTGTTCATCTCAGGCACTCTCACTTAAAAGCCTTATCAGCCCAGAGTGTGGGATGCTGGTGACTGTTAGGGTAGGTAGAGTACATATCTTTGTGAACACTGCAGCATCCTGTTATCTTTAAAATAGAGTGGGATCTTTAGAATAGAGTGGGTTTGACTATACTGATTTTACAAATAGTATATTTTATCATTTATTTGGGAGTCCAACATTACTGTATGTACAGTTTCTGAAAGTGAAAATACAGAGAGCTTCAGGGTTCTCTACAAGCAAATTTCAGTAAATCAGTATATCCTCTGAGTATGGCAAAACAGTTAAACTGTTGTTTCAAATTCTAGATCACACTGTTTTCATCACTCTCTAATCTCATATTCTCCTTTAAATTATAAATTGCCCAAGTGGCTTGGACTAAGCCAAGGGAACTTTTGGGTTGTATTTAATATGGTTTTATTAGCTTTACTGGAGGCTCAGAGTATGATTTGGTGTGTTGGAGACATATCTATATTCAGTGATGCCTCCCTGAGGATTCATTCTCTTTTAATGAACAGTGAGAGATGGTGGCAGTGTGTGATGTAGGTTTTAGCATGGTTGATGAGTTTCTGCAGTCAAAAAGTATTTCATTGTTATTTACTCTGTGTTATTTACACTGCAAGCCTCTCGGAGGCCCCAGCCCCATTGCACTAGGCAGTGTAAAAGTACAGACAGTATCTGTATTTTTTAGCTGCTTTTCCTGAGAATTAGAGGCAGAGGTAAGACTTGAAAGAAGTGTGAGTCAGACTCCTTCCTCCTCCTCGAGTGCAGTTACCATTCTGGGGTATGGCATTGGTGTGTTTATTTCAGGGATTCTTGGCATTCTAGGAATTGTAACATTAGTGGGCTCTTTGCTGACTTTGTCTTCATGATCCCATTTTGCTGTTTGGCTCAGGAAAGGAGGCTACCAAGTAAATTCAATACTCATTACATTCACTAAAGCCTCAGGAAACAAGACTGCATGATGAAGGGAGAGTCTCTAGAACAGAGTGAATCTGAGCTCTGCAATGCTGATTTTATTTAATAATAAGTATAGATTTGAGTGTTAATATTGGAAGTTTGGTCTACTTGATACAACATCTATGTGTAATATACTTTTGTGTAGCCCAAATCAGTCGGTTTAGTAAATTCTGAGGTGCATTTGTTAAGAAATTAAGAAGAGCTTTTTGTAAAAAAAATGCTGCCCAAGGCCATACTTGGTTTTATAAACATTCTGAGTTTTCCACCACTGTCGTAGGGAGAGATGCTGAAAGGCAAAGACCCATTAAAACTTCCTAATTTGGTTTTAATGCCAAAATAAGCCATCCTCCTTAAACACACTGAATGGAACTCAGTAAAGAACAGATACCTCAGAAGAATATGAATGCATCATAGTGTTTATTTAAAAAAAAAAAAAAGTTAGTGGGGTGGAATAGCATTTTATGTACTTGACAGAGTAATTATGTCTATTTAAGTAGATGCATAGGTTTTGTCTACGGTGGTAGAATTTTTAGATCTTTGTAAGTAATGATCCAAATTAATCAGTTGCTATGCCTCAGTATTCCTGAATATAGATTATCTTCAGGAACTGTAACAAATGAACCCCATATAAGACAGGGTTCCACTAAAGCATTTTCTAGTGGTTTTAGTTTTGTGTTGCTTCTTTTCATCGACACAAAGGCAAAATTTAGCTTGAAATTAATTATTCCTAAGTCATATAATATTTATACTAAAATGATATTGATTGTTGGACCAAAACACCTTTATGGTGCTCTGCTTTACAGCATTGAAACCCACTAAGATTAGCAGGTATGAAAAAATTGTTGTTGAAGAATTTGACTTGGTGAGTATTATAAATTTTATGTAAAAATCTTAAAAATTGTTAAGTATTTCTTGCTCTCTATAGAGGACTTAAGTCTCAGAGAGGACTTAATATCCAAATGTTTGTACAGAGTCATTCCACTATGGATTCAACCCAAAACTTTCTAAGATTAACCATGCAGAAAAAGTTAAAAGTGTCTTAGCTGCATCCTCTCCCTTTTCAGTGGAGGCCTGCTGTGCTGTGGAGACATAAAACCAACAACTGCTAAATTACTGTAGTGCTTTTAATGCCTTCTGCATTTATTAATAGGAACTGCTATCATAATGAGATACACCAAAACTCTATTTTTGCATGGATCTCTCCTTTTTTTAGCATTTTCTGAACTCTATATTTAAAGCTTTACTATGTCTAATTTTCCTGTTATATTTTTAACAATCTTCCTAATAACTAAATGAAACTTGTCTGAAACCTAATCTTTTCCTACTCTGCTGTAAGAATTAACCTAATTTCCTGAACAGAACTAGTGTTCTCTTTGATTGTTCTACATGTAATAAAATGGACTATCTGAAATTCTGGAATAAGTATCTGAGGGTGTACTTTAGACCTAAAAGAATCTAAGAAGCAGAGTTTAGAGAGGGAATCTTGTGACCAGCTGAATTTATTGTCTCTTTGGTAAAGCATGACTTGCCTTGCTCTGCCCTGGAGTGAGACAAGTGCCCAGTGAGTGTTGAATATCTGCCACGGGATGTGACTGGCACCTGGTGTGTGCTTGTCCTTGCCTGCCTTTCCCTGAGGAAGAAAGACCAAGCACATTTGGGAAATGCAAGAGAACAGTTTAGAGGGGCGGGCAGCAGCCCTTCTTGCAGAAAAGGTGTGTTGCAGCATCCTATGGCAGCTGTAACTTCCCTAAGCCCTTGCCGGTGTTTTCCTGGTACAGCACAGTGCTCTAATTGAAAAGAGAGAGAGAGAGAGCGCACACCTTTATCCAGGTGGGAGTCCTCTAGCCTGATGGATGAGGGAGATATTTATTTTTGTGGAGATCTTGGAGAAAGCAAGTATTCCATGAGCTTTCATAGAGGTGTGAACCCAATTCTGCAGTAGCTGGTTCCATTGCTCTTGTGGCTGGTGCCAGCCCTGGAAATCATAGCCAGCTGTTTTCTTAGGCTCAGCTCTGTGTAGTACCTACTGTTTCTTCTCCTTTGCTGTAGGTGAATAGACAGATCATCCCTGAAAATAAAATAGTCTGTCGTATCATCTTCTAAGAGGCCAAAGAGAGAAAAATGAGGAAAGAAAAAAAAAAAAAAAATCGAAAAACAAAACCCCAGCAGAATCTTCCATGAAAAAGGCTGTAATTCTTATGCAGATACAGCCGGAGGAAGGTGACTGCCCGTGGGTCAGAGTGGAGTGAAAAGGTCAGGGATTGATCGATGCCTGTACTGTTATCTGTGCCTCTGTTCATTGATGAATTGCATACAAGACAGACTTTCTCAGCTGTGACTCTGAAGGTCTGTGGACTTCTTCTATAGTGACCCTGCTATCTTTATCCTTTCCATACAGCCCCCAGTTCCCACAGATCTGCAGGGCTTGCTCTGTGTGCCTGTAGTTCTTCATTTCACTGATAAACTGATATCCTTTCAAGGACAAACAGACCATTTCCTTGATAACATTTTTCTTGGAACACAGCAGGTACTTTCAGTACCTTCAAGATTTAAATTAATTGGTGTACATCTTTAACTATGACTCTTAAAATAGTTGTGACTTGCATATCGCAGCCAAAATCTCAGTGCCAAAGGTTTATTGATGTTTGGTGTTGCTTGCTTATTAAAAATGCAAGAAAGAAATTGGCATTTCTTATCTTTTCGCTGTACACTTCCCTGTAAGTGGAAACAGTTTAATCTTTGTTTCCTGTAGTGAGGTATTGGATTCTGACAAAAGGGATGATTCTAGAAGCTTAAGCATCCCTTTCCAACAGACTCTTTTTTGGTATAGCAGATTTTTTTTAAAGCCCATTAAAAATATATACATATAT
>VXBB01011145.1:506006-519460 GCA_013399915.1 Illadopsis cleaveri | reverse complement strand
GGGTGACAATTTTTTAATAGCAAGTCAAAATGAATGAGTGTGTTACCCACGATCTGTGTCAAATATGTTTTCATTCCTGAAACGTGACCTGTCACGAGTGAAATATTTAATGGACAGGACAATGAAGTCACCAGTTATTTATGGGAACCTGTGAACTCTGATCAGAGAGGAAAACTGTTGTCCAAACTGGCACTAAAACGAACACGGAGCCTGAGCCTGACAGTCAGTTTTGTGCTGCCACCTACCATTTAACCATGGCACGCCTGAGCACTGCCTGCCTGCGGTGTCTGTTCTCTTCTTTCCCTCTACATACAGAGTCTCTGGAAGCAAGAAAACAAACCCAGGATCCAAAAATAAGGGGGGACATGTGCTTATGAACAATTTTCTATCAGAAAATTCAATCAAGGTTCTTTTAATCAAAACATTAATCACTCAGACACCTATCACAAAACCTAGAGCAAACCTGGCTGCCATTACTTCTCTTCAGTTAGTCTGAAAATGATTCTGAAAAGCTATCAGTGAAAGGTCATTGTGAAGAGAGGCAGCACAGATGCTGAGAAACAGTTCTAAATATGATGAACTTGGTTTTTTTTTTCCAATCTCCCTCTGTGAGTTCAGTCTTTTGGAGAGGCAATGAAATAGATTTGGGCAATGCCAATCAATAGAGTGAAAATCACTGTAAAACATAGGCCATACATATAACAATGAGAGTTATTCACCTGCACTCAAAACCAGGTCTGAGTTTATTTTTATTTAAGGGAGCTGCAAAGCTGTAAGATGGTAATATTTAGAAAGAAAAGAGCTGCATTCCTTCTTGTTTAGGTGACAGAGGAGTTGATTGTATATTGAAGGGAACTTATCATTCTAGACCACGTTAGCAATTTGGATCCTAGACCATGAAGTCATTTGGATTCCAAGCTGCTGGTTTGCTGCTGAATGCAAGCAGAGAAGACAGTGATATCTGCTCTCAGTATTTTGAGGCCATTATTTGGGCTTTAATTACAGGCAACACCTTCAACAGGCTCTAAAATATCTGTAACAGCTTGGGGCACTGCTCTGTTCACTGGAATGTCTGCAGCCATTTTTAATATATTGACCTTCACAGTTGCAAGATCCAGTGTAAGTGAGGATGGGATCTCTCCCTTCAGCTTCTTTTTCTCTTGTGCAGTTTTGCTTTTTCTTATGTGAGATATGTTTCTCTCCTTCCTTTGCCACAATTTTTAATTTTAATATTATATGACCTTTTTCAATGAAGACTTTTTTCCAAACCTTTTTCTTTCTAAGCTAAAATTGTGTTGGCATAACAAAGTGATCTCCTGTCAGTGACTTTATCCAGGATACATTTGCTCTCATCATTCCTGGACATGGTGTTAATTAGATTTCTCTGAAGCCTATCTTGCAGCAGATGTTTTAGGCTTACCCTTTACCATGGATCTAAGAGGTCAGAGACTAACTTTCCTAGGAAAGGGGCTGTTTTTTGCATTGTGGAGATACAATTTGTTGGCTTTTTAAGCATTTTACATTTCAAAATCAGTGAAACGTTGATGTTTAGTTGCAACATCCAGCAATTCATCTCTATCCATTAATGATTTGGTGCAGTGATATTGTAGCTCTCTCACTGTCTGAAGGAAAGGATAAAAAATTGAGGTTTTTTTCCTTTTTCCTGTAAATAAATAAACATCTGTGTGCCATAAAGGGTTGATTACAGCCAGGAAATGCAATGTCTGGGGCACTCAGTGCTGCCTAAGTGAATATTTCAAGTTCCCAGGCTTTTGCACACTATTTTGAACCCTTATCTCTTGCCAGAGCACTGTACTGAGGTTGGTGCATTGCTGCCCTCATTGCTGTTACCTTCCTCTTTCTAGTGAGATGCCAAACTCACCCCATGAGCAGAATGTGCAAAAATAAATTGGGGCATGCTAAGGACAGAGGAAAAAAATTATACTGCTGAGTGTAAGTGAATTAAAAAGACCTAAGTAAGCTGGCTGCAGTCAGATCTTTGTTCCAGGAGGCTCTGAGCAAGACCCCAGGCACCACCTTGGTTTCAGGCCTCTTCCAAGCTGGTTTGGCAGAGCCAACAGCCCTTTTTTTGCTGCTGGGCAGGGACAGCAGGGAAGTCCATGCCAGGAAGCCTCTTGTGTCTGACTGCAGATGGCCAGGGTGGCTCCTGGTCAGAGATCCTCGAGGCCACACTCTGTACTACTAAATAAACTCTTTTCTGCTTAATGAAATGGGGACCTTTATGTGATCCTGACATCAGGTGGCACAGGCTTGCTGTGCCTGCCCTGTGTAGTGCTTGACCTGCTCTCATTAGAGCTGGACGGGGGCATCATCCCTGGGAAGGATTTTCATCTAAACCTGCTGCCCTTTGCATTGCCTCTCTTCTGTTCCTAATGGTTATTCTTCCAAAAATTGGATGATAATGATTGCTGTTCCCTCCCACATGGCCATATCTTACCATCTTCTTTACAAGCAATTAAAACCCTTCATTCAGGGCCTGCATCATTTGTGCAGTTCACTCCATGATCATTCCCAGGTTGTTCTGGGCAGTGCTGGCACTGGCTGGTTGTTTTCACCTCACCCTCACTTGTTTGCCTGCTGCAGTACAGAGCCCTGATGGGGAGATCTGGCAATGAAATGTCTTGCCTGGCAGTGCTGCTCCTGGCAGCTCCAGAGGCTCCTGGTAACCCAAGGGGAAAAGACAGAGAGGGCTGGCATGAGAGTCCTGCTGCACTAGAGACTCTGCTGCTGCTTTTTGTGTTTGGTCAAACGGCACTGGGAATGGTGTTGTGACAGATTCATAGGATTAAGGACAGAGGGCAGCCTTCTTCCAGGAGAGAGTTGATTTATACTGCTAGACAAAATGTTCTGATTTTGTTCTTTAATATGTAAAAATACAGTTTTGCTTAATATGTAACAATATGGTTATTTTGCCATTTTCTGCTTCTCTTTGTAAAGTNTTTTTTTTTTTTTTTTTTTTTTTTTTTTTTTTTTTTGTTTTTTTTTTTTTTTTTTTTTTTTCCAGAGAAGGAAGTGATATTGTGAAAAATGTCTCAAGAGCACACCTTTTTGGTGCAGCATTTCTTGTTTATAACTTCTGTTTACTGGAAGAGTGCAGAGAAAGAAAAGGGAAGAAATGGGGATCAGGGGAAAGGAAAAGACAGCCATGAACACCATTCTATTTACACTTAACAATGTTGCAATTGCCAGTCTTAACATATTGCTGTGGTATTCTGCTACTGCAGACACTTCTTCTTCTTTTCTTTCATGATAATGAAAATGAAATACTATTTCACCTTGAAAGCTTTACTTCTGCAATGGGATTTCAATCACAGTGCATTTGTCCAGGAACCACCAAACCTTGAGATGAGTAAAAGGTTTGACAGCTGCACATCAGTAAGCTCTAGTGACCTATTTTCCTGTGCTCCTACCTGCATTATATTGTGAGAGCAGGCTGTACCAAATGTGTGATTATTGCTACATTTATAATGTGGCCCACCCAGAAGCACAAATTGTGGATTATAAGAAAAAATACATTGTTTGGGGGCATCTTAAGAATAAAATTATTAAAAAAAAATACTACCAGTCAACTTGTAAGTCTACTCAAACCATTCTAAATTAGCTCTTTTTTTTTTTTTTTTTAATGGCTCAATCTCTCTTGGAAGAAAGGAAAAATTGGTAACTAACTCTCATACCAAGCCCCTACAGCAGAATATGCCACTTGAGAAAATATGTATTATAATTTATTAGTGTACAGGCTGCCTAAAATATGTGCTAAATCCTCTGTATAACTTATCAGTGATACAAAGATTTTGAATTTTTTCTGACTATTGGCATTTTGATTTGTGAAACTGTGAGGTGTGAAAGCAGATGTTATTATTGGGGTCATCTCCTACAGTGTAAAGGTGCAGCTACACTGTAAGATTGGAGTGCAAAGTCAAGCTGAAATGAGGAAACCTGAGTAGCAAAGCAGATCCCTGTGTACATCCATGTGGGATCCACATGACCCACAGCTCCCTGTGTGATCACTGTGGAACACAGGGCTGCTTCTGAAGCTCCTTAGCATCTAAGCAGCAGATTTATTACAGCAGCAGTAGTAGAAACATGTCTTTTCCCATCCCTTGGTCCCTGGAAAAGTGTGATCTCCATGAGAGGCTATTTTGGCTGATAGTGAATAAGTTAGTGACCAAGCAGAAGTGAGGACAGACTTTGGGTGAGACTGGTTTCTGCCAAACTGTTCAAATTTAGCACAAATTTGAGCATCAGTCCACAGTCTTCAGTGAGACAACCACAAGCATCCACTGAGCTTGGCATTGGCTCTGTGTGTACAGGAGGAGGTGAGTTATTGATGGAGATCAGTCATAACCCAGGATTAGCTGTTCTGTTTCTCTTCACTGACAAACCCAGAGTTATCCCTGACTGCCATAAGTGGGCATGGGGAAAAGCCCTTCCTCTGACACTGAAAGAAAAAGGTAGGGATGGTCTTTGCCTGTAGAAGATGAAAAGATTCCCACTCAAAAAGGGTTAAAATAAAGTTCCATGAGAACTTGTAAAGAACTGTCCATTCTAAGAAAAAGACAAAAATCCCCATTTTGTTATTTTTTGTCGAGGGCCGTAATGATAATTTCTTCAGGAATCATCAGTCACTTCCTAATGGAGAAAAAGGTAGTTATGCACTTCCTAGCTTCAATTGGTTAAGAGGTTTGCACAAAAGAAGTGCCAGTGATGTATAGAGGTGCTATAGAAAATTCTTTAACAGCAGCTGAGCTTCTTGTGCCTGTTTGAAAGTGAGTTGCAGCTTGCTGATTTATCATCAGTGGGATGGATAAAGGGACTGACACAGCTTTGTAACCACTGCTGAATCCTCTCAAGGTTTGTGCCAAGAAATGTGACTTTGAACTTCAGGACTAAGTCCTAAGAAATAAGTTCATACACCCAGCAGTGAATCCTAATCACAGCAGATCACTTGTATAAAGAGGTTTGTTCTGAAGTTTCATTTTCTGATGATGACTCTCTTCTCTCAAAACTACAATACAATGCAAATGCCTGATGGTCACGGTGCTTGGCACTTTATCATTTCAGTATGTTTATTTTTCACTTCTCACTGCTTTGGAAGTCAATGCAAATCTCATTTAAGATGTTTTTGGGCATTATGTTACTGAAAACAGGGGAATAATAAGAAGGAAACTGGAAGCTTTGAGAACAAAGAAGCTCTGGATAGCCTGGTGGACACCCAGTAAAGTCCAGATTAGTTCTGTGTGCAGTGCACGAGTGTTGTCACTGCCACAGACTACATTAAGAACTTGTCTCCTGGACCAGAGCAAGCTTCTGAAAGATTCAGAAGTGCCTTCTTGTCATGCAGTGAATGGTAAAGTTCTGACTTACTGTGCTCTTTCCCCAGGGGTAGTGATAACTGGGAGAAAATTCTTATCAGAATAGATATGATCTCATGTTTTAAAGTAGGTCAACAAAAGAATCCTGTTCTTTATACTGAAGAAAAGTTGCTGATTCAGAGCCATGCCCTAGCCTGGCACGTGCTAATATGTGCTGAAAGGATATGTAAGTATTCTGAGATGATGAAACATTCAGTGAAGGGTTCATTCTATTAATTCCATGTACTCACTTTGCACAGCCCCAAAACTGTAAGATTGTTTCTGTGCAAGGAATGAGGGGTTGGTTTTGGAAGGGAATTACAGAGCTATCAGATGTCAGGGTATACCTAGAGAGAACACTGCTGAAATGTAAAGTTGAGAATTGGAAGTTAATTACTGTTAAGAGAGACTCTTGGGTCGCCAACAGGTGCCCTTCATTGAAGGCTGTGCTGAGCACAGATGCTAAATGTGTTCAGTTAAAAAAAAAAAAATAAATAAAAAGGGGATGTAAAAATAATTCAAATTCTAGCAAGTTTCAAGGTGACTTTCATTCCTAAATCTCATACCTGCAATGAAAGATAGATGCACTTTGGGGTTTCCTAAATGCAACATCGTGCATGTAAAATAGAGACATTACCTGGGAAAAAAAAGTGAGCTTTGTGCAGGGTTAAAAAATCATTCAAAACTCCTGACAAAAGAATAAAGGCCACTGAGGGAACATTGGGATGGTGATACCTCTGGAAGCTGTTGCTGCACAGGTTACCCAATACACAGGTTAAAATTAAGCCCTAGATAGCATGATAAGCACATTACCTAAGGTGATTCTGAATTAGCAATTTTCATATTGATGGCTTCCTTGCTGTATTAGTGAAAAGATGATTCACCACTCTAATGGGGATGTCACTTGAATTACACCAGAGCTGCTAGCATAGAATCAGGTTGTTAATAAAGTAAAACTGTTGTGTACTAACAGCATTCCTGTTGGGTAAACAATGCGTTTTATATTCACAATTGTTGTTCACAAGAAGGGAGCTAACCTATTATTGTTGTAATAAGGTTATTTACATACTAGAACCTGTCTGGTGTATCAGAAAGTGTCTGAGAGCTTCAACAGGGACTATGATGTCCAAATGACAGACAGAAGACTTGGGTGGTCTATTGTGACTTGTGAATATATTGCAGTCTGGAATTTCAGCTTCTTGATTGCTAGCTAAGCTCCTTAATATGAGAACAAAACTTCAATTCTGGAGCTGCACGTCTTAAAGGTCTGTAAGATTTGAGTGGTTCTGCTCTTTGAGTGGTTCTGTTCTTTAGCCATTACTTCAAAACCCCTCACAGACAAATGTACCACTTGCTTGCATCTTTCCTTAGAAATGTTTTTGTCAATAATGAAATAAATGAAAATGTGTTGTTCTAATTGGAATTTTTTATGTAGTTTACACACACACATCCTGCTGCAAGCAAACAGACACATAAAGAAGGTAAAACTGTTCATTGAGAAAAGGGTAAGTTTGCACATAGGAAGTCTAGAAAATAGAGTACTACAATCTCACAAAGAAATGCCATGCTTTGTAGAAGCTGTAGTAAGAACACAAAGACTATGAAAAGAAAGCATTAGATAAGCTGGCTGGTCTTTTGAAGAAATATTTTCTCAATTATTGTAGTACTTGATGTTTCGTGAATGTTTCCTGAAATGGTATGTTTTTTTGATTTTGGAGAGACCTCTAAATATGAAATATCAAAAGTGGCTTCTACAGAGAACCTCCTTTCAAGGAGGGCATAATACCAGTCTTTGGCAAGGTAAGTTGTCTTTTATGTTTTTTTCTGAAGCCCAGTAGGGAATTCTGTAAACCCAGATTCACTAGTCCCATGTAGTAGTATTGTTACAGGAGCTCAGCTTTGCATTCAGTAAAGTTCACATGAGGTTTCCAGTAAACATAATGGGTTCATGTTTTCTTAGAATGTTAGTGAGTGACATTTCAAATGGGCAAAATAGGCTGAATGAAAAGTAGCTTCAGTTGTAAGGTAGTGTTTTGTCAGGTTTTCAGGACTATAGGAGGATGTTTTGTGCTGTGGATTTTATTCTGTCCTAACCTTACACTGCGTCTGTCACTGTGGTGTTTGGATCCCACCTGCAGTGCACAAGGTGACATGAGCTTGTTCTCCCATGTACAAAATCTATCCAGGGGAAAGCTTTATTTGGAAAGGACACGTGTGTGTCTATTGGAGATGATAAGGTCAAAACCCTCTCATCTTTCCCTGAAGTGGTGTACACAGGTCCTTAGGCCCCTGGGAGCTCTTTCACAGCTGTGAGCTGGATTCCCCACACCTGAGTGGTGCATGTTGTAATGTGTTCTGTGAAAGATCCACACAGCTTCATCCAGCTACATCTCACTTGAGCCAAATAACCCATTAGTCTGAAGTGGCTCTTTTAGAAAAGCATGAAGCATTTAAAAGTAGTGTCCATCATTTCCAGGGATGGATTCTAATGGAGCACTCCACAGTGCAAATGAATGAATTCCAGTGAAAAAGGAACTCTTAATATTTCATTATTAGCATAAATAAATATTGGGGAAATCAGGCTGCAAGAGAAACTGATAATGTTACTGCAGAGCAGAGTTGACTCAGTAAATAAGACACACAGAAGTGTGAAGGCTTTGGTTTGGTTCAAGTGTGCAGCTGTTTTACACTTACAGCTCTGATATGTGTCATAGGAGCTCACACTGACCTGCTTATTAAAAATGCTAATGTTTTTAACTGATGATCAAGTGTTAAATTAATGTTTGTTACTGATTAAATCAAATATTTATGGTACAATATCACACAGAACAGTTAATGCATTTACTAACTCCCTTCCTCATTGCATCTCATTTATACAGAACAGACTGCTACTTTTGTGATTTTTAAGACATCTGATGCACTCCTGGTAATAGAAGTTAATATTAATTTCCAAGTATAAATGTACTTTTGACTTTTAAGCTGGATCTTTTTCGCATCTTTTAATGTGTTATTCCAGTTTGCTGTAGTGTGGCTCTACTCATAATTGCTGGCTGCAAGGAAAAACAGATGAACTTTTGCCTCACTAAACTCTCTGTTCCTCGCCACTAGAAATTGAACATGCTTCAAAAAAGATGTATCTGTCTGCTCACATTACTATTACAAAGTTTTCTTTTTTGATTGCTTATTGCATTCTGCCCCTCTAATACTGCAGCTTAGAGGTCTCCTTGGAGTCTGTGTGCTGGTTGAGCCAGGATATTTCAGAGATCAGTCTCCCTTTAGTGATGATCTTTCAATTTCATTTCGCTGTTCACACATCCAGTACAGTGAAGCTATTTAGGCTTTAAAGATCTTCAGAAGAAACATGATCCTATAAAGATTGTTATGTGTCTGAGTCACTTGGCTTGAGGCTGTGGGACTGCTCCCAAAAGTGGGCAGGTCTGCAGAGCTCCATGCTCTCAGAACCACTGTCAAAACCATTTCCAAGTGATTTGGAATTTCCTCAGTCACTAGCCTCACTGAAGTCACAGTGCCAAAGAAAAGGGAACTTAAGGCTGTTGGGATTTGATCTTGTTAGTATTCTAAGTTGGGCATGTGAATGGACTGTGTCTGATTTCTCTCAAAGCAATGTGACTAAGGAATTCTCTAAGACAGGCTGGAGAAGGCAACAGCACCTCTTTTGTGTTTTTCTTTGTAGTGGAGGTAGATGTCCAACAGAGGATGAAAGCTCTACCATGCTTGCTCCTTTGTTTTCTTTAAAATTCAATGAGGTTTAGATATTGTTTCCTTTAGAAGTCAGTAATAATTGGGTACTTAATTCTTTTAGGCATCTCTAAAATTCCCACTGTCAGATTGAGAGGCCTATAGGTGCATTTTTCATCAGTGTGTCTTGAATGTGCCAAGCTATTTGTGGGATAAATAAATAGAAATTATTATGGATTATGCTACATGCATTTTTAAATGTTGCAAATAATTTCTTGGTAGCTCAGCAATGAGTGTGACTTCTATGTACTCTGTTAGGTTCTTTTTAAGATCATGGGTAATATTTTTTTTCCGATATTACTGTGTAACCTTAGAAGTTAATTACTTGAGATAGCTGGATTATTTTTGCTTATCTTTGTTCAGCTGGGATTACATGCAATTTGAATGTAGCACCATGGTAAGAGTCCACTTCAGATACAGTCAATTATTATGTCTATCAGCAGCTATTTTATTATGGGAACAACAGAGACAGAAGGCTTGTGTTCTGTGATGAATGTAGATTAGAAAGAGGTCACCCTGACATACATAATTAGTTTCAGAATTTTAAATTAATAGGTAGTGTGCCCCCAAGGCATCCATACATTCAGGCTGAGGCTGCAGGATATCTGGTCCAGCTCCTGCCTGCTTTAGTCAGCAATGACATGGCTTAATGCACTGCTTGTATAATAGCATAAGATATTATGGCAGGGCTAAATCATTGTAAAAACAACATTTGCATAATACTTTGGTCATACTACATATACTTCCCTTTGGAAACATTTGGACTGTTAAATTATTATGCAGATTTCTAGGAGATGGTTGGCTCAGCTTGGTGTGTCTTCAGGTGGTTTATGAGAGCTGAGCAGATGCTTAAGCAAGTTTCTGCAAACAGCTCATTGAGAGGATCCAGAGGTGATGGAATTGTGTGCTTGGCCTGTTAGGTGAACAGCACTGGTTTCCAGTGACTGAACTGGAGGTGAATCAGAATCAGAATCAGAATCAGAATCAGAATCAGAATCAGAATCATTAGGTTGGAAGAGACCTCCAGGATCATCAAGTCCAACCAAGCCCTAACCTCAACTAAACCACGGCACCAAGTGCCACATCCAGTCTGTGTTTAAACACATCCAGGGATGGTGACTCCACCACCTCCCCAGGCAGACCATTCCAATACTTTATCACCCTTTCTGTAAAAAACCTTTTCCTGATATCCAACCTATATTTCCCTTGGCACAGCTTAAGACTGTGTCCTCTGAAAGGCAGCACCCTGCAAGAGCTGAATTACGGAATAGAATTCAAACTTCTACCCCAAACCTTAACAAGCCAAACCTGAGAATTCAGTTTTCTGAGGAACTCCACTGGTAGCTCTGTCTCTCACAATGGATAAATCTTTTCAGCTTTCTGCCTGCCACTGGCAAGAGATAGTCATAGGCAGGATCCCACATCCTTTCCCTTTCTGGCTTAGGTATGATACCTAAATTTTTTGAGCTTTTTGAGGTGCTTTGGGTTTCAGTTTGGGTTACAAATGAATCTTAGATATTCCAGGAGATAAAAATTCTGAGTAGCATATGAAATCTGCTAGCATGTGGCTGTTTTAACTTAATGTGACACAGATTATTTTTTAGTTCATTCAGGAATCAAACTGGGGAGAAAAAAAAAAGTAATTCAGTATTTCTCAAAAATGGGGACAATGTGCGCATGAACTTCAAGGGATTGAACCTAGTGAATTGTAGTGATACTAGAGAAAGGAAACTAGGAAAGGATTTTCAATTGCATGTGTTTTCTGTATTTTTGTTGATCTTTGTCATCAAATATATCATAATCCTAATGACAAATACCTCAAACAGATGCCTCTCTATGCCACAGCAAGCTTTAGTTGGGATGCAAAATATAACTAGCTTATTAATTTTACATTTTTAGATTTTTAGGACGTGTTTAGGCCTTCCATGAGTGATATCATTCTAAAATAGAGAAGTCCAGAAATCTGCAGGTGAAGACAATTGAATGGTGTTAATTTGCTGTCTCTTTGTGAAATTATTTGTCAGCCAGTGGCTCTTATGAAGCCATTGGTAGGTAGAGTCAGGTTAATGGAATGTGGCAGACACATCCACAACTACTCAACTGTTTGTTTTGGCTTTTTTTATTAGACATAATGCTGTTGAAATATTTTTTATTAGACATAATGCTGTTGAAATAAAGTCACAAAACAATGGTTTCCTGCTGACACAGAAATGCTGTAGTAAAACCAATTATTTATTTTACAATTAACTGTTGGATGGAAAAGAAATACTGGAGGAATTCCCAAATGTTTATTTTGAAAGTAGAAGACATGGGTCCTGTGTCAGCCCCCAGTGGTGATGTATTTACTTCCCTCATTATGGCAAATGATTGATGGATTGCAAATTGAATCATTTTGTCTTATGGGAACTGATGTAGTTGAGTGATTTTCACACAGTGGTGGTTTTGTTGAATTCCTGTTGGTCCTTGCCTGTGGTCAGCTCAGATTGCCTTTCTTGTTTACAGAATCTGTGAAAAAGTACTTGATTTCCTGTCTATCTGTGACTTTCTCTGGATGTTTCCCAGAGCTGTTTTCACATTCTCTGTCCCTTCTCCATGCTGTCCTGTATTTTGGCAGTGAGGGCAATGTAAATATTCCTCTTTAGCTCCTCTTTCCTTAAGACCCCTTTCTTTGAAATTCTACTTTTAAATATTTCTACCTACTGGCAGGGCTATTCCACAGCTCCCACAGAAACATTAATTTCATCCCTAGTGGATATTCAGTTCCATGGATGAGAACATGTGAGAGAACCACAGAAAAGACCAGACAAACAAGGGAAGATATTTATTTGTACTCCATATGAGGAAAACACAGGGAATCTGTAATCAACACAGGCAGAAGCACCCAGTAAACATTTCTATAGAAGTGACTGGACCTGCAGAAACATTTATATTAGTTTCAATTTATGCAGTTTGAAAAGATAAATAATAGCAGAACTCTGAAGACATTGGCATGAATTCAGAGAAATATTTCTGTAATTTTCTCCTGAAGATAAGTTTTGAAAAGTTCTGCCATATGCTTTATAAACAGCACTTTTTTTCTTCCCCACTATGAAGTAAGAGTATGTAGAGGCATCTAAGGCACTTCTTCCAAAGTGGGTTAGAATGAGGAGTTGAAATATAAAATTCATTTCAGACTTGGACAAATTGAAATTGCAATAAATTTTATTTTATGTACTTAAAAAAAAATAAAATAAGTGTGACAGGCACATTTGTTATAAAATTATAGAAAACCTGTGAAATGTAACAGCTCTTATTAATATATCACTGATATTGTAGTAGTAGGAGAAAAGGCTGCACTTCTCAGCATTGCTGCTGCAGGTATGTATTTTTAATTTCAGTCACAATTTCCCGCTGTTCCAAACACGCCATATAATCTGCAGGGATCTGGGGAATTAATTAGGTACATTTCATTTCTCCTCTAACTAATCCCCTCAATTCTCTTAGTTTAGGGAGCTGAACACACCAACGACTGATAAGCCACAAGGGCCTTATTTACTTTACAGAAGGTTCTGCAAATCCCTGTGAGATGTTGGCCTGTGCTTAAATTTTCTCCATTTAGTCCTTGGGACAGTGGCATTTGAATGTGACCCTTCAAATCAAAAGCATTATTGCACTTGGAAAAAAGAAATGAGGGTAGATTACTGAGAGTAAAAACCATAACAGTTTAACAATAAACATTTTCTGTAGCCTCAGAAAGGATACAAAACAAAATCTTGTGAGAAGCAGAATAAACTGCGTCCACTCCAAAATATTCCAATGAAATATCCTCATATTTTCTGAATGTGGCTACAGTTGATTGAACTTTGTTTGAGTCTGGTTTTAAACAGCTCTTTAGTTTCAGATTATCTTTAATTATCAGAGAATTGAAAAAAATGATTGGTCTGAATGGTGCAACTGCTGATGCTGAGCCTGTGTCACAGCAGACACAGCTCTTTCTGTCCAACACACCGAAAACTGGGAGCAGCAGGCTCAGAGTCAGCTCTGCTTGAGCAGCTCATGGGGCCAGGAAAGGAGGAGGGAGGCATTTGGGAATGGACACTAAAGGCAGACAGAGGCTCACAGTCATTTTGTCAGACTCACCTGGGGCAGTTGTTTCATGGCTGTAAACTGGAACGATTTGATTTAGGGAAGGGCAGGCTGGCTGAATAATCCCATTGATTTTGTTGAGTGTTGATTTGCTGTGTTATATTTTAATCATTTAAGGACTGGGATCACTGAGGTGTATTGAACCTGAAAATCCCTTCTGAGATTTCTGTTGGTGTTTTTTTTTTTTTTTTTTTTTTT
>VXBB01011145.1:438045-505938 GCA_013399915.1 Illadopsis cleaveri | reverse complement strand
AAGAAAATTAAATATTTTCATTTGTTGCCCATTATTGCTGATAAGAACACGCATGCAGTGTATCCTGGCTTTTTTTGAGCGTTCCACAGTGGTAGGGTGACTATATAATATTATTGAATAAAGCCAGTCCTTGCCAGTACAATCCCTCATCTCTTACTATCACTGGTCCTGTATCCAGTTCAGGTCAACAGAGTAGTTTGTTGGGTCACTTTATTTATTTGTTTCTTCTTACATCTATCATGTCATTTATTAGGATAGAATCCCAGCTTTTTTTACTGCAGGAAATAAACACTGACTTAAGATGCACACATGGTTGTATGAGGAGAGTGAGAATAAAATCTTCAGAATACTTTTCTTGGAAGACTCCTTGCAACATGGAAAACTACATTTGTAGTAATTTCTCTAGGCCATTTATTCCCAAGATTTTACCACTATAATTGTGAAATGCTAGGGAACTCTTTAACAGCTCTGAAGCATTAATAGATTCACTTTCATCATTGGAGTGAAACACAACAATTTTTTAGCAGTGAAGTCTCCACATTAGGTTGTTATAGGAGACACAACTTAAAAAGAAAGATTTGTAAGCAGTTGTCTCTCTTTTCATAATTTCTGACATTACATATCCAGAATAGTTTGCCTGATAAATGTGCAATAGGATAGAATCCCAGCATGGTTCTGAAGGTTGTATGAGGCTCCTTTGTCTAAGTTTGTCTCTCATGCTTAAGTCAATTGACTAGTTTTCCACAAATGAACCAAAGAGCCTGCACAGCATCTCTTCTCTCTATTGATCTTTCCATAGAGCTCAAAGGAGCATCTTTATCCTGTGGCTCATTAATGTGGCAAATACCAAGACACTTATCTGGAGAGAGTAATGATGTCATCTGATGTGCTGTAAAACCACCTGTTCAATATCCCACATTTGAAATAATAGCTTCTCATTGCCTTCTCTTACCTCCAGTAAGGTTGGAGCTAATTATGCTTTGCTAATTTCCTGTGTTTTATTAGTTAAATAGAACAGTTCAATGTACTATCTTCTTTGTTAGTGCTGTGCCTATGCTATTAGGCAACTGTAAAAGTGCTGAGATTTAGAGAGATCAGCTAGCATTCAGTAGGCTAAGATCCAAATAAATCTGCTGGTTTATGGTGCTTTCAGTGATATTCTGTAAAGATCACTTTAATTCAAGTAAGCAGCCAGATATCTTTGAAAAAGTCAACTGCTGTGGGGGAAAAACTGGAGTATTTCCAGGTCTGCAGCAAACTACACAGCACACAATAGCTGGGACCCTCCTGAGCATCATAGAACAATGCTGGTTCTGAAATCCAGGGCTGACAATGACCTGCAGAAGTCTCTGTTCAGGGCCCCAGTTTAAGTGCTGAAGCTAAAAACCAGCAGCACACGCTTTATGCAAGCAGGAAAATGCATGCAAGGCACCAGTGGGAGGCTGTGCATGTAAAGGGATAACCCTTTGCCTTTCCTAATGGAATTTTGTCCCCAGGCTACCTAAACCTTTAGTGAAAATTCTACTCCTGATTTCTCCTCTTCTGCCAAGACGTTACCTTGCACAGTAACACACAGAGCTCTGAATAAGGGATTTTCCCCCCTGTTGTAACCAAGAACCATTGTTCTTGTGTAAGGAGGTGTCTGACACAAGAACAATGGAAAGCAGAAACTGCCAGGAGTGTTGTGACCCTATTGATTACACGGAGCTTATCTTCCCTGTCTAAAATAATGCTGTTCTTTTTCCTATGAGTTCAGCAAAAGCAGTTTAGGAGTTATAGACTGGAAACCCAATATGCAAAAATTTCCTCTTTTTAGCTGTAATAATTTAGTGCTCTGAGGTAAAACACATGCTTCTTGAATGATATTTTCATTTAATGCCATAATCAAAAAAACATTTTGGAGAAATAATCTGTTTAATTTCACTGACTTTGGATGAAGTCTTTATTTTTCAGATGAAAGTGTAGATTGCCTGGGAGAATACCTTCACATCACTGATGTTTGTTTACTTAACTGTCAAAACAAGCTTTTTTTTTATGAAGGACTGATACTAATGCTGTTATTTGTACTGCTGCTCAAAATTTTTCATTTTGAGTACTGGTAATATGAACATGTTATTTAGAAATGTTTCTGTCGCAGTAAATTTACTTGCATAGAGGGTTCAACCTTCTTCCTCCCTGAACTTAATAATGAAAAAATAATTTACAGTCCAGAATCCCCAATCCCTGAGTACCCCCTCACCCCCATCAGTGTCAGTAATTTACAGTTTCAGGATTTCAGTCTTCACACAAGATCTGATAATTGTTGGCTTGGGTTTAGGCTGAGAAATTGGGCTTTGTAACTCAGAACTGGGTGGCCAAGAACTCTGAACAGAGACTTGGCTTTCTAATTTGCAAGACTTACCCATGTTATTTGAAATAAAGTTTAACTGGAACAACATGGGAGTTGCTTAAAATTACACTATGGAATTTCCCTTCAGCAGGAATTTTTGATGCTTCATATCCAATCAGTGAAAGTATTTTGGTATTTACAACTTTCTTTTCAATGAGAATTCCGATACTCTGAAATATTGAAAGAACCACTTCTTTTATAATCTGGGGTAATAAACCCCCATGTTCTCATGGGGTTAAAACCACCCCATGTTCTCTGTAGCTTCACCCCTACCAGGAGATACATTCTGTACATGTTCATAGCTTTCAAATGAGACTAAAACTCAAAATTCAGCATAAACAAATTCATTCAGCAATCAAGATACCATTTCATGGCATTGTTATAAATAAGAAATTAAGCCTGCTTAGCCCTGATACAGGAAGGTGAGCTTTGAGGGTCATGAAAATACTCCTTCAGGTCTCCTTATCCGTTTTGTACTCTTTGTGTAGCACCAGAAGCAAGTTGTGTCTCTGTCAGTAACCCTCTTTGCCCAAATATACCTCTGTAATGCTTCTGTGGTTGTTTAGTGCTCAACCACGACATCTTTATTCAGATTTTGTGAATTTTCTTTTTCTCACCTTGAAGTTTCAATAAAGCATGTTTATATACTTCCTGTTTTAAAATCTCAGATATGAACAGCACAATCATGAAGCATAATTTAAAGAATTGCATGGACCATTATATTCTCTAGACATGTCTGAAATTTTCTGGCTGAAACATGAGAAACTTAAAATATTCAGTAAATTTAATTCTTCCATCTTGTACTAGAGGTAGCAATCTCATCATGAAGCATTCCCTAAAGATTAATAAACAAATTAAGTAATGATGCTGGGCTGTATTTTGGGACATCAGCTCCTCCCAAGAGGTCATTAATTCCCAGGAAGCCTCTTGCCTGAGTCGTCGTTGCTTAATTAGACCATTAGGATATTGCATGTTGATTGCAGTATTGCAGAAGGGAGAAGATGATCAAATGCTCACAAGGATCAGCAATACCAGGGTAAGATGATTGCAATATCTGTAATGGTTTTACCCAGAGCAGCCCTGAAATCCTGTTATGCTCCTGTGGGAACCTCTGCTCCCTGAGTGAAGCACGGAGCAAACAGTCTGAGCAAAGCAAGGAACACAGAAGTCAGTGGATTTCTGCATGAATCGATCTGAATTAAAATGTATATTTGACTCCAATCCCAACATAATGTAATGATCTTTTGAGATGGTATTGTAATTCCATCCAGTGGCATTTCATCATGTTTATGTCCTGTATAATCAGAAGTGATTGCAGCTGTATCTTAAAATTCAAGTTTCACAAGTGAGGCTACAGAATTTCTCTGAAGGGAGTGTCAACTGCATCATACAAGCAGAGTATTGGGAATTAAAGCCAGAATTTTTTTTTTTTTTTTTAATAGAAATAAATAGCAAGTAAATGCTTCCTTTTCGCTGATGCATAAAACTTTTTTTTTACAGCCATATTAATTTTATCACCTCTGATTTTCATACAGTGGCATAAAATGGGCAGTAGTTCAGTGTTTCATTTTATTGGAACCTGCCTAGACATGTTTTTCTATCCCTAAGTCTGTTACTTTTTAGGGAATGGCTTCTCCAACTGTACTGATGAAACTACTGAAGGACAACAACAAACTCTTGGTTACTTCAGGGCTAAACCAGAGTGTGTGGGATGGAACTGGGGGTGGAAGGTGGCCAGTGCAGGAGCTGAAGTGCTCATCAAGGTGTTGGTTGAAGTGAATAAATCTTCAGCTCAGTTTCAGCCAGGAGGAATCACAAGCAGTGTAGATAGAGGAAGTTTCTGGCAAGAGAATAATGCATCTGCATGTAAACTGTTAATCAAATTGCACAAACCCAGGGGTGTTTGTAAATCAAAAAGCCAGAGTAGCAGGCTGGAAAGACTGTGATCACATTTTTTGTTTCAAAAGACAGGAACCCCTTTGGTTGCAACTTAATTCTTTTCATTGAAAATCTGTACTTATGGTCTTTATGACTGAAAATCTCTCTATAATCTGTCTCTGAATCAGAAAAGATTATCTTGTTTTTCTTGTTCAACTTATAGCTTATTCTAGCTTCATTATATCTTTTCAAATTTGTAGAATTTTCTTTAGGGAAGCCCCATAGTATTCTGAATTTTATCTTAATGTACCAAGAGATGATGCTTACTGCCTTCATAGCAGAATTCTGAGACTAAGTAAAACTCTTCAGGCAGAGCCAATATGTTGCCAAATTAAACTAAAGTTCAGCCCCCAAAAAGATTCTTCCTTACCAAGAATTCTACTCCTTTCTTACCAAGGATTTTTCCCCCTTAGCCCTGAATGTTATACTTCCTTTATTTTCTTCAAAAACAAGATACAGGCAGACATCATGTCAGATTGAAGTTTATCCAGTTTCTTTTTAATCTTAAATGTTTTGGGGTTTCTTTTTAATTTGAAAGTGAGTTCTGCCACCTAATTTGATGTGTTCAAACATAAATCTGTTTAAAAAATTGCCATCTGTGTTTGCATCTCTTCTGGTAAAATATCTTGCCCAGCTCTACTTCATATTATGATCAGCTTAACAGTATTTAATCTCTATTCTTTAGTTTGACCATCTGCTAATTTTGGACAGTATTTCATATGTATCTCACAAAGGTATTGTGAAACCTGTTTCGTCCAGATTTTTCAGCCAGTCCTTGGGGCAAAATAAGCAGAATCAACTGAGTACACGGAACAAATATTAGAAATGTTTTTGCTCTTTAGTGTTGTAAGATGTTATTTACATACAGATCAGTATAGCACAGGGTATCAGAGCAGTCTGTTCTGCACATTCACTTTGGAAAAAAACTCCACGCAGAGTTTTAATAGCAGGTTTTGTGAACTTATTTCCACAGTCTGGCAGTGGCTGTTTGTTTGGGGTTTTTTCCATGGAAGGTTTCTCTTTCATTAACTTGACAACTTGTTTTCCTGTTTCTTTAACTTGGTAACCTATTGGTAACTGTGGACTCCCCTTTAAGGTTGCTCATGTTCTTCAGGGTCTGGACAATCTGTTCAAGTATTACCCATCCTCATTATGATTTTTTTCTTCAATATTCAATTGGAATTCCCTTCCTCATTGTAACTTTGGCTGTGCACCTGCAGGTGCTTCTTTTCTGTGAGCTAAATGAACATGGCTCCCTCACACGAGCATCTTATTTATCCTCTTCTTGAACTCAGTTTCTCAATTGGCTCTGGGGACACGAAATGGGACAAAGTTCTCTAGGTGTGTCCTTCAGAGTGCTCAGAAAAGGGGAACAGGCACCTTCAGCTCTCATAAGTTCATTATTGAAGAGGATCATGTTTTTGGAGCATGTTTTTTTTCTTTTTTTGTAATATATTACTTCACCTAATGTTTTTATCATAGATTCTAAGAAATATAAAAAAATATGCAGACACACAAGCAATTACATTTGAGTAATACACTGACTTTCTGGGAAAAATACAATGTAATTACGCAAATACATAGAAGGATAGCAGGGTCTTTTTCTCCTTATCAATACAGAAATTTCATTGTCTGTCATCTAGAATTGGCCTTCCTCAGACTGAAAAATAGAGCAGGAGGATAATGAGAGAAATAAGAAACTACTTAAATTTATTTCAAGTCATACGTTTCTCATTTTGATGGAAAACATTTTTCTCAAATGAATGGGTTTTTATTGATTTCCCTGTAAATAGTGTACCTGAATTACCCTTTCTGCAATAACATATTGGAAAAATCTTACAATTTATTCAATATCTGAGTAGAGCTGCACACTCAGTCTTCTGCTTTGACTAACAGCATCAAGTGTAGCCCATCCATACTGTATTACAGGCACTGATTTTTTTTGAAACTAAAACAATATTCTGAATTTGATTTGCATTTAGGAGGTAGCTGGTGTCTCCACAGTGATGCTTGAAATTGCCGTACGTAAGTTAATTTTGACTTTACGGTTTTTACTTGGTAGAACTGTTGCATTTAGAACAAATAGATGGAGTTCTTTGACATCATGTATCATTAGTTCCAAAGTATGTCAAATCTGAGAAAGGATAGATGTGATGCAGCATTTTATAGTTACATCTGGTAGATTAAAGCTTCCCAGCTACTGAGAGTAATAATTACATTGAAATCCTCCGTGTTCCTGGATCTTTCTGTAATTGTGATCTGTGTATTAGCCTTATGTCTTCACTCCAAATATTACAACAGGAGCCCAAACACAGTAGTACATGGATCCTTGCTTAGATTCCACCCAACAACTGTACCACTGTTCCAAGGTATAAATAGTTACTTGAAGTACAGTATTTTTTTCTTAGAATGACTAGTGCAGTAATTTTCAAATTAGGCTCTGACTCTGTGTTGCCCTTCAGGTTAATTCATTTTTTTCTTATGACAATATTAATCTCTTTTCTCCAGTGGCTCATTTTTCACATTTCAGTACTGATAGCAGACTGCAGTATGTTAAAAATCAAGACACTTCAAATTATGCCTACTAGATTGTATAATACTTGATGGCACGACATAGATTTCATTTACATGTCTTGCACAATTATTCAGCACAGAGTAGGGTTAAATGGTTAATTCAGGGGAGGTAACATCTCAGCTGGGGTTACACCTCTTTAGGGCTATGCTTTTACATGCCAGCTGAAAAACTAGATCTGCAAATGTGGTTTGGTTTTCTGGTTTCCCAGTGACTTGTTTTATGATCTTTATCACAGCACTTCTGCCTCATTTCCTCATTAGTTTATTCCAGAATTTTGCTTCTCCGATGTGTTTATATGTAAAGAACAAAATAGTTGAGCTGCTTCAGTAGAATGTGGTGGAAAGAAGGAAATAAGAAGCAGTTATTAGTACTTCTGTGAACTGAAGCTTAATTTGTTAGCACACAGAAACTAACTTAAAGGTTTTATGTATAAAAGGACATGCATAAATTGAAAAGATATCTCTAGAGCCAACCTGTTATCTTCATTTCTTACCCTTACAGGTTTAAATACCTTAGAAAGTTAAATGCAGTGATGAAATGAAGAAAAATATTACATTCAAAACAATTCAGTTAAGTGGATATGAGGTGGTCTTTTAATGGAGGATCAAGTGGCCAGAGCTTTGATAGTCCCATCAGTTTAATTGGACCTCTGAGGAAACAAGATACTGTTCAAAATAAAGT
This sequence comes from Illadopsis cleaveri, assembly GCA_013399915.1. Taxonomy (NCBI): domain Eukaryota; kingdom Metazoa; phylum Chordata; class Aves; order Passeriformes; family Timaliidae; genus Illadopsis; species Illadopsis cleaveri. The sequence continues at coordinate 498,355 of VXBB01011145.1, read as the reverse complement.
CAGGGTGGTATGGTAGCTCTAGGTCCTGGGCACCTATTATGGTATTTTAATAGTGCTAATTTAAATTTCTGTAGAACATATCTCCAGACACCTTTTCAGATATTTGTGAGTTTCACTCCGTTTTTATTTCAAAAAAATAAATTAATCAGAATCTGAAAGCAAATATCTGCTTGAAATGTTTGGTTCCTCTTCTCACCGCACTTGATGAAGTTGGATGACTGTCTCATCAAAAAGTGAATTTATGCCCACACTCTACTGTTCTCTAGCTGGTTAGAATAGCCTTCCATGATTTCTAGGTAGCTGAATGAACAATACAGACTAGTTAGGTTTTTTTTAATGCTTAGTCACCTGAAAGAGAAGCAGGAAGAAATGCTGCCATTGGTTTCTTAACCACAGGTTAAAGGGTTGATGATTGTTCTAATCATATTCAAATGAAATCAATTTAAGAAACCCACCAAAACAAAAGAAAACACCAAATCCCAAGTATTGGAGAACTTTGCAATGAGAATTGACTCCAATAATAGGGAAAAAATGCAGAAAAGTTGTATTGTGTGTGGATTTGGTTCATCCATTTCCCTATAGGCGTTCCCCAGGAATGTGTATGTATCTCAAATGGCATGTTAAAACTGACCTCATTTAAAAATTGAAGAGATTGGTATTGAATAGTCAGAATCATAACTAGGTCTTCAATTCTGCTTTCCTTTTAATACTTATTGTTGCTTCATAAATCTTGTTCCATTTCTTTTTATTAGTGTAATGGTTTCCACATTTCCATTTCCATTAAAGCCACATTCAGAGCTATTAGTGCATTGTTATTATCCAGTACTGTATCAATTAATGGAGCCAACATGTGAGGGAGAGGATGTAGATCAATCCTCCACGTGAGACACTGGCCTTGTGGACTGATTTTCTTATTCCCTAAAGTCTTCACAGAGAAGTGACTCCTGATCAGGATGTGGAGAAAGAGAAAATAAATATTTAGCAGAAAACTTCAGCTTCTGGAAAGGCTCAAATCCACATGTTCCATCTTAGTGGAATTGAACCAGATTTGTTAGATGCATTTTGATTTTTTTTTTTTTAAGCAGTGTAAGAAATTACTATTTAGTTGCTTTCAAAAACATCTAATGATTTCCTTTTGTTATGCACAAGGCTGGATTTTAGCTCTGGCCATGCACGTAGCTCAGCATTTTACATTTCATAACTAATTTTTTTGTATCTCCCACTTTCTTTGTTGAGTTGCACTGGCAGATTTCAGACTTCTGGCGAGTCATCATCCCAAATATGTGAAGTGTTTTGATGGAGTAAATAAGTACCTGTTATAGCATACACAACATATGGAGAAAACAATAAAAATCCCTCCTGCTCATACCTGTTCTCCTATAAAGTAAGAATAACTACAGTGAATCTACTGGAATTCCATCAGTGCAAGGAGGATGCTGGATATATTCTGGCTGTTAGCTTGGGAGGGATGCAAGTCTGTGCAGCTTCAATCAGCTGACTTGATCTACAACAAAAATCTACAAGTAAACAACATTTCTCCTCATTTTCTGCTTGGAGTTTCTGCTAGAAGAGTAAATTTCTTTCTATTAAGACCCAGTATCTAAGTTTTCCTTTGTGTCATGCTTATGATTTTATACTGTTATCATTCAGCATTATTTTCATTAATTATTTTACCGTTATCCTGTTTTCTTTTTTGCATTGAAACATCAATTCCCTTCATTTTAGGAAAAGGGATTAATTTTTCCCACTTAGTTTGTTACAAGTCCTGAGGCTTCAGATTTTATAAGGTAACAAAGTACCTGCTCCAAAACATTGTCTGTTTAATTAAAATCTGCCAGGGGGAGGTGAAGGATTTCTGTCAAGGTTCAATTGATTTCATCTTGGATGGTGCACAGACATGAATACCTGTAATCTCTCAGAAACAAATTCATGTGCATGCAGCCAACTTGTCAGTCAAGTAGGGAATGCACTGAGGATAATAAAGAAAACATGTTATTTATGTTGTTTCACATTTAATGTAATATCCATTCGTAAGATGTGATTTCTGGTAACAAAAGAAAGCCTTTCCTGTTTAATATAGTTCCTTACTAACCTAGTTCTTTTCTACTGGTAAATACTTGTGTGTATAGATGAAGTTAGGGCAGATGTTCTATTACCAAGAGTTTGTTCTGAGCAAGAATTACATGGGTAATACAGGTTCAGTGCAAGACTGAAAGGTAGAAAAGCTCAGAAAGTAATAAAGGAAACTAGTAATTATTTTTCTTTCCAGGCTATAGATAGGAGGCACATTGAGTTGACAGAAGCATACTGCAAAATCAATGAAAGTGAATGTAATGATTTAAATTTTCATGCTGCTGTCTTTTCAGCCTAAGGATATTCAGAAATTAGAATCAGCCCTGATTTTCAGCATATCCCCCCCCCCACCTCCCCCCCCCAAATTTATATTACAAATGTAGTATTATTTCAATAATGTATCATATACTGTGGTAACCTGGGTGAAAAAACCAGTTTCCATCATTGCTTAGATTTCATACATGAGCTCAAATGTCTCTCTGTTATCCTGAGCTGGGTTCATCACCTAGATCTGCAACTTTTCTATCCAGGGCAGCCTAAATCTCTGCTTGCCTTGCTGTCCTACCCTGTCCTGTGGTGGGATCCTAACAGAGAAATTAGTTCTGTAAACTGCAAGCCTCTCAGGGAGAAAATGAACCAGGCTACAAAGAAGATTAAAATTTTTCACTGAAAGGCTGGTGTCTAGAAAACAGGCCTGAACCTATTGGATCACTCCATTTAAGCCACTGCACTGTGTCAATTAGAGTGAGGAGGAAAGAGCACTCATATTTTAGAAGACTGAATTGCTGGCTCCAGTTTGCACCTCTGATCTGCTCACAGCCCTGCAGGGCCAACAGCACTGAGGGACATTGTAGGAATAGGGGAAAAAGCTGGCCTGTCATTTCTTCTAAGTGCAGCTAACAAGCAATTTTAAGTCCCCATATAAAGCTGTTTTGAGAATGAGAAGTTCCTTTAACACAACAATCTATTCTGAGGGTGAAAAATCAGTGCACCTGTAATAACAGGGGATTTGTCCTGTGAGAATCAGTAAAGAAAAGATGTGAACAATCTGAGAATAGAGAGATTTGATGGACAAGTAAAGTACCTTTTACTGACCAATAGAATAATTAACAAGAAAGTTATTAACCAATTAGAAGTTGCCTTCGAGGTTTGTAAAAACTGTATAAAAGACAGCATGGGGCCATAATAAAGAGCCTTCTGAAGAGATTTTATCTTGTCACTCTATGTGTCATGTCCACCCTAGCAACGTTAGGAGATCACAGCGCAGCGTCCTCCCTTCTGCACAGTTGTGTTCCAGGAAAGAGTTTAGAAGATGTAAAGCAATGTCAGCTGCCTCTGCATGAAATTAGCAAATGAAATGCCAGGTATTAACAAATGATTTTGGTGAGTGATGTAGTCAAGCAGTGCCCAGGGCTTTCACTTGTGGTGGTGCTTATGGCAGGGAATAAAGTGAAATGTGAGCTTTTGTTGCACCCTTCTTCTTTTTCTTTTCCACTGCAGTAATTTTCACCTGGCCCAGGGATTTGTTTTTAATGGTGCTTATTTTAGTTTGCCAAAACAAATCCTTGTCACCTTACCTGTGTAGCTTGTTCAAATGTTTTGTTACAGCTGCTGCTGTCTGACAATTGGTACTTGCTTTGCCAGGTCAAAATTATTGCATAACATGTGCAAGACTCCTCCTGAAAATGCCAGAGGTGTCCAGACTCCCTAAATAAGTCCATATTATTTATTGCTGCCCACACTTGCTCATGGCCATGAACAGCCTTCTTAGAGCCCAGCCTTACTTTAGAAAAGGAGCAGCCTCTCTTTGTTTCCAGGGCAGAACACCAGGACGTGGCTTGCACCCTGTTTCTGAGAAGACAGCAGTTAATACAGATCAACTGTCAGACAGCTAAAATATCTTGCCTAAACATAATATTCCCCAAACACATACCTTATTTGCAGGTGCAGAATATTTGCTAATTCACAACCTAGAGACATCTCCAGGCCTAATTAATGTGAGCTTTGGAAGCATTTAATTTTGATCTGCTTTACAGGTCAGGAATCACACTGATAAATGTAATTTATGATGCTGTGAAGAAAGTCCCCTGTAGGTGGAAATTCAGGCTGCAGAAGGGAATATTATGCTGTCTGACAGATTTCAAGAGGGAGGGAGGAGTGGACACCTTTGTTTTAGTCTTTACTTTTGGGAATTTGCCATAGTTTTAAGAGCACAGCAAAAGTATATTTAGTTGCCATTCCTAAAATAAATGTTTCATTTAAATTGTTTTAGACTATTTAGAGCAGTTAATGCAGGACTGGTGCATTGCCTGTACATGTAGCCATTTAATAAAAGCCCCAATGCATCTGGGTAGATAATTAGGTGGCTATTCCAAAGGTGTGTCCTCTGTTTAAGGGTCAGGAAAAGGGCTGTGAAAGATGCAGTGGAATTCAGTAGCCTCACTCACTCTGACCCTGAAAGAGATTTGCCATTTCACTTCACTGTATTTATCATCTTCTTACATTTCTCAATACTTTCAAATCTATATGCCTTATAATCACTCAAAAAAATCCATTCTAAATTCCCCTGAGAATTTGACAGTACCTCCAGATGTTTTCATGAATATGTATTTAAAGGTAGCATAACTGATTCAATAACCTTTAAAATTCCTGGCTTTGTGTGCATGTGTGCTCCTTGGTTTTCTGTTTCTTCCCACAGAGGCAATTTCTGGGTAGAAGTTCCTGAGCTCATACAGGAATATGCTCCTCAGGAATAGTGCTCCACAGCACAGTCTCCTAATTGAATCAATCACTGAAATGGGCACCAAGAAGTAATGTTAAGTGTAAAGCATATGAGGCAATAAAAACCAGATAATGCCACTAACTTCATTCTCTACCTGGGACATATTTCATCTAGAGGAAGAAATGTGAATTTTCAGTCCCGTGGCTGAACTGAGCAGATATTGTAGGGACAATTGTGGTCCAAAACCACCCAATGCCCTCCCATACTGCAGGCTCAGAGGGCCAAGGTCAGGTGAAAGGCACAAAATATGGAGCTAATTGTTTGAAAAACTGTTAATGGAGTGTCTGTGCTGCACATTTTTGTCTCTTTTGACAGAATGAAAACATTCCTTTTTAGAGAAATGCTGTGTAGCAGAGGACCCTGAGGAGAAGGCAGAGAATTCCTGCAGCAGGCAGGGCAGTCCGTGCTGAGCCTGAGTGCTCCCATCATCTCTGCAGCTGTGCAGGGCTCTCACTGCAGCCTGGCCTCAGCCACCCTGCAGAAACCAGCTGAATAATCACTGCAGGCTCTGCACCACAAACGGTTTCAGGAGCTCAAACTTTGCAAAATGGGCCTAAGCAATGAGTGAGATGATGCTGCAAGAATTTCAGAGTCGATTCTGACAATCAGCATTGACAAGACAAGCTGCCACCTTAAAATAATAAAAAATAGTAACCTTGCAAATGTGGGCAGAACATATGTGTCCCAAATGGTATTTCAGGGTGACTGGATTAAATTATTTTCTCAATTTTAGAGTTTATGGCTTTATATATAGCACATTTATATATAAAATAACAAATATTGTATTTGTCCCTTATTGGCTACATTTATTTTGTTAAACTCAGAAGAATTGGTTCATCACTTCCCCTGGAGATTCACAACCTGAATTACTGAAAAGATGAATGATAGGTAGGCAGGTGCCCATGGAGGAAAGACAAAACAGTTCAGGAACTCTCAACTCATCTTCTTTTGTCAGAAAAGAAATATTTGTTTCAGAAAATATGAAGTAAAAACTGTATTTTTTTGTTTGATATTTAAATCTTTACCTTTTCAAGTTCAAGTGAGGCAAGATTGTTCACTCCTGTAATTAAAAAATAATATGGACTTGGACATAATGTGTCCTTGGAGCTGGCAGGCAGTGCCTGTGATTAGAAATTTGCTATAGGGCACATCTAATATGAAGGCAGGTAATCTTGAGTATTTGGATTGGTTGCTTTTTTTTTCCTTTGCCTACTTCTTAGAAATACTTCATAGTGACACTGATTTGATACTTTAAACTCCCAAAGCCTTTTGGATTGTGAGGATAGAATGTAAGAAATTTTACCTGGTGTCAGTCAGTAACTTTTGCTTTTCCTCAGGTTAGAGAGGGTGATTGACAGCAGTGGCAGTCCTTCTCAGTGCTACAGTTTAGTTTGAGCACAAAATTAGATTGACTGGCACTGGATATTTTCTTTTCCTTTTAAACAGCTGAAAATAATGTCACTGAGCAGAATGCAAAGAGTTCTTGACTGACCTGCTGAAGGATTTTTTTGTTTTTAAAAAGCTTTAGATGAAAAAATATGTTGCAAGCTGAGAATGTGAACAGAATCTGCTAAATGAAATCATTTGTTCCCTCTTTTCTTGCACGTGTGTGTGTAATCTCTCCTGGTGAGTTGAAGGAAATGGTTGAAAGTCAAACCTAGCAGTGAAATATTTGTGTTGTGCTTTTTGCCCTCTCTGTTTTGTTCACAGTGGCAGGCAGGTTCACACGGTGCAGGCACTGCCATTTGTCCCTGTTTCCATATGCTGCAGCCTGGTTTAACCTGCAGCTGACTGGCAGTGCTGTGCTTGAGCAAGGAGGGCAAGACTTCTCTAAAGACAATTTTAGGAGTAGCTTCTTTGTGGAGCCTTTATGAACAGATGCTTCACTCTTAAGATTCTTTGATTATACCAATGCTGATAGCACTTACCTGCAGCCATGATAAGGTTTGGATCCTCAGGTTGAAAAACAGGGAGTGTGTTGGGGTCACAGTTGGCAATAAGGATTTATTTGACCACCACAAAGTGGCCAGGAGACAATTTAAACACCAGAGGGTGTCTGATGATTTCTCTTTTAGCCATCTATCTCTGTGTCCTAAATTTAAGTGTCTGCATAAAGAAAATTTATTTCTTTCTCTTTTTAAAAAAGAAATTAAAATGTGGTATGTAGATGAAATATGTAGCAATATTTGTAGCCAGGGATACTGTCCACAGCTATGAAATAACATGAGTACATCTCATCTCTGTCCTTTTGGTGGGTCAGACAATAGAGATCAGTCTTCCACTGGGACTCTAGTTTTCAATATCTGGATTGCACTTGATGTATTACATTACTAAATGCACCAGAGGGAATTTCTGAGGTCTCAGGGCACCACTGGTGGTGAGCAAAGACCCTGAAATTTGTCTCTTTGATACTCCAAAAGAGCATTTTGGATGGGTTTGTAAGTCACCTGTGGGATCAGTACTTCATCTGGAAACTTCTCTGGCAGATTTTGAATTTCTCACTAAGTTATTGGTGGGGTGATGCAATGCTCAGTTTTAATTTAGAAGGAGTTTATTCAGTTCTTTCCTATCCTGTTGAGGTGAGAGCTGGAGCTCGTTGAAGGGTTCATTGTTGGATAAGTGATGATATTGTTGGGAAGCTGATAATGTTCACACCATGTTGTGTTCAGCTCCTCTTTGCAGAAGGACTCTTGGCACTGGTCTGAAATTCTTCTCAGTTCCACATGTTGGAGGTGCAATCTCTTTTTTTAACTGTCCAAGCAGTTATTATTTTTATTTTTCTTGCTGGGTATCTGCCCATGTAGCTGGAATTCTACAGTCAGAAGAGGGAAGGTTGAATTATGTTCCTGCCTATTATATCAAGGCATGGCAAAGTGAAACTCTCTCAACAGATAAGTTTGAAAATGCTGAGCTGATCCTGTCTTCCATACAGGTTCAAACTGCTCTTGCAATACAACAAATAAAATACAGGTCTCCACTGAGCTGTGGCATGATAGGGAGATGATTGTGTCATCTCTTTTTCAGAGTTTGGGGTATTTTTTAATGAATTTTATCGTTCCTGTTTTCCTTGCAAGTGCTTGAAACCACCTGTTTTCTTCTGCTTGGCTAGATACTTCTGTTCAACACATATTTTTCCCTTTATTACAGCAGCCACAGGGCTTCACAAAAATGATAGGTTAAAGACATAGTCCTGATTCTAAGTGCTCACCAGCCAGCAAATCTAGTGAGGTATGAAAGGAAATATGTGAAGCACCTGCTGAAGGACAACAGGAGCAGAGGCATTGTGCATGGGCAGATGCATGCAGTGCTTCCTGCCCCCTGTGAAAAGCTTCCTAAAATGCACAGACCAGCCCTTGATTTAGCACAGTAGGCAAGAATCAGGGGGGCAGTCAGTCTGCTTTGTTTGTTATGTAGCAGTTAAGCCAAAGGTGACTGTGTCCAGCCGAAAGAGTTGCAAACGTACCAATTAAAAGTTGAATAATGCCTAGGGAGCAGAGCAAAGAATTATCTCTTTAAAATGCTGGAATTGATAAAAAGAATGTTCAATTCTCTGCTGTATAAACCCTATCTCCTTGTCCTTGGGAAGTCTGAGAAAAAAAGAAAACTAACACAGGCTGCATACTGCAGGCTGGAGAAGCAAAGAGCCAACTTAGATTCAGTGAAAGTTTTATCTGATTAATGAGTCAGACTCCAGTATTTGTCCTGAAATAATTACTGTGAGGCTGCATTTGTCTATCTGCACTTGTAAACTGAATGTTGCAATTAGAAGCAGGATTGTGCACTTTGTGCATTATGTTTGTACAAAATGGTTTTCTGGGGACATCACTGCTGTCTTTTAGTCCAGGCTTCACAAATTCCTGTATGTCTAAACTAGAGTTGTACACCATTCCTTTGGAACTTCCAAATCCTTAGCATTCTGTTACTGCTTTTACAGTAGTAGTTTCATTTAGTGAGAAAAACAGAAGAGGAAGTTTTTGCTCTGTATTTTTTTTGTCCTTGAAGTTCACTTTATGTCTCATGGTATTTTCATTGTTCAAATGCAGCTCCCAAGGCAGAATTGCTATTTTTCTCATGGGGTTTTAAATGGTATTTATCATATTTATCACTAAGGTATGCCAGTTCTTCAAAAATTTTAATGAACTTTCCCAGAACCTCTTCGAGATGAATGGTATTAGCATTATCTATCTTTTGATTTGGGAATGAAAGTACATAGAGTTTAATGCCAGAACTCACTATGAGTGTTCTATTTCAGATATTTATCACTTTTCTTCTGTCTACCCCAAATATTTAGCATTATGTAACTATTTTTACACTTAGAAATCATCTCCCATCATCTTTGATTACCTGTGAGTATCAGAAAATATGCACAGAATTTGAGTATTGAACTATTTCCATGAGGGCAGAAAGCCTTCAGGTGAACTGTGCAGTTTGGGAACAGTTTGAACAAATGGAACTAATCACTCCTGCCAACATTGTGGGCAAACTGTCAGAAAAGGTAAAATATTTCAGTTCCTCATAGTACTCATCTCTTCCCTGAAATCTTAATCTTTTTTATTCTACACTCACCAGCTTCTACAAGTGGAATTTTAAAAAGACCATGTCTGTAATCATTAAGCATCTTCTACTAAGTAGAAATATTTGTTAATACTTCTACTTCTGTACTAACAAATGTAAGGACAAAAAATAGTAGCAATGGAAAGGAGTTCACGTGGGATTGTAGAAGGAAATCATATAAATGCATTATTACAAACTAGGAATTTTCAAAGGAACCAAAAGACATGTAGTTGAGCATGACTTGGCTGGTGTTCCATATGCAGATTTCCAAAACTTATGATAACCTTTTTTGCTATGTGCTTTAAATCAAGCTGTAATGTCAAAAGAATCATTTCTCCTACAGAGTAATGGCTGATTAAAAGCAAAGGAAAGACAACAGACATTTGAGGAAGGTTTCAGGTGGAAATTTTGTAAAAGTCATTAAAGGCATCTTTATTCTATGTTTTCAGGGAATAAATAGCAAGGTGGTAAAGTTAAAAAATATAAAATAGCACTCAACACTGAAACTAGACCTTGCTGTTATGAGTCTCTATACAAAAAATGGCAGATGAATTTCAGTGAATTTACAGAATGGCACATCTGCATTTGCTAGTTCTGAAGTGATACCTGCATGTAACTTCAGAAATGCTGTAGTTTTCACTATGTTATTCAGAGATTTTGGGCAATTATATGGATTATTCTGCAAATGTGCCCATCTAAAAAATGACTGAAAAGAGAAGACACATTTTTAGAAGGTGGTCTCCCTCTTTAATATTGCAGGGATATTTCAGACCTGGAAAAGAGACGGAGAAGAATAATGAAATGATAAGAAGATTGGAATGAATTCCCTGTGTGGAAAAGTTAAATGGACTAGAACCTGGAAAAGAAACAACTGAACCAAGCACACAATAAAGGTCTCCAAATGAATGCAAATAAGGACTGATTATTCATCATCTCTTGTAACAGAAGAGCCAATGGGCAACTGTTGAAACTCTTATAAAGCAAATTTGAACCAAAAAGCTGTTTTACATGCCATGCATAATTCAAATGTGTAACTTGGAATTTTATATATATCAAAAGTATAAAAGGAGCATTCAGCAATTAGACAAAATCATGGACTCATCAAGGGCTATTAAACACCATGATGCAGATGCAAACTCTTATCTCAGGAGATTAGGACATTATACTTGCAAAAGTATTATCTATATTTACTTGTTTTATGCATTTCCCACACTTATAAAGTATTTTCCATGCTGAGACAGGAGAACAGATTACACTTCTCATCTGACCTAATCTGTTCTTATTTTCTAACAGCCTCCTGGCAGAAGCACAAAGCATGTTTGTCCTGTGCAATCAATAAGGCAAGAAAAATTTGAAGACTGTAATGTGTAGTTATGCCTTAGCACAACAAGCCAAATTTTGTCACCTTTTCAAGAAAATACTGAGCAAGTACAACAGTGGGTTTCACAGGGAGTTTCTAACAGTGAATGACAGGTCTTCTGCCAGGACTTTTGCTTTCTACTCTGGTCCTCAAAATCTCTCTGATATCCTTCTTCTACCTCCTTTTCCAAATTTGATTTCATCTGTCAGTTTATATCTCCTCAATTTTATTTCCTTACACATCTTTTTCTTGATTCTGCCATTTAAGTTAGAACCTTCAGTTTCTGTTGGGTTTCACACCTTACCCTAATAGCTCTCCATTACTGTCCTCATCGTTGTTCTTCCCACTTTCCAAAGCCAACCATTAGAGGTCCATATTTGATTTATATTTATTCCCTACAGTCCTTCATTTTTACAGATTCCAACGTGAATGTCTGAAAATTCTACTAAGGGAGGTAATTTTTCTGATAAATTCCCTGAGGGGCAGACTCCTGTGAATAAATGTTCTTGCAAACAGCTCAAGTTAGGAAATATAAACAACTGAAAACAAGGCAATTAAAAGCATGACAGTTTTTACTTTTATGATTATGAATGTAGGTACTGCTATGTATTTATGTGTGACAGATGTTGTGGCCAGAACGCTGGTAGCATACAGCTGTTCCCCAGCTCATGGAGCATGCAAAAGGCTGGAAATATTTCTGGAGTGTTTGTTACAGCTGTGTGGGGGGTTGAGTCAGCTTTAGCTCTTGACACTTGCTCTCACCTGGGTGAGGAAATATTCAGGAGCCATCTTTTTCTCTGATTGTGATTCTGCCTTCTCCAAATAAAGGCTGTATTTTTTGGGAGCGTGGCTCAAAGAAATCTGAATGACTGAAAGAAGAGCAAGACAATAGCCTCTTCAGTTCTCTTCCCTGAATCACATCCCCTCTGCTAGGCAGAGCTAAAACCAGGGAGAGGGGTAAGGACTGCTCGCTGATGCCATCAGACCATCTTACATCAAAGAAAACCAAGGAAACAAGAAAGGTTAAACACCATCCACAGAGGGGTCATGCTGTCCATGCTGTGTTGGCTGAGCTTTTTCAATCCATGCAAGTGTTTTTCAGAACCATCTGTACAGGGAGGTGTTGTCAGGTTTTTCCCCACCCACACCACTCTTTGAGCACATTAGGGCTGTGTGGTTATTGGCTGTGTGACACCCCGGGCTCTCAGGGGGTTTTCCTCTTCCATCATCCAATATGGAATTGGTTTTTGCTGTGCACAGTGCATTTCAGGAAAGCTGACAGGAGTAAAGACATTTATCTCTCCTGCTGCTGTGTTCTTGCAGTAGATGAATGTATCACCATACACCCACCATAATCTGCTCCAAAACATTTCGTTTGCAATGAAAGAAAGAAAACCAAACCACATTTTCATACTGTTGTTGCTGCCTGGAGTCAAGCTGTTTTTCAGTCTTGGACTGAACATGCTTTAGCTATTGCCCTCTCCTCAGTGAGAGAAGAGGCAAAGCACACTCAAAGGGTAATGCTCCTTCAGCCAGATGCTGGTGGTCTCTACACAGGGAAGTGGTGGCTATGCGGGGTGAGAAAAAGAGTGTTCCTTTTTTTCTTCATAACCATTTATTGAGCACATATTTGTGTAAATTAAATAAATTTTTGAAATCATTTATAGCCAGGAAAAGTGAATTCAAACCTTTTTTTTGGGGGGGAAGTGAGGTGGCGCGGGTGTGGGAGCAAAAAATATTCATAGAATTCTTCTCTTTTCAGGCTTTTGGTTAAAATTGTCCTGGTTATCTTGTCATTGAATAAACAAATATGTATGATGCAGAGCAATCAGGACCAGTCTGCGATCTAGTCAGACATTTATCTTAGTGTTGAACCTCACCAGTTAGGAGATGAAATTAAGGTGAATCCTCTCAGCTGAGAATAGCAAGGAATGAGAAAGAAAAGGGTTTAAAGTGTGCCTGTCACTTCCAGGACAGTTTGGAACCTGACAGTCAAAGATTCAAAATGTTTGTTAAATTCCCACTCTAATTGGGAGGAAAATTTGTGACTGGATAACCCATGTCAATGGTTTCTTAAGCAACAATTGGTTAACTCATTAATTATTGCTCTTTGGATGTTTCTGGGTGGATTAAAGGTGACTGTCTAAAACACTGTATAGAAAAATCAATTTTCTTATCATGCTTGTTGGTTCTGTTCAAAATTCAGCACAAAAGTGTCAGACAATGGTGTCTACTGGGTAAGAGAAAAAGCTGGTTGAGAAAGGTGAGGACTCAGTATTTTTGTTACCCTGTGATGGGTTGGTCCTGAGTAACAATGAAACATCCACCCAGTGTCTTGTTCACTGAACTTGCTTTGAGCCAAAATTCTTTCCAGGGAAACAAAACAGTGAAAGAGTAAGGCAAACACATATGTTAAAATTTTCTCTGCCTATACCTTCCTGTGCATAGAAACACTGCACTGTTTCTGTTTCAAAGGCTTAAATTTAGCCTGAGACACTGGAGGAATTTTGAGAAATTGTTTGTTGGCTAACCTGAACATTACAAATTGTTTGCCAGACACCCAAGATTAGTTGCTTTGATACTACCCCTTGCTAAATTGAGGGATGGATTTCAGTATATTCTACTGGTGATAAAATTGGGAAACTCTGTAGAAGGTACTGAAAACTAATGAAAGGCTGAGAGCAGGGCTGGACTGTCCAGATGACTGGATTCATCTCCTGGGTAATGGCAGAGCTGACAGCCTGACAGGGAAATCCAGGTGGAAAAAATGGGTTAACCTGCTATCATTAGCTTTCCATTAGTGTGGCATGGTTTGATTTATTACATCACCTAAAGAGCAGAGCTGCTCAGAAGTGGATAACTCTAAAGTTTAATGGCCAGATTAACTAATGCTGATGCACAGAGGTTTAAATTAAACCTCTCTAAGCTATCTGGGGCCACTGCAGGATTCCACAGGAAGGATGCCTTTCAGACCCATCCTCTTCTGAGGTTATCTCCAGGCACCTTTGAATTTCACTTTCCAAATGCTGTAAAGGAGGTGTGTTAAAATGCCTTGGATAAGGTTGCACATAATTTTAAATGTTTATTTTTCTTTTGAATTACACAGGCTTCCTCAACAGAATATCTAGCTTCATGAAGATACTGAATATTGTGCCTTTGTTTTCTTTGTATCTTGTAGGATTTCACACACTTCAAATACCTGGGGTTTTGTGGCTAATTTTATTCCTATTTGATTGTACAGGCTTTTGATTCTGAATCAGTCCTAATTTTAGATATGCCAAAGTCACCTGAAGTTTGCAGCTGCAAATTAATCTCCATCTCCATCTTGCTTTACAAACAAGGGAAATTGGTTTATTTGCATTTTCAGACTAAAGGCAACGCTTTTGCATACATTGTTTTCTTGTTCTCTCTGCAGATATGTGAGTACAAGTCTGTTGCTTTTCTTCACTTTATTTCCAGTACGAAATGTCAGAAGTCCCCAAAAGCTACAGCACTCCCTTGGGTGCACAGTTATCTCAGCTAATACACAGATGATTTAGATAGTAATGAAATAATGATGTATAATGAGCGCATTTAGCATTTCATGCATGTGAAGGATCCCAGTAGCTCAAAGGCAGAATTGATCTTGATTTTCTTCTTTCCCACTCTAGGAATAACCAAGCCATTACAATGCTATCTGACGACCGACGTAATTGTAAAAATTTACTTGCATAGTGTTTCTCCCCTGACACTTCCTCTTCTTTTCTGTCAAATGCATTGTTCATTATTAAAAGGGAACATCACAAAAGAAAATGACAAATTTCTGTCTTTTTTCATTAAGAAACACTTTATTATACCTAATGTATTTGTCTTCTTTTCTGCTGAAAAACTAGTATCCTGTATAGAGAGAATTGTTGTCAACTTTCTCTACACTAAACTGCAGATTTTTGCATCCTTAGTGATTTTCAAGCTATCATTCAAATTGGGTACTTTAATATTTGAAGTATACCAAGTGTAATTTAGGCACCTGTTATGCTTTTGACTATTGAAATACATGAGGCTGGTCTTTTAATATCCCTTGGCTTGTAAAAAACTTTCTGTGCTGTAGTGAAAAATATTTAGCTGTAGAGCAGATTCGAAAGGCCAGATACAGCAGGTTGTATGGATCACTAAATGTAAGAAAGAAAGGACTTATTCTTTGTTCTTCATCCATCCAAATACCCTTTTAAGCCACTGAATATTTCATGTGCAAAAATTATGCAGGGTTTGGTCAGAATTTTGTCTCCCTCCCTCTTCTGTGTAGATAAGCAGTCATTCCTAAACTAACAATTTAAGACTCTGCCATCCAACCATGTCTCATATATCCCTTACGTATCTAACAAACATAAAATCTGACGAAAGATTGTGCACTGGTTATGTTTTCTATTTTGTCAAAGAATGACCTCTATGCTTATAAAAAAACCCCCTAAAATATCTATGAATGAACAGGAGGAAAAGGGATTGTGGAAAGAGGAAATTAAAGCTGCTCCTGAAGATTCTCTGATTTTAAGATCCAGACGCTGACTAAATGTGGCAATACCTCTGAGTGGTGTAGAGCACCCCAGGTACTCAATGAGAGCATGTCCAGCACTCACCACCTCTGGGAAACAATGGGTATGGCTTAATCTGATCCTTAAATTTGCAAGAATTTCCAGGTAACTGGTTTAATTACTCAGGAATCCTGAGTATTTAGTAATATCTGCTGTTCTGGGGCTGTGATGGCAAGATTGCTAGCCTGCAGCAGATAACACAGAGATATTTTCTGGGGCAGTAAAAACAGTAAATAAAGTGAAAAGAAGAAAGGGAACTCCTATCTGCCTGCCCTGAGTTTGATTTCATTTTAAGTAACTCCAGCTCTGAAAGTTGGAGTACTGTCAGGCCTTTTTTCATCCACACAGGAATCGGTAAACTGCTCATACCTGTCAGAAATCACATGGAGTCAGTTAATTATCTTCTGAGCTGATGTGGAGACAGTGCAGATCAGAGTCTAGCAAAACAGCTGGGGGTACCTTAACTAGCAATAAATACAGCTCTGTTCCTTACCTTCTACTCTACTCTCATGCACTCTTCTCTTCCTAGTCCTGCTATATGATGATGATGTACAAGTCAAAGAACAACTGTAAAGAAACATTTTACATTTATAAATGCAGGAATATTAAAGAACTGGTAGGGGCCATAGTGCTGCAGTAGATGAAGGTGAAGATCTAATGGAATATGCAATTAATATATGCAGCATCATTCTTTCATGTGAGAGCATCTGATTAGAAAGAAATGATTTATCCAGCATGGGGATTTGGAAGCAGGCCTGTTTATTGTCATACTGCTGCTGATCATGGACAAACTTCAAAAGGTGAAAGCTCTGATTGTGTTTGTGATATGAAAAGTAGGTCAGTGATAGAGGTGATACTTCAGCACCACCTATTTGTTACGGTTTCTGTGTTAGCAAGTTTAAGATATCTTATCTCAATTACCTTTGACCCATTGCACATCCTCACCATCACCTGAATACAGTTAAATATTGAGGTGACATGGCCCACTCTGTTAGAACTAAATCAAAACCTGAAAAACTAAACCCAACAAAACCCACCTTCCTGGTTACCATTTAAGACAAATTAAACCCAAAAGCTTAATTTACAGTCATTCTTGTTCATAATTCCCCAGAGGTTCTAACCTCAGTATCTCCTTTGCAATGTAGGTCATCAAGGAATATCTTGAGATCCTCTTTTCCTCATGCTACAATAACTTAATAGTGATTTGAATTCTACTGAAGTATTTCAGGTTGAAGTTGTGCCTTGCAGATAGAAGCAGCTGTGTCTCATGGCTCTTTTGCAAAAAGCTTGAGATGTACAAGTCCCAACCGCAGGGAGTGGTTGGGCAGATCAGACAGCATTGAACAATACTTTGGCAAAGCCACCAGAATTTTCACAAGAGAAAACAATGGTGCTCCCACACTCTCAGAATTTATCACGAGTGACCTTACTATGGAAGTCATATGAGCAATCTTTAGTTTTTGGCTTTGTTAGGGGTTTTTTGGTGTAGTAGTTTGTGAGTAGTAAGTCATTTGCTCCTCAGCAACTGACCTAGCTTAGAATTGTTTCTGTTCCTTCTCTAGGTCTCTTAAAAGTAATCCTCTCTTTGTTTAGTAATTGTCATTAGTTATTTTGCAAAGAATTAGTAGATGGATGATCAGAAGAGCTTCTTTCAGTGACTGCCAAAAATATTTTCATAGTGAAATTTTTATAGTTTCTAGTATTAGTGATGCCTTCTTTGCTTGAAAAGTTTTGCACAGATAATTTTATGTCTCTGAATATTCACAAATAGGGTATTTATGCTGCTCAGGAGTGGATACTTTGCTCTGTAGAAGATAATGGATTTATTCCTTTTAGCTTGTCATAAGAATAAAAGAAATTCCAGGAGGAGCTTGAATTTTTTCTGTTGTTCTGTGCCACTGGATTTGATACATTTTATTTTAATAAAAAGCAGGAAACATTTATATGAAGTAATGAAGGCATAGACTAAATTATAAAGTACTGGTTTTAATAATATTTTGTTTATTTTCCCTGCAGTTTTATCTGCAACCCTTGGGATATTGGCTATGTAAATACAAGATTAATGATATTTTTTGACTTAAGTGTGTTTCTGCTCTGGCTGGGATTCTGCAGTTGCTCAGCAAGGCTTTAAGGTGCCCAGCATTCCACTTCTGTGAAAACCAGTGAGAGCTGAGAGCTTCCTCTTCCTCCTGGAAATGAGGTGTTAGAAGAAACTTTACCTTTTGTGCATCTCCTCTTCCTAGAGAAATTTATTATCATGTTACACCATAACACCTCTGTGCTACACAGCAGTAGAAAAGCTGATCACTGATCCAGGCTTCAGGATATTTTGCTCATAGGAAGGAAGAAGCAAAAAGACTTAAGTGCAAGTGCCAGTGCTCAAGGCCCCTCAAACAATATAACTTCTTAAACATACAGCTGAGTGCCAAGTGCTCAATATTTCCCATAGGAATAGCAATTTCCTCATAAAATCAGGTTCCTCATTAAGAGATGCAACAAACTTGCTGACAGCACCCTCGGGAAAGTGAGGAGATCACTATTGTAAAAACTTTCTTGTCCCTGATATTCTTTGTTCTAGACATGAACACAGACCAGGCATAGGCTGTCACATGCTATTTTTATTTCCTTGCTACTAAAGTTCACCTAAAACAGTGGCAAAGGGATCAAAAGCTGGATCACACTCAGTGTGAATATCAGCCTGGGACAAATTGCATGTTTCAGTGTATGACACTTGCTGTCATGTTTCTGCTGGTTATGTTCTCAAACCAAGCAAAATTTGACAAGACTGATTGAAACATCACAATAATTTCTATGTTATTCAAACCTAGCTCTCAAAGTGACCAGGAATGGAACTGGTGAGAAATGGATTCACTTTCATTAGCAAGGAAAAGTGCCCAGGACATGCTGCAGCAAAGAGAACTTTATTCAACACCGTGGATGGTCATTACTGCTCAGGATGAGACTGTGGAAGTTATTATGTAGACAAGAGAAGAGTGACTTCATTCCACAGTCATTGTCACCACAAAAATCTGACATCCAGAATCATTTTGCTGTAAAGTCAGGAGTTTTGTCCAGTTTCAAGGTTTCCATATGATGTTTTGTGGCTCCATAAATGCCCACAACCCAGCTTAGCTTCTGCAGGGCAGTAGAGATGCTGCCAGGAATTATCACAGCTTCTCTTTCCTAATGTGCCCTTTCTCCCCATAGTCAAAGAACCTTAGTGCTCAAAGGACTTGGAGATGTCCAGATCTCCCAGCCACTAATGGGGGAATATTTGATGAAGAAACTCTTGTTAATGGATAGGAAGAAGGTTCTTTTCAATATCTATTACTTTAACCATATTAAAAGAAAAAGGTTTGTGTTTGTTTTTTTTGTTTTTCTGCTTTTGCCATCAAGGAAGGAGGCTGATAGGGTTTCATATTGGGCATTAAAGCATGGGATTGTATGTAGCCATGTATATGCATATCTGAAAAATGCAATATTAAAAATTGCAATTTTTTAAACAATACCTTTGCTTTAGGACTTCCCCACCTGCTAGTATTCAGTATTCACAGACAGGAGCATGGAAAATAAATATCATCATCTTAAAATAGCTTCAAGTCCATTGTTTGTGAACTCAAACCAGCACACATTTGCCATGTATTCAGTAGGGCTTTTGAAATTGGTCAGTTTACATACTGTTTGGGAACTAGGTAGTTTTCCTTCCTGTTTACTGTCATCTTCACCCTATTTTTCCAACAGCAAAAATGCTAGTTTCCACTTGGTAACTCTTTGACCCAGGAATATTTTACTTACAGTGGAAAAGAAAAGGGGAGTAGGGGAGTGGAGAGGAAAGCACTGCTATTCGTGTGCAAACCTATTTGGCAGGCATCATTTAGGCCTAATTTCAGTACAAACCCTAAACCTGAAGTGTCAGTAGGGATTTTACAGGGGTTAATTGACAATAAGAAAAGCTGGCAGCTTATCCAGTTAGTTACCCATTAGCCATAAGGAGAAACTGGAACCGAATTGCCCTTTATGGCGTAGAAAAAAATAAAACCACACAGCTAGCCATTGCCAGGAGGCAAATCAGAGCTGGTGCCAGCTGCAGGGATGGAGTTCCCCTTGCAGAGGAGGTGTGCTCCCCAGGTGAAGTTATTGGTGCAGGTCTCCAGTGAGGAGAGCAGGGTGAGCCTGTCCGGCGGCGCTGGAGGCTCGCCTGCCTGCTGAGGAGCAGCACAGCACATCCTTGCAGCTCTCACCTACAGTGATGTGGTGCACTGGCACAGGGCTTTGTCTTTATTCACAACACATTCAGTGTGTCTCGGCAGGGGAGGAAACAGCACTGTCAGCCTGTACTCTGCCATCGCCTGCAGAATAAACTGAACTCTAACTCACCATTTAGGAGAAAGAAGGGAAGGTAAAGAGAGAAAGAGAAAGGGATTTGTTCTCTGCCTTATTCATACATTAGCTCTCTGCAAAGGCACAAAGCAGAAGGAGCAGCATCAGCAACCTTGCAAGCAGTGACTCTGTTTCCAATTAATATGGTCTGAGCTACTTTGAGAAGCCAATTTATTACTTACACATATCACACTTGAGCTCTGCTGAAAACTGGATGTGCCAAGCACACCTTTGCTTCTGATTTATACATAAAGACTCGCATCTTTCACAGAACAAACGTTATCAGGAGAGACTCAACCAAAGCAGGTAAGAGATTTCTACATAAGTGTCACCTTCTACATTGTTAACATATGTTAACAAATGTGACTTCTGACTACAGAGCGTGGCTGTCGATGAGCGCTTAGAACTACTGTGTCTGTCCTTATGTCATGCTCTCTTTAGGGAAGTTTAATGCCAAGAACATCTGCAGTATACTTTAAAGATGTATTTAAAATTTTTCTTAAGCATTAAAAATCATACTGAATGGTAAACCTTAAAAGTTAAGTTTTGAGTGAAGTAATATGTTCATAGAATGTGTTTTGCAAGATATCTCTTGCTGTTTCTATATGATGTTTAATAATCAATTTGTAGCATTAAAAATTAATTTCTTTACTGTTATGTTCTGATGCATAGGATTAGTGCACCAATTAGTCTAATAACACAAATTCCCATGCAGCCCTAAATGATCCAGCTGAACAGTTTTAAGAGTTTAGTCATGCTTATCCAGTTGGCAGAAATAAAGTTATGAGCTTTTTGCACATGGCATAAGTGGGGGGTTTTGTTTGTTTGTTTGTTTGTTTTTTGTTATGGTCAAGTGAGTTGTTTTGTCAATATGCAGTTCAGTAAAAATATTGTAACAGGATGATAACATTACAAATATAGTCTGTGCCCAACTTTGTGCATCAGAACAAGACTTGGTTATAATTTAGTATTGTGTAAATAACAACACTGCTGATTATTTGACCTGCTGGTAGCTGGCAGGTCAGATAATAACAAAGCATATTTTTTGGGCAGAGAGTTAGAACCAGTCTTCTCTGCATCCTTGACACTGACTGTTACTTGGAGACAGAGACTAACAGAAAAATATATTGGCAAAGGTTTCATCTTTATGAAGTTTATAAGATGATATTTTTTTTGACTCTGACTGTGTTTAATCCTGTGTAATTGTCATTTTTGGTACTCAGTGCTTAACATTAAGAATAGTGTAAATGAATCACTCATATAGGATGAGAGAGCTAAGAAAACTGGAGGAGGATGGGTAATAAAACCTGCTCTAATGACACAACATTAAATTTAAACATAACTTTTTCTAGTAAGTACATAAATAAACCTTTTCTCAAATACTTTTCAAACTGACCTTGCTGCTGATCTGTAACTTTGTTTTCATTTCACCTGTTGTCTGTCCTTTACCATAGAGTTATTCTTTCTAGTTATTTCATATATACAAGAATTTCAGTGCTAACAGAATAAGGACATTTAAACTACTATTTACTGTAGTTTTTAATTAAATTTCGTAGTATTACTTCTAATCAAAATGGAACTCAGACCAATGCATGTGGTCTTGGCTTTTATCCAGTAGTGACTTATTGAAAGATCCCGAGGAACTAAAAATGAACAAATCTCATTGCTTGTCTGGATTTTTTGCAACTTTTTTTCATTTGAATCATTTTGGTGCTGAGATGTGGCTACTCTGTGTAGAAAATAAGCTTTTGCATGAAAAAGTCTGAGTTTCCAGATCTGTAGGGAGTCAAAGACTTCCTTTAGAACTTTTTCACTTGATTTTTCACATGGCAAATATAGTGTTGTTTTGTAGGTAGGAACATGTGGCTCTGCATTTCTGGGAGAAATGTTAAATCTGATTAATTGAAAATAAATTAAATATCTGCTATAGTTTCCTATTAAATTAAATATCTGCTATAGTTTCCTGTTAAGTTTTTTGCCTCAATTCTACAGCCTCAGAATTTTGACTTGTCCCAAAACAGGAAAAAAAAAAAAAAAAAAAAATAGTCAAAGGATAAAAAGTTTGAATGTGTCTGATAGTTGTTTCTCACAATTCTAGATCTCTGGACAGGAGACAACTTTGGGATACAGGCAAAAAAACCCTTCAGTTAGGTCCGTAGAGTGGAACACATCAGTGTGGCTCCAGTGCATTGAAGGAGAAACACCTGTAGAGGATGTGGAGGGTTAGCAACATCTGTGTTGGGATGCTGATGCTGTCTGCATGTCTGCACAGGGCTGCTGGTGCTGTCTGGTCTGTACCACAGGGCTGGTGATCTGTGGGCAGCAAAGAGACTTGAGGCTGAGGATAAATAACAGGGAGTAAATAAGGCTCCTGGGATGGCAACCAGAGGTGCATTTACACATCACAACACTTTGAGCCATGTTCTGAGCAATTTTCTTTCCTTAGGACATTGATACAGAGGGGTTGAGGAGGTTTGAGCATACCTTTAACAGCTCCAACACTCTCAGGTCTGACTTTCACATGCCCCCAGGAGGTGATCCCAGAAGGAATGTCACTGTACAGGGAGCTGTGCCTCATGTGGGTACAGTAAAATCATGTCTAAGAAGTGAATCAGCAGTCTGTTGGAAATGACAGTTTGCTGAGGAGCTGTGCCTGCAGCAGGAATTTCTGGCTCATGGTTATTCCTGCAACTTGTCTGCCCAGTGTCCTGATGGACCGGGCTAGGCCAGCACAAATCCTAATAATGTCTTGGCATGGCCATGTTTGCACAGCAAGGAAACTTCTTATCCACTCTAAAGCCCTTTTCTGTCCCCAGCTAGAGAGCACCAGAACAGTGACAGCTTGTGCCAGGTAATTGTTTGGCCCAAAATTTTATGGAACCATACAGAGAACTGTGGTTTGTACCAAACCTGATCAAATTTCCCTTGTTGCCACCCTCCTCTGTGATGTCTCAGCACAGTGCAGAGCAGAGTGTGTATCCAAGTAGTTTTTGTGCCTTGAATGGGCAAATGAACTACTCAGAACACTTTTGTCAGCCCTGCACCAGCCAAGAAGCCCTTTTGCCTAACAGAGAATGAGGGTTTTCCTGTTCTCTCTTGTCTTCTCCACTCATGGTAGGAATAATGCCTAATGTTGCAGCCTCTGAGGAAATGCACATTCCTCATGTTCCCCACCTTTGTGCCACCCCCATGAGTTATAATACTATTTGTCACTGGTATTTTTCAGCGTGATGAGGTGCTTTGTTAGTGAACTGACACTTATTAATTCTTGTCACTATAATTTTTACACTGGACAGGTTGAGAATACTTTATTTTTTTTTTCTATATGGCCCAAATCTGGAGGTTTTTCTCCTGCATTTATGTAGAAAAATACATTTGTTTACTTGCACAGCCAAATGAGAAGTTTATGTATAGATAAAGAGTTAAGAATCCCTTGATATTTCTGATCCAGACTTTTCATTGAGATAGTGAATATCTAAGTTTTCTGATCTACTGCTTCTGTGACATCCAAACCACTCTCATCTGTCTCTGTGGCCCTGTTTGTAGCATTGCAGGCACTGTGCTGGTGTTATGGTGTTTGGAGAGTGGTAGCTCACTCTTCAGGTGTACAGTACCATGTGTTTGCCTGTTCTACTGCTTCAAAATTAGATAAAGGACAATAATAAAAGCTCCATACCATGTTCTGCACTCCTTCAGTTCAGATCTGATGCCTTTCAGGGATATTTAAACAATAAGGTCAATTGGAAAGCATGTCTATTCCAAAACCTATTTTATTTTCACCTAAAGGATTTCTGACTTAGGAAGCATTAATCTCCTATTTCATCATGAATTATATTCCTTCTTGAAGAAAAATATCTTTTAATTAACTGCTATATATTTCACAGAATGGATTAATTCAGCACCTTCAAAGCATAACTAATACAAATATCTAGGAAAGGACAAACTCTGCTCCAGTCACCAATGCTGATAATTGTTTTTGTAAAGACAAAGGATTTTCTTGAAAAACAGTGCATATGACTGCTTGCCTGAAGCATCAAATTCAGGAAAGTCTAAACTCACAGTTTACATCTAATTTTTTCTCTAATGCAGTGTATTCCATTTACAGTTTTCTTGGAATTGCTTTCTTGTTTCCAGTATTTTGATGTTTTGGAGTTCAATGATTCAGTTTAGGCATGAAGAATGGTATTTTTGTTCCATGCATTGGCTATTACTGCAAGGTGGCCCTGTAGTTTCTCCTCTTCAGTCAGTGGAGAGAGACATGCACCTCTAAAAGCCTAAAAGCTCTTACAGTCTAAGACCCATGGTATGAAGAGAATAGAGTCTTGGGAATAGACTCTTGGATACTTGGGAATAGGCTCTGCAGTGGCTGGAGGCACCTACAGAGGGCCCGGTTTGTAAGCTTAGCTTAGCTGGGTTTAAGCACTCAAAGTGGTAGTGCCACGAGTAAGTACAAAGTGCTTGAGTCAGAATTAAAAATGCTGTGGGTTATGCAGATTCACAGTTTCAGCACCTCTAAATGCTCCTGCAGTGTGTGTCTGCTCTGCAAGCCAGAAGCAGGCTAAGAGTTAGGGCCAGGTTAACCTGCAGTCTTGGCTGCAGGCTGCTCAGGTGGCTTTAGGGAGGGTGACAGAGGTAAGATGAAGCTCCTTGACCTCAGGGAGATGCTGTGAGAACAGCTTGTCTGACTGTATCTGACCATCCCCTCCACAGTGAAAAGTATGCACTGAAGTGGATGGAAAAAGTTGAAAAGCTCAGTGCTACATGTGTATTCCAAGTAATTTGTGAATTTGTCTTGAAAAGCTCTATTCAATTAAAGGCCAGTTCTCTCCCTGTAACTTTACAGTACGAGCTCTCTTTCTATTCCAACAGTTCACTAAGCAAGGAGATAGAATATGTTAACTCTCAGTGCATTCACTGATGTTCTAATTGCCTTTTATTATCCAGTTAATAAGGTGGATCTGCAGTGCATGATGCTCAGTGTTATGAAGTATTCATTCTGCATCCTCTGATAGCCCCAAAGATGTAGGTACAGTGGGTGTTGTGATATTTGTAAGACATAATCAGTGGGAGATATTAAAAAAGCATTACTCAGGCATACAAAAATCAAGAGTTTGGGGTGGTACACAGAAGATTTTTATTCAAAAATGCTGAATTTTCGTTGGTTCCCCATGTCTTTTTTGTTTGTGTTATCTGGCTTTTGCGCATTTATCCATAACTGCCTCAATCAGGAATGTTTGGTTGTTTTTATTTACCAAAGTACTCTTTTCATGCAATCACAGACTTCAAGGAGGTGAGGCTTTGAACCCCGCCACTAATGCTGTGAAATAAAACTTGCTGTGCAGACTGTTAGATAAGATTTAGACCAGTTTTACTGTTGCAGTTCTTGGTAGGTATAGCCAATGAAATCCTGTTATTTTTATTTGGTAAGAGTTTCAGTTCATCCTAGACCATGTTTTTTAGTTAAACTCATTACCTAAAAAAAAAATTAATTTGCTCAATGTGTAGATGTGATAGCAATGAGTAAGGTATAAAAACATCATTGGTGGGTGATACAAAAGCTTCACTTTGATTTGGGAACATTATAAGGTGGTGAGAAGTGTTCATGCTGCACAAAGATTCACAGAACTTTTCTCATTTGGTTCTTCCAGTTTACTTGGCTGCTGTCTGCCTTTAAGACCAACGTTGGGCAAAGATTTATATTCTTGTTTTTCACTGTCTCTGCATTTGTGACACTTTAGAAAAAAAGATTTGCAAATTACCTGTTACTGTTTTCCTTTATTCTGCGCAGGGAAAGGATACTTATATTAAGGTTGTTTTGTAACTGATTAATTAACTCCCAGTTAATTAGTTGCTGTTACCAAATATGTATATTATGAATAAAAATGATAAGGTTCCTGCAGGAACATTGATGGAATACCCAACAGAAAGGAGGGACCCCTGTGTGTTACTGGATGTGAGCCTGAATGTTCAGGTGACACAGAACCAGAGCAGTGGATTTCCACAGCACCCATTCCCAATCCCATCCAGGAAAATACTTCAGGGAGGGATGTGAGCACAAAACACTGCGGTGCCTGAAGGCTCAACTGAGATCACAGCTACCCATTAAATGAAGACCTACACGGTCTTTAATTTCTAGAATAAAATAATACTCAGATCCTCTAGTCAGAGAAGAATACTTTTTTTAAAAAATATATATTTATTTTGATAAATTGGGGTATTAAATAATAATTAAGCATATTGATTGAATACAGATGGCACTGTTATAGTAGTTAAACTTTTAATAGATGTAGCTCCAGCTGAGCTTTGTAACTACTAACTGCCTCTCAACAGACCCAGACAAGTTGCTCATTTTCAGTGTATTCCATAAACTTTCAAAACACAAGTTTTATATAATATTCTATCATAATGCATTAAACATACACAGTCCAATCTTCATCAGTCATCTGATGTTCAGTATGTTAATACTCATAAATGATGATTTATTTTCAGTAGGAAACATGTGGTTGGTCCAGATGTTCAAACAAAATGACTCCCGACAGGCTGACAACACAGGTTAATTCAAGAATGGGTAGGTCTAAATTTGTGTAGAACAAAATTTGCCATAATTCAAAATAAGGATGAAGTATAAGAAAAGCAGAAAAATGTGAAAAACCAGAAAAAATTGTTTTACTCTTAAATGTGAGAAACCTATTTTGTGTCTTCCATACATTATAGACATATAAAATATTTATAATCTATTTAATGAAAGTGATAAACTAAAGAAACAGAATATATTTGTAATTTCAGTAGTCAACTAAATTCTGCTTCTTTTGCTTCATTCAGGAAGAAAAGTTAGGATTTATCTAATTGATGTTAAATAATGTTTAATTATTGGGTTAATGCTATTTGTAGTTGTATTTTGTTTAATGTCTTATCTTGGATATCAACAGTGGCTATCACTAATACCAAAAATCTTTATTTAATTGTTTAAAAGGCTGTTTTATAATCTCTTTACCTGACAGCTACAGCTCAGGGATGGGTTGTGTATAGAAAGGTTTCTTGCTGCTAAGTTTCATCTGCATTTTTTCTTAAAGCTATCTAGGCAAACCTGGAGAAAAGGAGGATCTTTTCTGTTACAAAGGGTTTGATGCTGTCTGATTGAAAAAAAAAATGTATTTATTCCTTGTGTTGTATTGTTCTGAGACCAGCATTTCCTTCTGGCAGCTCTGGGCTGCTGCACTGTCTTTCTCATACCTAATGTATTGTGTTACAAAGTATTCCATTACAAAATAATCTTCACTTTGTGGATCCACATTTGGTGCTCTCAAACTGACATCACAACATGTTAATAGTGATTGGCAAGTTCTCCTCTATTCTGTGACACTTATCTTCTGATAGGAAAGATATCACTCACTCTGTGAGGAGATTCTTGTACCACTAAAAGCAAGAAGAAATTTCATGCTCAGCATGTTTCAGTAGTAGGCAATACATACAGCAAATATTTAAAAATAAGAGGTTTTAATAATAATGAGCTCAAATGATCTTTGCATTTTATTCTTTCCTTATCCTTATGTGCAATATGGTAAGTAGTAGCTCATATACACTATGTTGTTTTTTTTTGGTTTTCTTTGGGTTTTTTTTACATAGAGACAGAGGACTTGAACAAAATATTTTTTCAAACCCCCTGCAGAAGGGGTTTTTTTTTTCTACACCTTATACGTGAGCTGTTAGAACAACTTTCAGTTATAGATCAAGCATCCTCACAGTGCAGGCATCTTTTTATTGTTTGCTTTTATGAGACCTCTCTGGGCATCAAGATCTGTTTTCTTCTTATGGGAAATTCATTAAAAAGTTGTCCAAGTTTCACTTAGTTTCAGCAAGCAAACAAACAAATTGGTGAAGACAAGGTACTGATTGTGTGCAGCTTTGAGCTGAAGCAGAATTTCAGGCCCAGGTCCAGCTGTGGCAGTGAGGGAACCTGACTGTTCTGTGAGTGTGGAGGGAGCTCAGTGCTCTGGAGGGTGCTCTGTAAATCTGGAGAATTCTGGCTGCAAACAGCCTGTGCACATAACCAGCTCCTCCTCTGTCACTTTTCATTTGCATCCTCTGTACATCCTGTTGTCCTCCATACACAGTTTATGGCCAGGTACCACCAGCCCTCACACTGTCCTGATGACATCTTTTGTTAGAAAACAAGGCCACACTAAATGTCACAGTCACACGTTGTTTAAGTGCTATAGAGCTTCTTCTGGGTCTAGCATTTAATTAAAATTTAAGAAGAGATGGTGAGGTATTCACTGGCAGGCTTGAATGAGTGTTATGAACAGACAAGTGCTTATTGGCACATCGACAGGGGCGCACACACACGTGTGGGTTTGTTCAGGGTAATTTTTAGCCTTAGTCTCATTTTCATTGGGATATGCTTTAAGCAGATGTAAAAGTACAGAGTTCCTCTTGCAAACTGCAAATGTTAAAGGTCAGCTCAGAAAGTCAAGTCATTTTCAACAGCTGGTGATCTTATAGGAATTGCTGATGACATTTTACAGTTGTGGAGTAGTAAGGGATTCAATAATTCCTTTTCATTGTTCTTCTGAAAGGGGAGTCTTTCATATTGCAGGGTAGTCCCAAAGTATTATCAGAGTATAATTCAAGAGGAAAAAAAATGGTAGGAGGAACATGATAAATGTAACATTTTTCAAGTAAATGAGAAGGATTTGATTTATTTTTAAATTTTATGAGGGTGTCTAGGGAGTGTGAGTTTGGATTAACCAGGATGGGAAGTCAAGGAAACAAAGCCTACCTCAAATATTTACATATAAACTATTTTAAGTATAAATAGTTTTTAGTTTCAAATAAGACTGCATACACCCGTATTTTGGAAAAGATAAATGGAAAAGGAGATAAAGATGATGTTTTTACTTTGAAAGAGGAAATGCGTCTGGCCTTTACAATTAAGATTCTCACCTCTCGATTTCTAGAGAACATTGAAGTGCTCTTAAAAGCTAAAGTAGTGGCAATATTCATATATAATGGTTTCGTCTCATTCAGGCCTGTGAAATTGTAAACTTGGGATGCAGTAGCATCTGCTCTCAAGTCATTATTTTGTAACTCTGTTCTGCCACTCACACAAGCACTGCAGCAGAGTAACGTACAGAGTGATGTACAGAGTGGTGTACAGAGTGGTTACAGAGGGACGTACAGAGGAATGTACAGAGTGACGTACAGAATAACGTACAGAGTGACGTACAGAGTGATGTACAGAGTGGTTACAGAGTGACGTACAGAGTAATGTACAGAGTGACGTACAGAATANTAGTGTACAGAGTGGTGTACAGAGTGGTGTACAGAGTGATATACAGAGTGGAGTACAGAGTGACGTAGAGAGTGACGTACAGAGTGACGTACAGAGTGACGTACAGAGTGATGTACAGAGTGGTTACAGAGTGACGTACAGAGTGATGTACAGAATGATGTACAGTGACGTACAGAGTGATATACAGAGTGGTGTACAGAGTGACGTAGAGAGTGACGTACAGAGTGACGTACAGAGTGATGCACAGAGTGATGTACAGAGTGCTGCAGGGCTCTGCTTTGGGAACAGAGACCGTGGGCAGACAGTCCCACCTACGCTCTGTCCTGCTGGGAAGGGCTGCAACAGCCTGTGCAACAACAGAGTAGGGCACACTAACAATCCTGTTGTGTGTGATGTTTGTGTGCTGCTGAGGAGAGTTCAAATGTAAAAGCATAAGTGTCTGGTGATAAGAAAAAGTGTTTTTTTTAAATCCCAAATCTTCTCAATACAGGCATTCTTATCTGTACAATTTTAATTGCAGTCTACAGTAGAAACTGAGTGCATGTGTTTCATGGCTTGGCTAAATATTTGGGATGGTGTTTTCTTCAGATAGAATGACCTGTCAGAAAAGCCATGTAAACATCTGCTTTTTACAGTAATTATTCACTATGCATTTAGTAGCCTCAGATATACTCAGAACCAACTACACAAAATAATTTTTCCTTGCTTGGTTCCTCTGCTGGATTGTGTTGGGGGCATGTAGTGACAGTCTCAGTGCCATTCCTTGCTGTTTATGTGTTATTACAGACACTGTATATCTGATTATTAACATTTGAAGAAGGTGGAAGCCTTTCTGCATGGCTGCTGGGGGTGTTTATACCGTTTTAGTTATGACTACAATGCACAATAGGTAAGAAATTGTACCTACAGTATCCATGGGTGATATGATGGAAAAGATGAAGTACTCTCAAAACTGAATGTTTCTGAGGTACTGGGGAAAAGAAGCTGTCAGACAGAATGGGTGCTGAGTTCTGAGTGCTGTAGCTGGGCCTGTCTCAGTCAAAGTCTCTGTTGGATCTGTGAATATTTCATTAGAAGAGCTGCCCACATTTTGTCCCTGCATTTTTGCTTTGTTTTTCACTGTGAAAAATTAACGTGCACATATCTAGATGAACGGGACTTCAATGTAAAATTATGTGTCTTTTAATAAAAAGAATTAAGGATATACAGAGTCCTGACAGACTTGCATCATAAATACCTTTTGTCTATGAATCACTCTCACTGTGTATTGGTCATACAAAGTCTAAGTGACTGATTTAAAATGCAATTCCAGCTTTTCTCAAGGGACAATGAGAAGAATGGAGCCAAGAAATACCACATGCAAACCAAAAGAGTTATTTCATTTACCAGTCTGTTCATCACAACTGCCATTTTCTTCATAATTAAAGTCTGATCTCTGAAAAACAAGCAGCTTCTGAAGATCAGCCATACTGCACATTCCTAGATTGTGTCATTCAGAATAAAAGTCAGTTTAAACGTCTGCCCTGAGTTATGATTTGTTTAAGAGAATGCTAGTCCTGGCTTCTGTGATTTAATGTGGTTAGCCTTTCAGAAAATGAAAGCTATATTTTAATAGCTCAAAAACATGATATGTGATGTGTGGGACATATACAGTGTAATTATGAAACTAATGAGGGGTGGCTTACCAATGTGATTGGTGAAGATCTGCTCCAGTAGCTCCTGTTAATGAACTGTCTGTCTATGCCAATGCTAAGCTTGGAAGGGTTTATATACTGGATGGTTGGTTAGACTGGAATGAGAATCTTGTCACGATCCCATAAATGAACTGGATTTTATGGCAGTTATACTTGCCTTCAAAACTAACTTGACTGAAAATCCATCTCCTAATTCCTCCTTGAACGTTAAAACGCATCTCGCATTGGCCTGTGGTAACTCCCAGTATTGACACCAGTAAAGGGTCAGCCATGCCAGAGAAACCAACAGCAGAGCCACGGCTGTGGCTGCAGCAGGACTGCCCTGACACTGACACTGACACTGACACAGCAGTGGCACTGCTGTTACCCCTGTAGGTGACAGGAGCAGACGTGGGGCAAGCCACACATCCAGCTATGCTGTGTGTTTCCAGGGAAGTGTTACCAAATCACTTGGCTTTGACTGTAATTTCTTTCTAACTCCAGCATTTGGCCATTCTGCTTTCTCCTCTCATACTAATGCAGCCCTGTTGATCTCCCTAGCTCCAGGTTAGCTCTTAGCAGCTGTTAGATATGCAGCCTATATTCACCTACCAAGTTATAACCCCCTGATTATCGTTTGCAGCTTCAAACATCACTAATGATTATCCAGGCCCAGTGTGTGCCATGGCAAACAGAATGCAAATTTTATGGTAAAAATAATGTAGCAGATTGCAAAATGTATGAAAAATTTAGGAACATTAAAACAAATGGATTTTATATGGAAATGAATATAAAATAAAACTGTAATCTGTAAGTAGTTTTAAGCCATTATGTTGGTCTTGAATCCATATTCATTGTGGTATCCTAAAATATTTTAGCAATGAAAGTGCTGGAAATTTCTGTGCTGATGGTCCTGAAGGGAAGATATTCACATGAAGGTTTCATCTGTAGGGCACAGCTGGGTCTTTCACATTGTGGTGCAAGTAACATGTGGGAAGTAACTTCAATAGGTGGGATAGACCTATGGCTTGACAGTTTCTTAAGCATCAGCAGTAAGTGACTACAAAACTGAAATCATCAACTTTATCTCAGATGCTTTTCTTCACAACTGTGAGTGATTAAATGCAATAATTACTGTTTCATTAAATGAAGGTCTTAACAGACTTTATTTCTCTTGTGAAGTTTCAGTTTCATGATAAATATTAATATATTTGACTTAAAGGGTAAATAAATGAAAGAATTTGGCATTCTAATCTGAGGATATACTATTTGTAAGGTAAATTAAAAGGCAATTGGTTTGCAAAAAGCATTCTAGTTACTCACTAATGTAACTGCATCCAATATTCTTCTTTCCCTACTGAAAGAGACGTATGCTACTCATTAAGCAAGAACCTTTCTTATCAACTAAGGAGAATAGTATCCACTGAAAGTTAAAGACTGGTTAATTTGCTTACCTTAGTTGGATTTTATCTGGGGTAATTTTTACTTTTGCATTTGCTATCCATCAAAACATTCCCAGTTTCTTTGGTTGTCCTGAGAACCAGTCTGAAAAACGTGCCTGGTGTCAAGACACTGGAAGTAATCAAATACTGACCACAGAAACCTGACCACTGTAATTGAAAATTAATGGAAAGATACCATTTATTGGTGTTTTTTTCTACAGGGGACAAAGGATAAGGTAGGATAAGGTTATCTCACATTCTGGATGCTCCACTCCAAGCCAGAAGTGAGAAGTGTTGGCAGAGGAGAGCCCAGGTGCTTACAGTGCCAGTGGTGCTGGCAGCACTGCAGTGTGCTGCATGTCCCTCCTCATGGGCCCAGAGTCACCCACAGCTCCCCCAGCCCTGCTGTGCCCTGGTATCTGTGCCAGGGGTTTGCTTCTCCCACTGTCTCATTCCTGTGCAGAACAAAGCCCATGCATCACTTTACAGGGTCCTAATCCTTATGATGCCTTAAGTTTGAGCTTTCATGTTTTTCACATTCTGTGCTGCCCAGGGGTGCAGTTCTGAGCTCACAGTCAGTGTCACTCAGCTCTGCACAGAGCAGGGAGACAAAACAAATCCTTTTCCTGATGAAGACCAAGAACAACTTTCAGGCCCAAAAGCACAAACAAGGGTGGCTGAAGGGAAGAACAAGGATGAGACCTCACAACCTGGAGCTGTAACTGGACAATTAAACTCCAATATGCAAATGGACCAAAACTTATAAAAATGTAAGATCTCATGACTGCTCAACCATTTTGTGACTATTCTAAGTCCACTCTGAGTGCAGCCTTGGTCAGGCTCTTTTCCTGCCTGAAATGTGTCCTGGAGGCCTTTCAATAAATATCTACTTTATTCTCTAGCTCTGTCCAGTATCTATTTCAAGTCAGGTTTCCAAGGCATCACTTTGTATCTCAGTCTCTTATAAAGAAAGGGAATGTATGGGTTTATTTATTTTTTTTTTAAGTTTTAAATGTAAATGGATTTCAAGTATGTAGAACTTTCTTAAGAAGAAAAGATTATTGAAAATACTTCTGAATTATTTTTTCTCATTTGATCTTACTTCACCCAAAATTGAAAAAAATTGCGGAATTTTTCCACATGAAAAAAAATTTATTGATTGGTTATGCTCCTTCCCTACACTGCTTTACTCTAGCCCCCTTCATAGGCTGGTTGTCCCCTACCTGGTTTTCTCTTCTTGGCACTTCCCTCATGCTTCCAAACTTGAGGCTTTGGCTTCTACTGCTGGGGTATTTGCAGCTGCTGATGTTATGCCTTACAAAACAGGCAGCTGAGCTCAGGGAGGCTTCCCTGTCCTCAAGTGTCACTGACTTCATCTCCTGGGCACCCCTTCCAGCAGCTTTTGGAGCCTGTTGTCCCCTGCCCTTTCTGCAGGACTCCCTGTCCTCGTGGCTGTTTTAGTGACACAGGTCAGGGACTGAGTTTGCACAAGCCATGCCCTGAGAAAGACTAAGCCAACCGGCAGGTTTTTCATATATTACATCTGCTTTTATTTAAAGGGAAAAAACCCCAAACCATCCAAAGCTGATTCTATTTTTCCTCAAAGGTAGCAGTCATTAACACTGGTGAATTGCTCTACAGTAGGAAATGCACACACGTATGGATTGCCAGACAGTTCACTATAAGTAGTTTACTTGTCTAACTTGATATTTACATTTTTTTAAGTTTCTTTACCTTGTGTCTTAGCTTCATTCCCCGGATGAGATAATACTGTTCTGCCTCTGAGTACATGAGCTAACCTTTGTCCTTGTAACAAAGTGATAAAAAGATTTATCATTTTAAAAAATGAGCATAAATGAATGTAGCTCATCATTTTAATCATAGGTAAGGTCATCAGATCTGCCATATTTTGGCACCCACATATGCTACTTAAACAAAAATGCCTCCACTGTGAATTAATAAGTGTACTTGCTAATTTGTATGAAGGCAAAAATCTGTTAAATGTTTTAATCCAATCACATGAATTTGTATCTTGAAACGTTGCAAGACATTTGACTATGACTGATTTGATTGCCCTGGTTTCAATAGTCACAGGGAGAGCTGAACATTTTTAGGACAGGTTTGGTTCTAGAATGACAGATGAGCAAAAGACTATCCAACATCATCTCCTTTTTGCTTTGCACTGTTGAAGTAGCACCAAAAGCTTTTCATACTCAATTCAGAATTTAGCTTAGTTGTGGCCTTCAGGAATTCTCTGAGAAATTCTTACTCTAATGGCCTTTCATTGCAGAGAATTCTGCACCAGGTGTCCCATGAGTGGGCACGAGTAGGATTCTTATTGCCCTGATGGTTTGCCTTGACTCTTCAGACTGGTTGTGGCTGTAGTGTCTTCCTGGCTTTGGAATTGATGGCTCACTGAGGACAAAAGCCGTGGAACAGAGATGACTGTTTTGTTACAATTCAATTTAAACTGTTAATGATACATGGAGTCCAACTCAACATAATGTTTAAGAGTAATTTCACATGTGCTTAAGCCTTGGCATAAAATCAGGCACATGCTTAAATGCTTTCCTTAATTAAAGCTTTATATTAAGACTTGCAAAATACTTTTACTACTTTTCTTTGGCTTTATGAGCTTTTTTTTTCCAGTTTGGCACAGAGTAAGTTTAAAATATTGCTAATGAAGTAAAATAGTTGGAAATGGGGACACCAGGCTGGCAAGCACACGTTCATTAAAAACAGATTAGCTATAAACAGACTCTGATAATCCTGCAATCAAGACTTGATACACAAACTCATGGAAATGCTAAACATGTGCTGTAAATAAATAGATGATTAATTTCCTTTATTCTAATATGCATGCCTTAGTAAGAAATTAGAGTTCCCCTAAAAGATCATTTTCTTATTATCTTATGATTGTCCCTCCTTTGGAGCTGTAGAGCATGTAGGATATAAAGAGATAATTAATGGTCTGGAGATTGAGTTGCTCTCCTGAGAAAGGGAACTTCACACCCCAGTCTCAGGTCTGTTAGCAAATGCTGCAGCAACTGACAGCTATTGAAGCTGAGGGAGAGAACATTCCTTTAGTCCCCTTTATTCCTGAAATCTTTCTGGAGGAATTATGGCAAAATATGAGACAAGCAAAAAACCTATATACAGCAAGTATTGATACCTCATACCACAGTGGGATCTTTTTTTTGGCTTCCTTCTTAATAAATTTGATTAACTTTCTCTAGAAGTATCTGGGGTGGAATGAAAATGGGGAGGAGTGTTTTGTATGAGAGATTCATTACTGGGGATTATGCTTAATGAAACACATCCTGAGTGTGAGGCTGTGTGGCTGGTGTGCTTAATACATACAAATTAAATATTTTCCTGGAAATACACTAATAAAACCCAGTGACTTAAACATCAGGACCAAGAAATGTTTGCTTATTAATACAAAGTAACAATGTTTAGAGAATTCCAATTTACTGAACACAGATGTTGCCTGTAAAATAATTAGGAAAAAAATTAACATCAGAATATGAAATGTATTGAAAATCAGAGTTTAATAAAGAATTAAAACCCCAGTAAAATCTAGGTAAAAGGACTAGCAGAGGGAAATTCTAGACAGTTTTATGGTATTTTGTGCAGCTAAACTCTGGAAAATGAAACTTTTTTTTTAATATCAGTATTCTGAAACTATCAAGAAAAACAAAGCGTTGCTCTTTAGCTGTTCTATATTTATATGTTCAAGTGTTAATTTTTTAAAAAGGCCTCATGAGTAACATTCTCAGTGGGAACTCTGGAAAGTCATACTGCTACAGGCAAAACTCTTGGAGATGAGTGTCAAATTTGAAGAGTAGGATGCATGTGAAGAGGGGGATTGTTGGGAATGCCCCACCACACACACTCGCTGCCTTCACACCCACAGCTGCTCACACCATGCTCTTGCTATCAGACCTATCAGACCTTCAGCAGGCACTGATAAGGAAAATGTCATTGATAAAACACTGTGTTAGGAAATACATTTTTATTTCTATTGGCTGGGGTTTATTTTCAGATGTTGGGTGTTGCCTGTGTTACCCTCGTGTTTCTGCAGCCACTGTGCTGGGGAACTCCTCTGTGAGAATAACTGGCACTACCACGTCACATGTGAGAAAGGATGAGAATACATCACACCCCTGTTTGCTCCTGCCTCTTTCTGCAGGGTCCTTCATTGCTGGCTCCTCATTATCTCTGACTAAGTGCATTTTATCTAATACTAAAGTCAGGAGGAACCTATCCAAGGCGACACTGAGATAATCCATAGCAGAAGAGCGTGACTGGGATTTGGTGGAAAGCAGCATGAGGTATCATCATCTTCCTCTGTACAACCAGCTCATTGCTCTGCTCAGGCCTGGTGGGATCCTTCTGAGCTCTTCACAGGATCCATTACACATCTCCAGCCTTTCCATAGCTGAATAACCACCTCTGGCTGTAGTCACCAGGATACCACCTTGTCCTCCTTAGTGGTGCAAACCATGTAATATCTCTAACTCTGCTAAATCTCAGTCTGGAGAGATGCTGAGACCCTGACATGAGACACATCCAGTGTTTCTTGAGATGGTATTTGCTCTCACTCCCCTCTCCTTCGTGATTAATCTTGCCAAAGTCTTTCCCACTTAAATTTTTCTCAGTTGCTGGTGCATGGTGGTGGAGCCGCAGAGATCCATTCTGTGGAAGGCACACGGGGCAGTAAAACAGCTCCTGGGCTCTCTGCTGTCTCACTGCAAGTCCTTACACCACGTTTTTATTGCCCTGAGTACACGCTCTGACTGGTGCTGGTTACTCCTACACTGGTGGCATCTTTCTGTTTGTCACATCAGTACCAACCTCAGGAGTAAATTCTGATGACTTCTTGCTTTTGATCCCTCAGGGAAGTGATGAGAGGAATATTTTCAACTGACAGGTCTCACCTGGCTTTGGCTGTGTTTTGGGAAATTCAAAATAGCAATATCTATATGTTCTTGGAAATGGGAGCAGTTGGAGGATGGACCTCTTGTTATAATTTTTTATTAAGGATTTATTATGTTGCTTTTTTTCTTAGGTCTTTCACAGACTTGGAAGTCATAAATGTGGGTCTGACCAAGCCTTGGTTATCCCTGAAGGCAAAAGCTGGGGAAGTGTCATAATAGTCAGTAGATAATGTAATCACTATCTCTGCATTGCTGGCACAGTGTTGTTGCAGAAATGAATATTAGTAAAATTGGAAGCAGGCAGGAGGCATTGCAAGGAAGAGCAGAAATGTAATTCTTGACAGAGATTAAACAGTGATTGGGAAGAGGACTCTGAGGACAAAGAAGTATCAGAATATTAAGTCTAGCATGAGAAGGGTAGCAGGAAGTTAGAATGTGGAGAAGAGAGGTGTGAAGAACAGAATTATGTGCCACAGAAGGACAAAGAACTCAGAGTATGTTAAAAATGCTGCCACAAAACATCTTCTGAGTGGTGTTTTGTCTACATTTATAAAATTTTAATTTTTCTTTTTTTAGTCTTAAAAGCACTGTAACTTTTTGGAGTTAATATAGCACATAAGTATAGAAGTTCATGATCTAAAAATCCATAACCTTTCTTACTTTTCAGGCTTAGAAGCTTTAATCAGCATTTACCAGTAAGTAAAGCTAATTTTGTCCCCTTAATAGAATGGATGATCTAATAAAGTTCCTTGGGGAGGTAGTTACTAAAATTTGAAGCTGTAGCAGCAAAACTCAAATAGAAAGAATTAATTTAGACTCAGTCAGGACAGCACCATAGTATGAACTGTGTATCTTGGCAAGGTTTTGTGGATGGGAATAGGTAGAAAGAAATTGGCCCTAAAACAGCACTGCCAGCTCTGAGAAGTCCCCAGATAAGGGTTTAGGAAAATGAGAATGTGCTGCTGGCAAGAATACTCATCAAAATGGAATTAAGGTGCATTGTTATAAGAATAGAAAATGAGCTTGTGAAAGAAGCACCCCTGGAGTTTCACCCCAGTGCTGTGCTGTTTACAGGCACAGGGAAGCTGCAAATGAAGTTCCAGAAGTTGTCCAGGTGCCAACTCTGTTATTTTCTAACTATGTTTGACATAGCAGCCTTTTGATTAAACCTCCCATATCAGTTCCCAAATAGTTGCCTTTAAATCTTTGTTTCCATCCCTATTTCCCAGACCCATCTCCTCATTATTCACTTTGGAAACATCAGCTTTTTCAGCTAGTAGTTCTGAAGTCAGGAAAAGTATTTGGAGTTCACTTTTCTAAAAAGTCAAAATATTCCAGCCTCACACTATTAAAGAATAAATTGTCTAAATTGTAAATTTATGTTAATATCATTTTTCAGTACGTCATGAGTACAATTGTACCAGAAGACAGACATTACTTCTGACCACTTGTTATGTTATTAAGATTGTTTACACATTTAAAGGTGAAAAAAAGTCTTTTCTTGTTTTTTATCATAATTAATAACATTTATGCCTTAAGCAGGATTTTTTTATACTGGAAGAAAATAGAACTTTGAAAATATGTTCAGAAGACTGACTCAGGATATTCCCTGTGTTCATTAGCATTCTTGATTTAATTGTCTTAGGAAAGCTAAATATATGAGCTGCATAAATAAATAAATGCATGTTATAGAGTGGATTCACTGTCACTTTGTGCTTGTTTCTCTCACTGGGTTTAAAGTAACACCCTGAAGTCATCAGAAGGAATTCAAATTTACATATCCCAACTAGGTAGCCCAATTTTCTAGAAATACTCCTAAAAGGATTCTGTTCACTCTCTTTTCTGACCTGGATTCTTTGCATTGTTGTGAAAGGAGATGAATGGCCTGAAAAAAAAGAGGATTTTGATCTGCAATTGTACATTGTCTGCATTAAGCTTAATACCCTGGATGCCCACCAGCTTTTCATTGGTGCAGTTACTGTAAGGTTTAATGACACACAATTCTTGTTTTCTTTGCTGTGCAGGAGGATGGCAGTGCAAAACAGAAACATTAGTCTTTTAATTTGTTTTGCTGCCTGACCCCACTACAGAGGGTGAAGCAGCTGGGACTGCTTTCTTTTACTCTCCCCCTTTCTCTAGAGTATCTCCAGCCTCTGGGATCTGACAATGCTGACAGGGAGGATACAAAGCTAATTTTCTCACCATTGTAATGCAGGTTTTTTGCTATTTTTCTGTTTCCAAGGCGTGTGAGGGAAGTTGTCTGTCAGGGACTGTGAGTTCTGTGGATTTGTGTGTGTGCATGTGTACGTATGTTCCATTTGTTCCTCCCCTTTCCATCCACAAGACTGGCAGCAAAAAGGGAGAAATTTGTCTGGTTTTAAAGGCTGACAAAGATCATTCAGGGTTATATTTCAAGCTAGCAAAATTTAGATTTCTCTTGCTCTGATTCCTGCACTGATCCCTGAAGTTATAATTACTGAGTTTCTAGCACAGGGGTTGTACTTTCATTTCCCAGCCTGCCAGAGGCTTGCCCTGTACCTTTGGCTGAAACAGGTAAATGAGATAAATGCAGTTCCATGCTGTCAGTGATTTTTTCTTTTTTTTTTTCTTTTCACATGTTCCAGTTGATGAACACATATAATTTCCACTGTGGTTTTCCCTTTTCACAGTGTTCCAGAAATGGTAATTTTTGCAACATTCATCACTACTTTGAACTCATTTGTGAGAGTTATTTTGTCAGCCCTAATAATATCAGAAAGACTAATAAGATGTGTTTTCTAGGTGTTTGTGCAAAATAAATG
This sequence comes from Illadopsis cleaveri, assembly GCA_013399915.1. Classification (NCBI taxonomy): domain Eukaryota; kingdom Metazoa; phylum Chordata; class Aves; order Passeriformes; family Timaliidae; genus Illadopsis; species Illadopsis cleaveri. Next base: position 458,490 of record VXBB01011145.1, on the reverse strand, counting down.
GGATATCTGAGTATAAAGCAAGAGGAGGTGAAGAAACTTCAAAGGACAGAAGTGTAGTGATCATTATCACACTTCCTTTGATACTGTGGAGTTTAAAGTTGAAGTCAGATTCAAAAACCTAAAATACTCCTAGGGCAATAGAAGCTATTGTGCTTCACAAAATCGTTGTGCTCTGTGATGTTTCTTCTTTGAATTACCTTAAAGGTTAGCAGAGACTTGTTGTGTCCACCCTTTTAGAAGAAAATGCAGATCTACTGAAAATATTAATTACCCTTTGTGAAAGATGCAGAGCTAGTGAAAATATTAATTAACCTTTGAAAAAAATGGTTTTGTGCCCTCTTGCTAACACCTTTTTTTTCCTTGAGTGCTGTGCTTCTTTTCTAGGTTTTTATGATGTTTGATCAGATGCTTGCCACAACTTTTGTGCTATAGTGAATGTCAGTCAACAGCCTGTGCGGTCTTTGCAGGCTCTGAATTTCCATGGAATAAAATTAGGCTGGATAATGGCTGGTGACTGTGAAATTTACTGGATTTTCTTTCCTATTTATAAACTGTCATAGCCCAATTTTAAAATAAATAAATTAAAGAAACAAAGGAACTACAGTAACCTTCACAGGTTATTAAGTAGGTCCACTGACATTTAAGGGTCTGTATTTCAATTTTCTCTCGCATTTTCAAAGGATAAAGGAGAAATCTCTAAAATGGAAACAAGTTAGAGACTCAATCTGATTCTACAAGAATGTCTCTGTTATCTGTCATGGAAAGAACCACCAAACCACCAAACAAAAACTTTTGAATTGAATAGAACCACTGTTATAGGTCAAATATATGATTCTTTATTGACATTAAGGTGTAATTCTCTTTGGGTAAAGCCCTCAGAATAACAGCAGCGCATTCCCTAATGGGAAATATCCCAATCCCTTTCCTCTTTCCTGTCTCTGCAGATATGGTGGCCAGGAATTTCTGTCTTTGTGCAGAAAGCTGAGGAGCTTCAGCTCACTCAGCTGAGCAGGGTAGAACCAAATCCTCCTATTTGGAGGAACCTTCATGATTAGGACTCGGAAGGAGTTACTAATTAATGAAACAGTGGAAATATGAATGATGGGTTACACTGTGCCAGTGCATGGGACAGCACATTGAGAAGAAGGTCAAGTGTAACTTTTTGATGTGTGCTGACAGCTGTGGAACTAAAGGGCATTATTTCATAAGAGTAAGAGAAATGCCATTTTAAGGATTCTTGGACATTGGGGTTTTGCTTCCTTTACATAAAGACAAGTGTTTCTTAAAGGAAGAATTGAACCAGTTGTCAGTTGATATTTACAAAGTACTAAAAAATGAAATTGTACTCTCATCAGCTACTTTCCATGTATTGAGCTATAAAGAAGTGACAAAAAAAAATGACACTTAAAAATTGCTGCTACAGCTCTGGTGAGACATTATATTTTAGTTGATAAGTGCCAGGAATAATATTTTGCATAAATATTCCACAATATTGAGCATATTTCATGTCTATAATTAGAGTCTTGATTTACTCACAGACAGAATTAATTAGGGAGTAACAGCTGTACTGTAATTCTTCTATTATAAGCCAATCTCATTTCTTCCTCCTCTTGTTAAAATCAAAAGTATACAAATATTTCTTTAACCTTCCTTAATACACTGTAAAAATAATCTGTTTAGAGTACAAACATCCTGGTACTAAGCACAAGAACACACGTTCTGCAGTTCAAACTTAATTTTATACTTAATTTACTCTCTATAGGGCCTTTTCCAAGACTGCTAAAACTCTTCAGAGAGGGAAAAGATGGAAAGAAGGTGCTTGAGCAGTTTGAAGCACAATTGAATGAAACAGTAAATCCTCTGTTCTGCCCTGCTGCTTTCCTGCATCAGCCTTGGGATAAGGAGAGAGGAAAGAGCCTTCCTGGAAGATCTTTCTGTCAAGGCCGTTCATGCAATATGTGGTGGATTTTCCATATCATTCACAAACAAGTGTTCCATTTAAAAATGGGAGTTTGCCAGTGTAAAAGCTGAGGTAAAAGAGCTAAACATGAGAACAAGAGCTACTGAAAGCCATCTGATCTGTTCCCCTCGTGCCAGCTCACCAGCCTCTCCTTGGGACAGTGGGACAGGGGGAATCCTCAGCACCCTGTGCTCCCTGTGCAGCAGGAGTGAGAATTCGAAATACAGAAAGAGAGGGAAATTTGTGTCCTGCCCTGAAATGGCACCAGCCAAAGCCAGAATGCAGCAGCAGCTCCCAGGGGCTTTGGAGGATCTTCTCAAGGCTTTGTTTCCTTTGACAGATCTCCCCACACACAGCTGGGGACACACAAGTGCTGATGGTTAGACTGGGAGCAGGGCTGAGGAGAGGAGAACTAATTTGTGGGCAAGGGAGAGAACTGAGGAGCACTGCTGCAGGGATGTGGGTTTGAACCACCTGTTAGCTCCAGAGATTCATTTTCTGGAGCTATTATATCCTATAGCCAAGATGAGCAGCTTGTCTGATAGCCTGTCCAGTGAATCACCACAGTGGGCAGCAACCTGACAGCAAATGTGAGTAGTGGACCCTTCTCTGTTCATCTGTGTGAGGAGCAAAGAACATCAATCTTGTGTTGATACCTGCTGTAATAATCCTGGTAATGCTGACAAAAAAAGCAGTTCCCCTCCCTTTTGGGTCACTTTGTCCTCAAGAAACTTCCTTTCCAAGTCATGACATGAACAGGTCAGAGAGCAAACCAAGGCTTAACAATTGTTCTGGAGAAATGAACCTTTCACTGGTTCCTATGATGCCAGTGGATGCATTGACAATCAGCATTGAAGGAATATGTAGTTACTGCTGATTTAATCTGAATTTGGTTATCTTAGTCACATAAGTGCTGATAGTCATTGTAATAACTTGGGGGATTTTTTTCTGCATTTCTCCTCCTAAACCTAAATTTCTTGTACTTGGAAGTTAAGTTTTGTCAATTATCTTTGTTAGATACTTCTCTAAAACAATATCTATATATATATATAAGAAAAAAAAAAAACAAAACAAAAACAAAAACCAAACACATTGTTATTCAACTCTTTGCTCCAAGCATGAATAAACTTAGCCTGAAGTCTTTTCACCAAGGCCTTTAACTGATTCTTCAAAGTTCTGTAGCGTTTTTCCTGTCCCTATGGAATTAAATGGACAACTAGGTCCAAGCAAGGAAAAATAAGAGATATAATTTTATTTAGGAAGCCAGATTCACATTCAGCTGACCATCAAATCATCTTTAGACATGAACAGTGTGGCCCATATTAAGAGGGTGACGAAATGATATATTAGTAAGATACTTTTGTCCATGTCGAAAGCAGCTTGCTCAGTAGATGTCCTGTTTTCAAAAGCTGATGCCTCATGAAGATTCCCATCAGATGAGCACATAGATCTCTTCTCATCTGACATAATGGATCAGCTTGTGAGCCATGGTTTTCTAGACTTGTGAGTCAAGTCTTTGTGCATTTACATGGTATTTGCAAGGCATGTATTGGTACAGGCTTCAGAAAAAACTGCCCTAAATGTCCAGACTAACTTCCAGTTTCTTTTCCTACATTTTCTCTTGAGCTATAGACCCAGGAATACCAGGTCAGCTCTTTCCCAAAAGTGTAATCACCCTTCAAATATTTATCATTGCCAGTTTCCTCGGGGCCAGTGTTTGCTGAGGCAGTGCCCAGTGCTGACAGGCTGGAGGAAAATGACCACAGGGCATTTAGCTTCCTTCAGCCCACTTCCCTTCAGTTAACTGGAGAAAGGTGATGAGCCAACTGTCTGAGCTGTGCTCATCACTGGGGCCCTGGCCCACATGGGGTGAGCAACTCTATTTTGCCTTTTTCCAGCAGCTGCAGCAGCCTCAGAGTCCCTCTGCTCCAGAAAACCCCAGTGAGCAAAGCCATGCAAGCAGGGGGCTGAAAATGGCACAAATCAGCCTTTTAGATTTAAAAGAACCACACACCTGCCAACAAGAAGTGTTTCTGTTTGATTAAATATCCTTTGGCTGTTCTGTCTGCAGGCTGCATCCTCATCTGCTGGTGGAGGATCCCACAGACCCGTCCCCCAGTGGGACTGACTCAAAGAATTGTATCAGAAAATTGCTTTGATGAGTCACAAGTTTGCCAGTTTGAATTTAATAGAAAAATTGAGAGAAGGTATTTGAGTTATGATTGTGCCGGGCTTTTAAGAATGCATGAGTGCAGTTTCCATTCTTCACATTTAATTCAGGTTTTGAGAACAGAGGATAGAATGAGAAATGTGAGCATGATTTACTAGTTTCTTCAGAGCAGTGATGAAAATTCCAGTATTGTACTGGTGATAGATTAGCAGAAGAGATTCAGTCATAAATAATAAAGAACACCTCTGAAGGTGACACTGATTCCAGTTGTAGTTCTAAAATTTGATGATCTTAAGAAAACTGTTTATGTTTAGATGTAAGAATGGATATAAAATTATACTCCTAAAACATAATTATCAATAACTCTATATGGGGTTACAACTTTTCATTTAAATTGGAATGCACTTCTGAAGGAATATATCAGACTGACAGGGAAGTTATCACCACAGCTTCCTGGCACTGTCCTAAAAGTTTATCTTGGGATTAGTGGAGAAGTCTAAAAGTCAGTCATTGGACACTCTCAACATTGCTGTTCTTCTGAAAATAGGGAGCAAGCAAAAATACAAAGCCAAAATTACTATTTAATTTGAGAGTTTTGGTGGCAAGTCCAGCTTCTGGGACAGTTTCTGAAGAGTCTTCTGTCACATTTCTTTTTGTAGACATTTTCTTCCACAAAGAAATGCAGTTGAGTGGGATATTTCAAATGTATTTGTCAATGCTGAATTTCAGATCTGAGAGCTGAGGACAGTCTGGCAGGTGTGGCTCGTACCAAATCTGCTGTACCACTTGGGAGGCCCTGTGAGGGCTGAGCCCAGTGCACCCTCCAAACACTGGATTTCCTGTGCAGCCTTTCTGGGAGGGCCCAGTGAAGTCTCACACAGATAAATCAGAATCAGACAGCTGTTTCAATTAGATAATAAATTTTCCTTACCCTAGGGACAGGCATCTGTTGTTGTGAGACCAGCTGTTTAGAAATTTGATTTTTTTTTTAATAGTGTATCTTCAAAAGGAATTTTCCTGAGGGTCACCAAATATATAAGGTAGCAAGTTCTGATCCCTGCAGAATCCAGTGGCTTGAAAGAAGTCAAGAAAGTCCAAGTTCTTTCTGGAATACCCATTCTTGGTACTGCTGTCTATTTTTGGATTATTTGTCTCAACACTGAAAGACCAGTATCTATATTTATTACCCTCTAGACTTCAGAGAGGCAGAGAACTCCTTTTGTTCCCTGCTGCTTTTCTGTGCCAAAAGAGCTCAATTCAACCATAAAAGAATCAAACTTCACTGATTAATTAAGGAAAGCTTGCTATGCAATGGAGTTTATTTTAATAAGTTATACAGCAGGCAGAACGTTGCTAGGAGTATAATACAGTATAATCTTTGCTTGTAAGAAAGATGAGGCAGAATAGTTTTTCAGGAGTTAAGCCATTAGCATGGCAACTAAAATGGATCAGAAAATGAAGCCTGGTTTTGGGGCTGACCAGAAACCTGTGATTCAGCGCCTGGGAAGCTTATCCCAAAACCTGTAAGCCAAGTCTCTGAGTTTTAAAGCTTATGCTGTCCATTACGAGATTGAAAAGAGAGGGACATAAATCTTGCATATCCTTTTTCATAATTTTTCATGTTTGTTTGTGCATGAACGTGTGGAATTATATAGCAAATTCTGCAGTTTCCTTGCACTTAGAGCAGCAGGATTAAAGGAGAGCACCTTTGTTAAGGATTCTGGACTTTTTAGTGTTAATCCATCAAGCTACAAGACTAGTACCAAATAATGGCATGAAAAGGAAAAGACACTACCCAGTTCCTAGGCCTGCACTCATGTTTTCATGCCGTGCAGCTTCCTGAAGTCTTTAGTTATTCAGACAAAATTCACACATGAATATTAATAAGAACATGATATCCTCACTGTTGCAAGTGTTCAGACCACAAAACTATTTAAAGCTGAATAGTTAATGGCTAATCATTTGTCATCTCTCTGTGATGATTCAAAGTGGGACTACATGGCAAATAAATTATGCAGTGGCTAGTGTGGTGTCACATAAACTGCATTCTTTATATATTCCAAGGAAAATACAGCAAGGGCCAAAATCTCTCCTGTACCCTTTATTTATAGTTGGTAGAGCTGCTCAGTTACTGTGATGTGTAATTCTTGAACAGTCAGAATTATCTATAAGCACAATAAACGAAGATTTATAGACAAAATACATCTACCAGAAATCTGACAGAGTCCAAGGTTCCCATGATAGATGTAGTTTGAGCTGGAGCAAAATTTCCTGAACTTTCTTTTGATATTTGCAAGCTTCCTAGGAGAAAAATAAAATCGTTCCAAAACCAAAAGCTTTTCTCAGTTTAATTCTTGGTGGAGGAGTTGGCACAAACCCAGCTTTTCATTCTTTACTATGGCAATGAAGGTGGTCACTGCATCATTTCATTCTAACCACAATTTTCTGCAGGACTCGGTAGAGCCTGAGATGTCTATGAGATTTCCTAAAGCACAGCTTGCATACCTTTCAACTGAAGTGCTGCAGGAAGGACAATTTGGGTTATAATTTTGCAAACAGATCTATTTAGCATCTGCTTTTGATGAAGTTTGGTAATTATGTTTTTGCAGTATAAAACTCACACACATACTCTGCTGCTGGATTGGAGGACACAAGGTATATTGCAGTTATGTAATTGGCAATGTGTAATTTTGCCTCCAGACCTGAAGTGAGTTATTTTGAAAGAATTTTTTTCAAATTGCTTGAATTTTCAAGTACATCTGGTCCTAGATGTTTTAAAGCTTTGAAGTTTCAGGTTAAGGTACTCAGTTTCAAAGATGAGTACGCCTTGTTTAGCTGCATGTTTGGAGTACTTGTGATAACATTTGCATTAGAAAGATCCTAATAGATCTGCTGAAAATGCCAAGATGAACAATCTAGGGAGAAAGAGTGAGGAAAACTGAGCTTGGCCTCAAACAGGTTCCATTTCTCAGGTTTGTAATTTCAGCAGTAAAGCACACGTCTAACAAAAGTGTCACCATAAATACAGTGCAAAAATCACACTATAAATCTAATCCTGAGGAAGAGGGGAGGGAGTTTCTTCAAATCTCTTTGTTCCAGCCAGACTTTTATACTGCTGCTATACTTATGAGTTCTGCAGCCCCTACTCTGCCACAAATTAATCACCTTGCCATTAAAATCCCTCATCCAGATTGCACAACAGAAACGGCAATAAAAAAATAATAATAAAAAAATCCAGGAAAAAAAAAAAAAAAAAACAAAAAAAACCCACAAAANTTCAGAAAAAAAAAAAAAAAAAAAAAAACCAGAAAAAAAAAAAAAAAAACAACCTGAAGAGAGCACAGCAAACTACCAAAACTCAGGTGATTCAAAATGAATCTTTAAGTTTTCCCAGTACTGAGGCAGAATGAAGACACTTTATTTTCTTGCCAACTTCCATGGCTTATACACTGTTGTGTCCAACTACTGCAGCAATGTCAGTCCCAGTTTTCCTTCCCAATTTTCCAGTTCATTGTGAGGTGTAAATCAGCTTGCAGGGGAAGTCTCCAGCAGCAGAGTGTGCTGTGTCTGTGTTGGCCACCTCCCACACTGACACCTGCAGAATAAACAAGGCACTACCTGTTTGCTTATATTTTGGGAACAGGGTCTTCAAATTGGATTTTGGGGACACAAGTTACATTTGTTTAATGGCCCCAACTTTAATCCACTGTTTTGAACCAGCATGGGATTGTTACACTTCTGAAGCAGTGGTTTTGGGGCTGGAACACAGCTGTGGTGCCATTTTAGACACAGGATCCCTGAGATGTCCCTGCTGGGCCAGCAGATCCTGGGCTGGCAGCACAGCCCTGCCCTCAGGGTTGGGATTGGGGAACCATAAGAGACCTAAAGTGGTGCTGTTTGCATTCGGGGAAGGAAATTCCCCTTACCATTAAATGACATTAAATCAGTCCAGTGAAGTTCCAGAAGTTTCAAAAGTGCTGGTGTGAATTTACTGGGCAGCTCTGCTTTGCTGAAAAACCTTCAGGAGGGTATTTGTGCAGTGTAAGGCTGTGTATGTGTGCTGCCTCAGGCTTCAGGTCACAGATGAATTCATAACTTTAAGATTTTCGTTTTCATAGTCACAGACCTGAGATGCTGCCTTTAAGACAGGGTCTCTATGGATGAACTTGTTTTCATTTAGAGAATCAGAATTAATGAAGTCAAAATGTGAATGAGTATTAATGAAATGTGCTTCTGTTAGACCAAAATAATAATAAATTTAAAAAAAAAAGGCATAACTCCACTGCAGGCAGATAATGCTTGAAGTTTACCCTTTTAGAGGAATTTAAAAAGCTGCTATCACTGTATGGAATTCCTTCTTCTGGATGCTAAATTTACAAATAAGGAAATGAGGTCCCTGCTTATATGAAAAGTAAACAACACGTAAACAAAAAATGGAAGAGAGATTCAGCTATGAGCAAACGGGAATATGACAAAATAACAACAACAAAAATCACACACAAAACCCAAAAAAACCAAAAGCAAACAAACAAAAAAACCAAAAAAACCCCACAAAAAACCCCACAAAAAACCAAAAAAAACTCCCAAAACAAACAAACAAAAAACCCCAAAAAAGATGCAGCAATGAGCAAATGAGGAAACTAATTTAATGGGCACCTTGCCAGCCATGCTCCTTCCCCTCCCACTCTCTTGAACTCTTCCATGAGAATGGATTTATGGGCATTCTAGAGGAAGGACTCTGAGAAGCAGCCTAGCATGGTGCTGAGAGGTGTTTCACACAGATTTGGGTGGGAGTTCTGGGCCCAGGTGTCTCAGCAGGAGAAAATTTAGCAGCTGAGAATTTTAATGAGATAACTGCCTTCCACAGTTTCTTTGAAACTTAACTGTTCAGCTCCTTGAGATTCATAGAGACAACAGATGAAAAAAAAAGAAAAAAAAAAGAAAAATGTGAGTTATTTAGTGTGCTTTAGATAGATGGAGCTGGCCCAAAATCATATGAAAATCATAGAAAAGAAGGAGATTTTGGGACGGGTAGTAGTTGAGAAATACAGAGGATACAGTGATTTTGGAAACATTCTCTGTAAAGATTAAGTTGACGTTCTCAGGTAGAAAAATGTTTTTTGCACAGTTAATGTGATACAATTCTTTAAAAGAAAGGAGAAAAAAATGTATGTTAAATAAAAAAAAACCCCAAAACCAAAAAAAACACAACACACCTGTTTACAGGTGTGTGTGAATGATCCCTTTCTGGTAGTCACGTGCAATGTCCAAACATATAGACCTTTTATTTCAGTATATCAGCTTTTACAGAAGTGGAGTTCATAGTTAACTGAAGACATAAAAATTACTTTGTAAACCCTGAGATCTCCAAGCAAATATTTCTGATTTGATTCAGCAAGGAAGAACAGTTACGTTATACATACATCAATGAGTTAAAGTCAGAATGTGGTGATGGAGTTTCCTGAGGCTGGGCTCTTCCTTTTCTTTATTTCACTCTAAAATGAACATATCAGGACACAGCCTTGAGATTGCTGAATTGACAGAACAGGGCAGCCAGTTTTAAAGCAAGTGACATTACTGAGGGAGGGCAATCCAATAAAGGATCAGACATTTATTTTCTCTTGGCTAAAGCAGGTTACAGAGCACGTTGTGTCTGTATTGGTGGTCTCTCTCTGTAAGTAACACAAAATTGAAGACTGAACATCAGAGTTTCACAGACACAGGAGATTACCAGCCCCACAAATGCTGTTATTGTCACTTGTGTCCCCCATTTAGGTGGGTTAGTGCTGTATTTATCTCGTCCTTTGGCAGAGAGTCATCATCAGGATGTCACTGGACTTGATATTTGGCTTCTTGTATGGAAGCTGTGCACTTCTTCCTGTGCTGGTATCTGCTTTTAATGCTACTGATATTAAAGATGTTGTCATTAATCCTTCACCAGCAATAAAAGATGGCATTTTAGCAGCGTGTTTGGCCCTGTTATTGTAATTCTGGGGGTGATTCATGCATTGAAATCCAAATGCAGGTTTTCTGTTTGTTTCTCAAAACTAGTAACATTTTCATTACATGTATTTATCTTCTTTAGTTTACTACACCATTTCTATCCAGCGTTTACTGTCAGCAAGGGCCAGCATTAATTTGTTGACACGTGTGGGGGTGTGAGCTTATTATAACATGCCTAAAATCACACTTTGATCAGAAGATGACAGCTTTCACCTGTAAATAAAGGGATGAATAAACTGATAATCTTGAGTGTTGTTACCTCTTGAGCTCAGCCTGTGCATGGGTGGTGTTTTTTGGGGCCTGTGCTCCTCATGCATGGCTTTAAAGGAGTTCAACCACCAGGAGCCTTGTGGAGTACAGAACCCTCAGCCTGCTAACAGCAACACCTTTCACTGTTGTCCTCTCTGTTAGGAGCAATAAAATGCCAATATAAAGGATTATGGGCTGGGTATCTATAGATATGCATATGATCAGATCAATACAAAATAAGAAGCATCGTCCAAAATGCAAGAAAAACATGAGAGCATTAGATAGGGCTGGTGAAATGCCTTCTTCTCGTGCATAAAGTTTGGAATTAAATGCTGATTAGATTTCACACCTTAGTCTGGGTTTTGTTTATTTTATATGTAATATACTTAATATACCTGTCTGTCAGGTGCACACAGACAGAATATAAATATATATTTGTGTGCAGATGTTCCACTCACACAGTCTCGTTGTGAAGCATGCTCATTCATTCTTTAGATGTTTTAATATGGGAGAAAGAATTAATCTAAGCATCAGTTATTCCAATATTTTACATTTTTAAAAGATCTTTCCTCAGACTTATTTATGAATTACTTCTGAGTTAAATCTCACAGGACATATACATTACTGAGAACAAATGGCTTTATGTAGGCAAGTAGCTGTCCAAGCACACTGAAAAGGGTGGTTGAAAAGATGTTTTCAGGAGTTTTCTTTACAGATGATTCAGAAAATATCTGTTCAGGACATAGTCTTAAGGTGCACCTGGGGAGCCTTAGCTTGGACATTAGGAGGAATTTCTTCACAGAAAGGCTGATAAGATCAGAAGGCGTTTGCCTTGTATTTGTGATTGCCCAGGCCCTGTAGATTAGGTTATCACATGATTTATTTCCAAGGAATTGTATTAGGGATGAATTAAAAAGATATATGTTACCAATTTATATATAGTTACTATTCTTGTGGTACTGGATAGATTTTCCATCTTCAAGCTTGCACACTCCTGCAACTGGAAATCACCATGCCCTGTTTTTCCAGAAGCTTTTCCCCTGACAGCAGGGAGCTTGTTGCTGTGCCAGAGTCTTTGGCTACTGCATTATTTTTACTTCCCTACTTACTGTTTTGAGTTAAATGCATACTTCTCTTGTTACAGGTAGACTTTAACTTCTACTCAAGGGATCCCTGGAGCAGCATCAACTCTCCTTACACACAATTTGAAACAGCTGATTTTCCCTGGTTTTGACTTGTCATCCCCAATGTATTTTTCCTAACAAGAAGGGCACAGTACAATTTGCACAGATGTCAAGGGAGAGTGTCTAGTTACACTATCTTCCAGAAGCAGTGGTTCAGGGCAGAAATGTGAGTCATTATTTTCTTCACAAAATTATTTCTCCCGAGGTCGGTAACTTTGTGGTCTTAGTTCTTATTGCCTAGTTCTATTTTCTGTTAATGGCCAGTGATTTCACAATTCATTGCTAATGGTGGATGAGGTAAGTGGTGAGCCATCTCCTTAGGGATTAGGGGTAAAACCTCCTGCTTTACCTGCCCTGGAACACAGAAAGTTGAGTGAAATTTTACCGACATTTTTTGAATTTGCATCATTTTAATACGCAGAATTCCTCAGAAAGCTGAATTCATGGTTCTCATTAAATATTATGCTGAATGACATTTTACCAGAGCTGAGCTAAATCAGAAATTGGAATTGGTCTGTGAAAAATATGATAAGACTTGGGACAAACAGAATTGGCAATATTTAAAAAAGGTAAGAGAAAGCCAGTGGGAAGGCACCTAACTAACTAAACTAAAGTGAGTAAACTAAAGGGAAAGAGAGTAAACTGAAGTGAAAAGAAGGATGTGATGGCTCCCAGCTGTTAGACAGATACTGACTCAGAATATTACAAACACCCAAATAAAAGATTATTTTGTCACCCTGTGTCAGCGGGTGAAATACCACCATGTCTTGCCAGAAGTTTGGAGTCTATCCTGGGATCTGAGGCATGAAGGGCATTTACCTGCCAATAATAGTTTAGAGACTTCTGAAATATTATATACTTCACTAACAGACAACTGCTTCCAAACAGATTTATTATTTTGCAACATACAAGTAGTAATGCAAAAAATTCCTTTGAATTCTGTTTCTCTGCTTGTTTATAAAAACAACATTCCGATTACTGAACTGTTGTATCTTTATAGGAGTGTGGTTTTCTCTTGAGGGGTCTCATGAATTAATGCTTCTATGAAATATGGGGTTTGTTACTTGATAAAATGACTTACAGGTGTTTTGGAAAAGAAGAAATTGTGGGGAGTCTTTTTATTGCTAGTAAGTATTTATGTGTGTATGCTGAAGCATTACCACATGCTGTACATTGCAAGAATTCCCACAGACAGAAATGATAATTTGGAAAAAAATAACATGCAGATAATGCATATGAATACTTGTGTTCAAAAGCACTACCATCCTTGGTTGTTAATTTGCAGAACATCTGAAAAACATGAGGGGTTGTTTTTGCCTTGCTGCCTAAACATGCTGGGCTCCAGTAGGAGCAGAATTCTTGGTCATCTAAAAAGTAACTGATTGCTGATAAATAAAAATATTAGAAGAATACTTCTCTCATCCCATACTTTTTGTTTTCATGCTTGCATTTTAATGAAAATAACTTAAAATATCTTTTAAAGTCCTACAGATATTTCAATTTGCTTTCATAGATGCCAGTCTTGCTGTACTTTATATATATTTTGGCTATCATAGAATTGTGAAATCGAATTGATATTGGTAGAGGTGTCTAAGATCAAGTCCAGCTGTGTTCACCACTAAACTTTGTCCCAAGAGCCACATCCTTGTGCTTTTGAACATCCTGTTAATAAGGTAACAAGGTTGTTGCAAATGTATTTAGGTGATGAACCCATAGAAAAACAGGGGTTCTTGGGTATTTTCAGTGTTTTCAATATAACTGTTTATAAGTAGGCACTGCCTCAGGCTCTGGTGGTGTCAAACTGTTTTTTCTGATATCACCTTATGTTCCTATGCCTGTGCATGGTCTGTAGCTGCCTTCACACAGTCACTGGAACCAGGATTTCAGAGCCAGGCAGCCCCTGCTGCAGCTCCCCCTGCCCTCTCACACCACTGACAGGAGGAGGTTAAATGATTTCCTTCCATCTTTAAAAGCCTGTTAAAAATTGTGCAGTCTCCTGAAAGAAAGTTCTATTTAAGTCTGGCTATTTCATAGTGGAAGTAAGAAATTTGATTTTTATTTGAAGCCTTTCTAAAAGTGTTGCATTGATTGGTTGCAAGCATGATTGATTCTAGATTTAGCATAAGGAAGGCAATGGAAGTGTGACTGCCCTCCCACCTTTTGTTTTTCTGGACAAGGACACAGGAGGTGGGATGTTCTGGTCTGCTCTGAATTACAGATGTGACTTTATCTCAGCAGAAGGTCTGGTGACCTTAAATATATGTTTTCAAGAAAATACCAACATTAAAAATTATGCCGAATGAGAATGTAATATAGAGATGGAAAAAAGTGGATAAAGGTCAACCTGACCAATTTATTTAATGAACTCCCCAGTATTTTTTTCTATCTTAATTTAGACTTAAAGTTTTATTTGAATATTAATTTTATGCTTTCTTATACACATGAGAGACATTGGAGTTTTCTCAATTTAAAGACTGTTGAGGATTCTTTCCTTGTGCTGGCTTTTCAATTACCTGTAATTTTACTGGGGTCTGCTGTTCAGGGATAGAATTTTCAATAATTGTGGTCTGCTCCATTATTGTATGAGATCTACTTTCCTTGAAAATAAGGCCTCAGAATGAAACAAGGGCAAATCAGTGCTTTTCAGGGGTAAAGATTTCCTTTGGAAATTTAAAAGTACTCTTACATTTTAGAGCAAGGACTTGACATTTCATAAGAAGAGAGAAATGCATTTTATATTCTGCTTAGAAATCCATAGAACTTTATTCAGGTTGGAGATATTTGAAAGTTATAATTTGCTCTTTCTCAAGAGGTGCTGCTTAATTTTTAGGTGAGATACTCCATTTTCTCTAAGTAGAGCTGTTTCTTTCAGGTCTGCATGAGCAGAGAATTCATGGTGGGCTGAAGGTGGAAGGCAAGAGGAATGTATTGGAATGCAGCTGAGCTGAAAGGGCAATAAAAACAGCCATTACCAGAGAATCAGTTTTCTGTGTTGTATTTTCTCACGATACTGCAGCTTCCAAACACCATCAGTGCACTTTATCCAGTTGTGCCCAGTCACACTGGATTTGTCCTCTACTGTGTGAAAAGACAAGTATTATAGAGATCCTTTAGCAGTGGTCCCACTCAGCTGCCTGAACACCACACCACTTGCCCCTTCTCCTCAATCAAGAGCTCCATTCCTTCCTTCAAATGATGACCAAGATTTTTTACATTCAGTTTCCTGGAAGGGGCAGCAGTGGCCCTGACACATTGCCATCAATATAATGTTCACTGAGATAAAGCAGACAAGGTGGAGGGAGGGTTCTTTGCATTCTGTGGGATTGCTGATGGCAGGAGAATCTTCTGCAGGCTCCAGTCCTGCACTTCCCTGTCAGGGCAGGAGGATAAGGACGATATTCCTTATCCATGCATTTAAGCATGGATGCCAACTCCAGCTGAGTGTTTGCTGGAGACATTTAGTCGTTGCTGACATTGGCATGGGTGAGGCCAGCTAAAGCCCTGTTCTTGTTTTGTAAGTGTGTTCTTTAGAGGAAAAAAAATATGGTCTCATTTTTAGCTCTGCCTTTTTTCTTTCAAGAAAATCAATATTTGGAACAATTTCTTTCAGGAGTCTCTATAGCATTTTTGTGTTCTGTTTGGTGAACTGATGAAATGTGTGTCTCAGTCTCCATTTTGTAACATTTTAGCCATTTTCACTTGTCCTTATTGCCAGGCAAGAAATTGGAGATGGTAAAGCTGTACTTGTAGCTGGATGATTTTGGAATTTGAGATTAATTTTTCAATTTTCCAGAGTTCTCTATGTACTGACATTTAGCGAAATTGTTGCAACAATATTGAACAGATACATTGCATATAATTTTTATGTACTGTTTTTTTAAAAAAAACCTTTAATGTCTGAAACTTTTAATGTATTCACCTAGATAATCTCTCACTTTCCCCAGTCTTTGCTAACTGGCTATCTCCAGAAAAAAATAAAGTTCCTCTGGTTCAATTTTTAAGGGAGATTTCTTTTCCCAAAACTTTCATTTAGATTTTGGCAGTCGATACCAGAATTCTGCAAATATCTGAGCACCTTTATTTGTGTCATAAAAACACTTCTTCTAAAAGTAGATGTTTTATTTGGTTAATTACTTTAAAGACATAAAATGAAGATCATGAACACTTAATAAATATTGTTTGTCACAAAATTATAAAAAAAGGCTACGGGTATTAAAGAAAAAAAATTAAAAATCAATACTGAGTTGTAATACTTTTAAAGTATTTTCTAGATTTGAAAAAAAGCTAACAAAGTATGTGTAAATCATACTTTATTATAATAACACAGCTACATTGTAGAAACACAGTATCCAGTATATTAGTTAGACTTTATTAAATTTTTCCATTGTTCACCAGTGAAATGGGTGGTTTTTTTCCATTGTTCACCAATGAGATGGGTGTCTTTTTTCCATTGTTCACCAATGAAATGGGTGATTTTTTCCATTGTTCACCAATGAAATGGGTGATTTTTTCCCTTATTCACCAATAGAATGTGATTTTTAGCAGTCAGCACTGCAGTGTTCAGACACCTGCAGTCTGTAGGCTCAGTACCCTGTTGACTTGTCACTCATTTCTGAGTTCTCAGGACTCAGCCATGCAAATAGACTTTTGCAGCTGGATTTCCCTCAGCTGAACAGTCAGGTTCCTGCCTTGTTTCTTGGATTTTCTAGCTGGGAGGAAAGGAGGAGATGTGTGGCTTAGTGCAGGATTCTCTGACGAGGGAAGAATGTTTCCACGGGGTTTATGGGCCTTACCCACTGCCCCTTGTTAAAGTTTAAAGCCATTCAGCACCACTTGGCTGAGATTCATCCAGGTTTATATAAATCCCTTTTCCAGACTCCACAATGCAGAATTAGTCTCTTGGCACTAATTTTGAAATATTGCTACAGTAACAGTGAGAGAATCCTAACAAGAGGTTAACTACCAGGTTGAAAGACAAGTCTTGGGGATATAAAATAACCCTCCTGAGTTTCATTTTCCGATGATATAAGACCTGCAGAATAGTAAAAAATTATCAATTTTAGTCCAGTGTTGTATAAGACTCTTTCGTCTTTGGAAGTCTGGAACAGAGTTTTAGGACAGAAACAAAGAGTGGGATTAGATATTTTTGGTACATTTTGTTTGCTTCCCGTTGTGGCATGTATTCTAGCATTTTATCTGAAAAACATATGATTTTTCAGAGGGGTAAAACATTTATGTTCTAAAAATAAAATATTAATAGAAAAATGTAGATAAATAAGCGAGTCAGAATGACAAGACAGTTATTGAATGGGAAACCTCTGGATAATTGAAAGAAGAAAAGCATTTAAGTCAATTGAGCTTTTTCATTTTCTTGTACATTTCTTGTCCAAGTTTTGTTTATCTGGAAAGAACATGAATTCTTGAGAGAATCACCTTCAGTTGTGCTGCTGATATTGCTGCTAGTCAAAGAAAATTGAATGTCACAAAGATAAAAATGCATAGTAATGCAAAGTCCTAGGGAAGGGTAATAGCATAAGTAAAACTTTTATAGTTATTTTGTTCATCACATTTTGCCTCTATCTTTCCTCCTTTGATTTCTTCTCTGATAACCAGTACAGACTTTTGAAACCATTTATGTATAGGAAAAAAAAACAAAAAACCAAACATCAGTTATGTAAACTCATGAGCTGGTCCTTTTATAACTATAAAATTTGGCAAATGGCAGAGTGTGTAGCACAGCTGGAATAGAAAAACAGAATTTAAGGAGAGGAAATAAGAGCCCATCTTCCAGCACAGTTGTCTGAGAGAGCAGGGATGTTCAGAGGGCCCTGCCCAGTGCAGCATTTGTAGGAGTAAAGGAACCATGGAAAGATTTAAGTGTTTGTCATGGCATCACCCCTTCTGTTAATAGATTGTGGTCGGGGCATGGCTTTGTTGTGGCCTGTGAGAAGCCCTTTGCAGAATCAATGCCAATGAACTTGAGACTCCAGCTGCAGTAAAGTCCACCCATCATTTCCCTCTGCTTTGTGCAAAGGTTTGGGAGCAGAGGGGAGCTGACTGCTGTGCCCCCCCGTATTTCTGCAGTGAGCTGTGACAGAGCTGCTGCAAACACACCTCTGTGGTTGTGGGTCAGCACTGACCATGAAGCTGCATCTTCTTTGCTGTGGTGACAGGTGGCCATTGCTGACAGGTCTAAGAAAGCTTTCCTCTTCCCCCAAACACCTTCTTCTTTAGCTTTTTGTGTTTGAATTAGGAAACTGTGGAAGAGTTAGGGAGAGTCTATAATTTGATGGGTTGGATTTTCTTGAGAAATGTGGTTACTCTGATCACTGTTTGATTTCTTTCTATGCAAGTGGAAAGATAATATCACTGTACCTGAGGCAGTATTTTTCAAGTTTTGTCATGGGAATGTAAAGGCTGGTACCTGAAGGAGGGTTTAGTGAAGAAGACATGCCTAGGACACAGGTAATCTATGTAAACAGAAGTAAATCAGAGGTAATCAGAGTTTTACTGTTTGGCATGAGCTTCCTTGTTCCAGCCTTAAATGAAGGGAGTAGGACTTGATCTTATCCTTTATCTGTGAGGAAAAAGTTAATATTAGAAATTCTGAGTTGCTTTGATATTTAGACACCAGCAGCTCAAAAGGGTGGCATGCAATGTTTTTCTTGTTAAAATAAAACTTTGTTTTGGAATTTTGAACCTGTCAAAAGCTTAGGCATCAAAAAGCTGAATGTTGTGTTATATATACTTAATGTGGCTGGCCTTGATTTTATCTGTCTGAATTATTGTGAAGTCAAGATCCATTTCCAGTTTGTACTCTTATTTGTTCATGACTATGGCATTTTGTTCTTGGACGTTCTAATGTTAAATTATTAACCTCCTGTGAGCACTAATACACAAAAAGACTCTTTGAAGGGGCTACAGCCATCATTGTATTGTTTAAATAATTGACTAATGGAACCCAGGAATTGCCCTCTGGATAAAGGAAAAGCAGTGGGTCAGTAAGTTCTGCATTTCAACCAAACACACACATAGGGTTTACTTACCTAATGGACAGTATGAACGTCAGTCTTGCAGTTCAGTATTTCATTCCTCACCAGTCTCTATTTTACAGTTGTTACCCCAGAAAACATGAATTTCAACTCTTGTGTTTGTGAAGAACAAAGTTGTTTTCCAGACATCAGCTGATGCATTCTCAAGTGTGACCTTGAGCCGTGTCATAAGATAAATCAACAAGGACAGTGTGTTGTAATTAGAGTGGACAGAGCTTCAAGGATATTCCTAAGGGAATAAATTTCTATATTGTCATCTGTGGGTTGGTTTTTTTCTAAGACATGCTGCACATTTTTACGAAGCTGTTCTAGTAGATGGCACTGCCACGTTGACAGCTGAAGTAATTTTAATTTCCTACAATATTTTTTGTTCTCTTTCTTCTCATTTAATCTAAAAGTGGCTTTGGACCCATGTATGTGTGGAAATTCTAATAAGATTTCAAAAGGCTACAAATTCACAATGTATCTGGGACTAATGGAGCAATAATTGAAATTTAAATGAGAAAGGAAATCAGCATATGCATTCTCAAATCATAAATGAAACAAAAACGGATAAAAACACTTATCAAATAAAAAGCTTTCAGAGTTTTTCAGGCAACATGTTTTCAATAAAATCTTTTTGAAATTTTATCATTCCATGGACAGTATTTCTTGCTTTTTAAATTCCCTTTGGTTTTGAACATAAAAATAATGCAAGAGGGGTTTTTTTTCAGATCTTCAATAGCACACTTTAAATACTTGAAAAACTTAGTGTAATGCTTTGGGTCAGCACATAAGTAATGCATGGATATCACAGAATTTAGCAGGATAGTCTGTCAGAAATTAATGCTCTCTTACAATAACGTCACCTTTGTAGAAACCAATGCGAAAGCAAAATTATAAGGCAGGTGGAAAATTCAAGAGGATATAAACTGAAGTCCTCTGATACTTAAGATGCCTCTACTGTTGCCTTCAGTAGGCCCTAATTTTGGCTGTACTGCAAGAAAAGTTTATTAGTGAGCAGGTAATCTTTAGCTGCAATTAGAGGAAAGAAAACATAATTATGTACATTATGCCAAGGAGGAAGAGAAGTTCTTAGCGAGTCTCAATTGTCCCAGTATCCCTACGAGTCGATATCTGGTGCAGTAACAAACAGCAGTAAATATAATTATGCTATTCCTTATGGCAGTGATTTTCTAAAACATGCACATCTGCTGCCACAGAGTGATCTGCCAGCACTGGGGAAATACTGCTAACAAAACATGCAGTGCACAAAGCAATTTCCAGAGAAGTTGTTTTCTAAACCAAATCCAATACACTGGATAGAAGAAAGTTGTAGATGAGGAAATTATAGCTGACGTGCCTTAGGAGGTGGCTGATATCATTCATGTTACAATGGGGACCCTTCCACTGGTGAGCTGTAAAAACAACCAAGAGATTTTGAGCAGTGTAGAACCAGGTGAACAGCACAGGAGCGTCTTAAATGAGCATAACCACATACTGCTAGTTTGTCACGATCTGTCACTTTCAGCTTTTTGTTTGGCTTCTTAACTGGTCCTTCTTGAGATCCAAGATGTCACTCAGTATCCTTAGATTGGGCACATGCTTGAAGTTAAGCAGAGACTGTGGAGATCCAGATATGGGAGGTCAGGACTCTTGCACTGCAGGGCAGCTGTGACACAGTATATGGCAGAGCTGTGACACTGTATATAGCAGAGCTGTGACGCTGCATGGCAGAGCTGTGACATTGTTCATGGCAGAGGTGTGACACTGTGCCATGGCAGAGCTGTGACACTGTTCCATGGCAGAGCTGTGACACTGCATGGCAAAGCTGTGACACTGCATGGC
>VXBB01011145.1:416641-437666 GCA_013399915.1 Illadopsis cleaveri | reverse complement strand
GTGACACTGCATGGCAGGGCTGTGACACTGTGCCATGGCAGGGCTGTGACACTGTGCCATGGCAGAGGTGTGGCACTGTCAGTGTGGGCCCTTTCCCCTCCTGTGAGGCTGTTGGCTTTTTGGATGCCGTGTATATATAAAATGGATGCCATCCATGAAGCGCNACTGTGCATGGCAGAGCTGTGACATGGATGCCATGTATATATGAAATGGATGCCATCCATGAAGCGTGGCTTGCCATTGCTGGTGATTGCAGGGCAGCACTGTGATGAGTTTCCATAAACATTGCAGATGGGAATTCCTGGCTGTGCTTAGCACTGGAGCCCAGTTTGGTGACAAAGGTGTCGGGGGTTTGGCCAGAACCAGCAGGTTTGGATGCAGGGCCCTGTGGGGCTCCAAACTCTATTCTCCAGGGCTGGGCTGAAGTACCACAGTCTGCTGTGCAATAAACACAAAGATCTTCTGCCTCCATCTTTCTTGTGACCTTCATACTACCCAATGCTTTATCTCCTTGAAAGATGCCTTAAACAAATCTGAATGGTTGTTGTTCATGATATTTTCATGTAAATTCTATGAGAACACTCCTGCCAGAAGTTTTATGTATAGCACAGTCCAAATCCGGAGGACATCCCAAGCTTCTTTCTTTTTATCAAGTGACTATAAGGCTTCAAGTATCTCTTGAAGAAGAGCTGATAGCCAAAGAAGTAATGTTTTCCTCAATCCATCTGATACCCTGAGCAATATTGCCAGCAGAATGAGGAAGAACTGAATGAGATTTAGACTGCTATATTCCTATGTTTATGGATATATTACCCTTAACGTTTTTTCTCAGCTATCACCTAATGCTGAAGGCTACTTAACTCTACAGACCATTAATTATTTTCCTTGAAATTCCTTATACAGCTTCAGGTTTTGTCGCCATGTGTGTCCTGGACTGCTCCTGTTCCTACAAGGTTGAGCAGCAGTGTACCTGCTGTATGGGGAACTTGCTGTTTCTGGATGCCAGTCTGGCAGCTGAAAGTCTGAAAATTAGAGTGACATGGTTAGTTGGCCATAATATGTCTGAAAAACTGAGCACTGATTAGAATAATGATGTTATAAGTAGGATTTTTAGTGCTTATAGCCTTAGTACAATTGTATTTCTGCATGATGGTGACATTCACATATACTCTAAAGGAAATCTGTTCACTGCTAAACATCTCTGAGACTGCCTCAAGAAAAATAGTGACTCAAATACTGAAGCTACAGTGGAGCCAGAATTTCTCCCATTATTTGATGGAGGAGAAAGCTGTAGTCTTAGATTGAAGACATCCTTGCCTCCATTTGCTTTCTTCTAGACTTTTTCGAGGATTAAGTGGAGAAAAAGGGGAAGTGAAGGAAAAGAAGATAAGAATTTTATTAGTGGATATTGCTGGACTCACAGTGCTGGCAGAAATGGATGATGAAGCAGGATGAGATTTATCACAGGAACTCAGTGGAAGACCCAGACTGGGACTCGTGAGTTTTATTTTGAGAGAGTGCTATTATCAGTTCTTTGTGCAGTATGTTCTGTTCATCTAGTTTGGGACAGAATGATGTGATTTAGGTTTGTTAGTAAAATACCATGAAATTCTGAGTGAATATGATGCATTGTAAATGAACATTGTGTTGGAATCTAATTTGAATCAGCTGTGCCATAAAGTGGGTATTTCCTCACTTCCCATTCCAGTTCATGCCATTGGCTTTGCATGTGCATTGAAAACATCAGGAAGGTTTACTGTTTTCTGACATTGAGGTACATCCAGGACCAAGAGCCATGACAATCCTATTTTCTGTGTGCAATACCTGATTGCAGCAGGTGCACTGTGTGACAGGGAGTATGGCAAAGCACATGGACTTACTCATATGCATCAGATTTCATGACTGCCATGAAACTTCTTTTATCTACACCATATGGCAGCTCAGAACACATTAAATAGCCTTTTTCTTGTGCCTGGATTGGCAAAAGCCCTAATCCAACAGCAAATTTCTACATGAAACCATCAGGCTCTAACAAAATGACACAGTCACAATTCGGCATGGTATCAAGTGATGGCATTATAGCCATCCATCTGCCAGGCTACAGGGAAAGAGGGTCTTAAAGCAGCAGCCACCATCCTAAATTACTCCCATTTTATTCCCTGTAAAACATGGCTCAGTCAATAAATGAGATACATTTCAATGCAAATGAACTTCCATGAAAACGTAGCTATATCTGTCTGCCTATATACATATATATATATATATAATGCAGAAAGTTAGTATTGCACCCTGCTGCAAAATTAAAATTACACTCTGACCCTGTGCACATGACAGGCAAGTGCAGGTTCCAAAGGGCTGCTCAGAACAGAATCTAAGAAGAGCCAAGTCCCAAGTCTCACCACATGGCAGCAATATCATCACATCATGGCAGGCTAATGAGCACCAGGAGACGTTTGTGTCAGATCCACTGCTGACATCTTCAACACACGTTATATAAAATAAATATATTAATGTTAGATCAAGGGATATTGCACAGGTTTAATCAACCAACTCAGTTCATTAAATTGGCTCAGTTTAATGATATGTTTTTATGATTTTTATCATTTCAGATAATGTCTATCAACGTCAGACTCTGAGATGTGGTGTCTGTAGTATGTGGGGTGATGAGGCCGCCCACAGCCCCATTAGGCTACTGACATTATGGAAATATTAATACAGATTCCTTTGGGAATCTGTGAGAGATGCCCCCTCCCTAAGTCCTAAAGTCCCCTTCAACCACTGGCTTAATTGTAGTGCTCTGAGGATTTTGGTTAAAATAGACATAAAAGTTAAGGTTACAGTAACCCCCAAAATAGCCTTGGTCATCAGCAGAGATGTGTTTTATGTGCCTTTTTTTTTTCTTTTTTTTTTAAGTATTGTCATTTTCTTCAAAAAATGGGTTTATACAACACTGCTGAGAAATATCTGTATGTGGCTTATATATTTGGTCTTTGCAGTCATGTAGTTTTGCATTTTAATAATGCTATTTAGGGCCCTAAATAACTTGATATTAGCTCTTCTAAGAATTTTTTATGCCCAAGATTTCATGTTATGTTGTACCATAAATAATCTATATAAAAAAGAAAAAAAGAAAATTAAGAAAGGCAGGGTGTTTTTATGCCATTTGGCTCCTTGTCATGTATATATGCTAACTTTAATAAGGATTTATGAAAGGCAGACATAGGATAAAATGTGCTATGTTCTGAAGAAATATGGGTCAGTCCCTGACATTTATAATCTGAAATCTTGATTCATCAAAGCAAAATTTAATAAAAATGGAGGCTAAATATTGCTTCCTCAATGCTTTTCTTCTTGTGGAGGGGATTTCTCACTACATCACAGTTTTTAATGCTGCACTCAGCAGTGAAAAAGGATTGAGAGTACAGAAGAAAACAACAGAAAAATAGATTTTAAATAGGCTTAAAACTGAATTAAGCTCTCTTTATAGTAAAGTTTGTTGCTTGAAATTGTTACTAAAGAATCAAAAAAGGATAGGGAGTCATTTAATACAATCATATGACTTTTTTTTCCTGGAAAATCAGGTAATATGAGCATCATGATTCATTTTGACTATGAAAGACTTACAGTAATTTTTTATTACACAGAAAAGGACTCTGTTGTAGACTGTGGACAGAGAATAAAGGTTAAACACAGAATTAACACTTCTGGAAGATACTAGAGTAACATAAATAGTGCTGAGTCCTGCACCATCCTCTGCACACACATAGAAACTTCAATTGCTTGTCACAGAGCTGTTCCCTTGTTCATACAAAAGAATCCAGACCAAAAAATATATTCTAAATTCTGGCAATGGAAAACTATGGCTTCATACCCGAGTGCATTTGGAATAATGAAGAATAATATTAGAAACTACCTACTTATTAATAATAACTGCACTTGTTCCAATAACAGCAAAAACAAATAACAATTGCTTATGATAATTCATTTTCACAATACTTTTCTGGTCCCCAGCTTGTAGTATGATTTAAATTTTTTTCACCCATTTTTCATAATTTTAAAGGTCTTTCTGGGGTGCAACTCATATGAAGTCTTGGAATACTACAATACTTTAAAAGTAGCTTTGAAATGTTCTGTAAATACGTTAATTTAGTAATTTTTTGTATAAAACATAAAAGTCTAGTAGATAAAGTGAAAATGTCACTCCTATATCCAGTGACTCTAAAACAATTGAGCAATGGCTACAAAGGAGTCACTGCAGCTCCAGTCACAGGATTATGCAATCTGGAGTCTGTTTTCAGATATATTAAGTTGGAACATGCACACACCCGACTCCCCCCAAAAAAAGGTGAAAAAACCAAAAAGGCAATTTTTAATCTCTGCAACTGCTCATCATGTAGGAACTATCTGCAGCTATATAGTCCCATTTAGTACTTTTCATTCATGAGTACGTGACAAGGTTTAATTGAGTTTATACAAAAGATTCATTATGTCTGTCATGCCTTCAGTGGCATGATTTTAGAGAGAGAGTAACTGATTCTGACCTGAGACAGATTGCAAAGGCTTCTCAAAAGGTTTGCAATTTTAGTAAGGATTTTATGCGCTGTTTTGATGTGTTATTTTCATTCTGAACCGTTTTCCAGGCTGATGTGAGCTGGCCATGTGGCAGGGTTGGTACAGATCAGTACATAAACCAGTTGCACATCTTCACTGTGGAGTAGCATCCCATTCAGCCAGGAAATAATGGTGGGCTGGTGATACATTTGACATCAACTGTGCCTTCATTTGCTGTCAGGATGCGACAGGCAGCCAGCCAGCCATGTGTGCTCACATTAGATAGGACCAAAGCCTCAGAAATGCTGTGTATGCTTCTGCTTTTCAAGGTTTGTCCTTTAATGATAACCCCAGAGCTGTGAGGACCCAGAGCTCTGGAAACATGTGTCAGTTCATGAGGGCAGCACATCACTGCAGAGTTCTGGAGATGAAGGGCACGGAATCTGTGCTCTATTGTGTCATGTTAAAAATTGCCAAGGAGCTTAAAGGTATATCATGGCTGCTGATGCCTCATTGTCCCTTCCCTTTGTGCTACACTTTCATTACATCTTATCTGCATTGCCTGCTTTCAATAATCACAATAATTATCCAAATAACCCAAAGCATGCAGATCTCTACCTGGTGATTGGCTGCCCATCACCATTAGTCATTCAAAGAGCAAGGATTTGCATAGGAACTCTGGGCTTCCTTCTCATGTATTGTAAATATGTCAATTACCTGGTCTGGATGCTGCAATCACTCTTTTTTGCTGATTGGCTGCTGATTTCAGATTTCTCGAGGAACTTTATAGCGACATAAACACAATGTTAACATTTTAGTTGAGGTAAAGAGTTCTAAAGCTTACCTAAAAAAAGCAGGCAACTACGAAAAATAGAAAGCTGGGGTGAAAGGGGGGGTTATTGTCTCTTGGGTGATTTATGGCTGATTCCTTTGCCTTCCAATCCATAATAGTGTACAGGCCATCAGTGGTCTTCTTTCAGGATTTACTACCACAAGCATATTTTCGTTTATAATATTTGCTGACTTATCTCTGTCTTCAGTATTGAAATGCTAGAGATGCAAAACCAGAGATATCCTTTAGAGAAGAGTCTTGATCTGTCAAGGAGAGGTGAAATTCTGGGGAAAAGGAATGACAGAAGTCTGGGAGGAAAGAGCAAATTAGCAGTTAAATTGAAAAAAAAAAAAACCCAGCTTTGCATTCTGTCAGGTTTTCACAGATATTTTCACCTAAAGTGTGGACTGTTTAGTTTCCCATGTCATAATAATAATTTCATGCTTCTTCCTTTTTGTAACAGTGAAGTCCTGGGCTAGCAAGGATGGGGCCGATATCCAGTAAATTGTTCACTGTTGCCCCGTTCTAGAAGCAAAATTAATTTTCCTGTTAACACTTTTAAAACAGTAGAGAAATTTCTTTTGTGTAGCTTTCATCTCTAAGTCTATGTGATAATTATGAAACATGATCTTCAGGGGGAAACCTAACCTCAAATAATGCAGAGGCTCAGGATTGCTTGTAGGCTGACTCTTACATGCACTTAAGGACTCCTACATGTTCCATATGTAAATGTTTAAATTATTTCAGTATGATTACTGTCACAAGGAAGGTTACATTTGGAAAAAATAAGGAATTTATGGATAATTTTTCTGGCAGAAGTGAAACAGTGATTATTTAGAAATACCTGAGGCTCTCATCATCAGACTTCAAGTTCTAAGAATTTCCAAATTATCACTGTATTTTTCATTAATATCAATGTGCCAATAGACTCAGAATCTTGCAGTGATGAATTGTCTGTGGCGATGTAACCAACTGATCAAGTAAATTAGTTCAACCTTCAAAATTCACCAAGAAAGCAGAATCTTTTACTGTATTCTGAGTACCATCAGCCCCATCTCAAAGCTACAGAGAGAAAATATTAATGCACAATATCTGTGCTGATTTTCTCCATGATGAAAACTTCTCTGTGTGTGTGTGTGTGCTTGTTTTAAGTACTCTGTCTGATCTTTCAATGTCAAGAACTCCCATGCCCCATATACCACCCTTTTCTTTGTTCTATGTAGTAGTTTTGCTTCTGAGTACTGGCTTAAGGTTAAAACATTTCTTTATAATGAAATCTTGGCCAGATGCATGGGGTGTATATTGGAACTTTACCACGGCAGTGGAGTCTTCATTTATTAAAAAGTTTGTTTGTTTATACATAATAAAAGATGAAAAGCGAACCTCTTAGCCAGTGGGCAATGTCTCTTAAAAGAATTCAGGGTGTTTTTGTCATCCTCAAACTTACAAAGTTGTATTCAAATGCAGGAGCAGAATTGTGCTGAAATACTGGAAATGGACAGTTTTCCTTTCAGTGTTGGGTTCCTTCCAAGACAATCACAGTCCACATATTTCCCTGTTCTCACTCAAATCAGGCAAGGAAGGCCCTGTCTCCTCAGAGGGAGTGTTGGCTGAATGTGGGGCCGTTGTTTTGTAGGGGCAGCTTTTATTTGCTGGTTGTGGCCTTTGTTGTAATGTAACAGATATGCACTCAAACCAAATTTAGTTTGACTGGAAGCTGAACAGATGCATCAGGATTGGTGAGGAAAACCTGTCTTGGTTAGAGGATGGCAGCAGGTCTTCAAACTAAATCTAGGGCATTTGAGGCAGATTCACATAGTGTAGAAGTATCTGAAATTGTCAGGCTGGCAGCTCACCCTTAAATCTGAGCTTGTGGCCCATAGTTAATCAGGTGCCAAAGCAACTCAAAGCCTCCCTGTTCCTCATAAAGGGAGAAAATTCAGTTTATTGAGCTTCATCCCTAGTTAGATACTCAGATTTTTATTCTCAAATAGGTACTGAAGTTACAGACACTCTTAGGTTTCCTTGACAAATAAAAACCTGTCTCTCTTTGGCTGATGGTTTGTTTGTTTAGTCAGTTTTTTAATATTATTTTTCATGAGGGCAAAATTATTCTGATGTTTTCTAAACTTGTGTTTGACACTAGCCAAAGAGAGCTCAATATGAGGTATGGGGCAGTGGCTTCCTCAGGGCATTGTTTCAAGCACATCATTTTTCAACAACTCCAGAGCACTACTTATTGATATTTTAGAGGTGCACAAAAGCTTGAAACTCTGACTATTTTGTAGCTAATTTATTCCCTTGCTGCATGCTAGCCTAGCAACCACGCTGACTGAACCAGTCCTATTTTTCATCGTGGGTGAAGCTCAGCTTTAGGGAAGGGTTCATGCTGAATGGCCTGCTCTGAGATTTGCTGGGAAGGAAATTAAACTGCAGTTCACAGGAGCAAGCTGCCTTTTCTAAAGCCTTCAGTGGGCTTATGCTTGAACAGGCCAAAAAACAAATGCACTTTTTCCTGGAGACAGAGGAAAGTACAGTAAGTTGAGAGCTATTTGGACTGGCTCAACTACTGCTTTTTAAAAGAAATCCATCCCTCTCAGACCCCTGCCACATAGGACCTAAAGGCCTTTCCTCCTTTTTAGCAAGGAGACACACTTATGCATTATTCAAACACTGGGGCTTTAGAGGCAAACAGAGAAACCTCAGGAACACTTTTTGGTTAGATTTTTAGCAAGAATACAAGCAACCCTCTTGCTATGTGACTTAGGTTACAGTTTGTCTCATAGTTCTGGGTAATTTGATGTGATGAGTACAATGCAGTCTCAACCTTATAAGTGCTATTAAGAACATTATTATTATTATTATTATTATTATTTAATAATTTCCTTAATTGTCTGTATCCTTGCGTAAATCCTGTACAAAATATTTATAAAGTACATTCCAAAAACATTTAGGGAGTAAACATATCTTTCCAAACATTTTTTTCTGGTGTTTCAGGCTAAACCTGTTGGGTATCATTGGAGGCAAACCTGCAAAAGCAATCCTAGATTTTGAGGATTTGCTCTTTTTCCAGGAGTCTTTAACCTTGAGGATTTCTTTCTGCAGCAATATCACACAAGAGAAGAAATAGTCCTGAAGTTTTTACAACAGTTTGCAATGTCAGATATTAATTAGCATATAGTTTTCATGGTGCTGTTCATCTTGTGTTTTCTTCCACATGGAGACACGTTCACATACATATATAGTGTTATTCTGACTTTTTTGGGGCAGTGCTGTTCATTCACACACCTCTTGGCAAGTTAAACAGAAACAAATTTCTTATTACTNGCATATAGTAGTTTTCGTGCTGTTCATCTAGTGTTTTCTTTCACATGGAGACACCTCCACACATATATATAGTGTTATTATTCTGACTTTTTTGGGGCAGTGCTGTTCATTCACACACCTCCTGGCAAGTTAAACAGAAACAAATTTCTTATTACTTTAGTTAAAAGATGGGAAGATAAACTAATGAAAAGCCAGTGTAAGAAAACAAGAATGCCAGGCACACTTGAATTATTGTAGCCCACCCTGCTGCTGCTGTTGATGATGGGGGAAGGGGCAGAGCAATTCCAGCACTGCCTCCTTGCCTGTTGAATACAAGCAACCCTCTTGCTATTAAAGTAAGTAAGTAAGTAAAGTAAGACATGGATTAAATTCAAGTTTGGGATCTTATGCTCCTTGATAGACACACTTCCCCAGATTTGTCTAGAGTTTGAACATATCTATAATTTTTACTTCACAACATCCTGTGATTCTGAATTTCACCACTTAATTATGGATTCTATTAAAAAAAAAAAACAAACAAACAACAAAAAACAAAAAAAAAACCCCACAAACAAACAAACAAAACCAAAAAAACTATCCTTTTTAAAAAAAAGTTATTGCCTGAGAAGTTCATGGGGCTCCACTTCATTCCTTTGCATTGGAAAGCTGTGAGCAATCACCCACTATTCACAAAGCTCTCATTATTTTGCTCTCTCTGAGATTTTCCTTTCCTCTCATTATGACTTCTCCAAAGTGATGCCTATTACTCAGGTTAGTCTGATATAAAATATATTCCATTTTCTACTTATTCTCCTTTATGCCTTTTTCTGAAGAGTATTACTCTATCGTTCTGAATTAAGTGAGCAGAAGTTCTGTTAAGGATTTTTTAGAACATTTATTATTTTTTTCTAGGTGGAATATTCTTAAGTGGGAAGGACTTTTTAATAAAAATAGAAAATGCCCATAGAAATAACATGTCTGTAAGTGACACTTCACAAAAGTTGATGTGAATTTAACTTTATCCTTTCTGAGGTATTATCCTACGACGTATCTTGAAAGCCACGACCCAAAGTTTAGATGCAGTTTCCTTGACCAGAGAAAGAGTATTTAGAACATTATTCAGCATAAATGTAGCTAGGTGAGAGGGTTTTCAAAATATGGAACCTAGAGTAGCAGCAGTACTGACATAAATTTTAAGGAAACATCTATGAATTTTAGGTTACTTGTCTTGCTATATCTTGTCTCTGGCATGAGCAGCAGGGCCACACCATTTGTTTTCATACTCTTGCATCAATCAGAATTTATTGCAACTGTTGCAAAAGGTACTTACACTAATCTGTGTCAATTTATTACTCCTCTTGACATTTTATCAGTACTTTTTTTCTTCACTCAAAAGACAATTCTCACGAAGAAGAGAACTTTCCAAAGAAGTCCATTTATGTTATAGATATATCTGACTTCATGGTTTTCTAACAGATGGAATTATTCACTGCAAGTCTACTAACATGAGAACATTGTATGTATTTCTTATTTTTAGCAAATATTACTTACCATTTGGAGTTTAAGACTACTTCTATGTGTGGCTTATCTAAAATTTATTTTTTTTTTTAATTATGCAGAGAGTATTGCTCTTAGATCTGTAACAAGTGAACAGAGGAACAGGAGCCAGAAGCTGCTGTAGCACCCACCCCTTTATTGTCGCCCAGCAGCTGGGATGCCTCAGAGGTACGTCCCTGCTGAAGAACTTTTCTCTAATGTAGTTTTTGGAAACAAAACACAGAGGTACGTCCCTGCTGAAGAACTTTTCTCTAATGTAGTTTTTGGAAACAAAACACAGAGGTACGTCCCTGCTGAAGAACTTTTCTCTAATGTAGTTTTTGGAAACAAAACACGGGAAGAGGAGTCTCAAGATATTGCCAAAAATAGCCTGTCCTGCATGATTTTGTTATTAGCAGTTGGGCCAGCTCAATCCAAAGAAGCAGCAAATTTTTCCAGATGCAAAATGTAGGTAAGTGCCAGTGGAGTCAGGCAGTTGTTAGGCTTGGTTTCCTTTTTGCTCCTTAGGAACTGCCCTGTGCAGGGGAGGGTTTTCCCCATCCTGTGTCTGCACAGTCACCTCACATGCACTGCAGAGCTGTGGGGGTTATGCATTATGTCTCAAGGACTTGAGATTTTATCCAGCTTCACGTTATTACTCCCCATCCTGATTCATTTCAGGGCACATTGTTTCCCATTGAAATCTGGTCCCACATTAATCATCACGCTCAGACTCCAGCTACAGCATCTTCCTCTGATAAAACAATGTCATTCAGGGGAAGATGAAATGGTAATTATAATCAGAGTTCAAGCTGGCAGGAGATGGAGCAAAAATTAAAAGTGCTAAATCTGTAGCATTTTGATTATCTGAAAAGTCCCCAGATTTTGCAGCAGAGCTGTGTTTAAATATGTAGTAAAGTGGCTCCTTGTAAATCAAGTCATAATTGTTCAGCTCTAGGTTGCAGGAGCCGATTTCAATTTTCTGCTTCTCTACAGAATTCTCAGCTTTGATTAAGAGCAGAGGTATGAATAATAGGCTTCCCCCCATTAAATACACAGTCAGGAGAAAAAAGAACCAACAAAATATTCAAGATATATTGTAGAAAGTTGCAAGATACCTATAACATTTCTTTTAATATTGAGATTAAATTCCAGTCCTATAAGTATACACTCTCACTTATTAAAGTGAAATGAGATGGATAATGGGCTTCTGTAATACCCCAGGCAACCTCAGATATGTCTGTGGTGTTCACTAACGTTACAGTAGTCATTATACACATGAAAATCATTTAGATTTAGCAACTTCCAAAGAAACTGATGCAAGGTTTGTTGGTGCAAGGGACAGTAAAAAGCATTTTCCCAAGAAAAACACCCATTAAACAGCCTGTAAAATGTGTGATTTCTTACAGTCTTGACCAGTGAACTTTGTCAGGATCTTTACTCTTCCCCAAATGAAACCACTTCTGGCTGCAGGTGAGGTGTATTTTGTTTTCTGTTTAGACACAGCTGCTCAGAAACCCCAGCAACCACATTGACTGGTCATTGTTCTGGTTCTGTACTAAGTATGAATTATGTTTTCTGAAAATTTATCTGCATGGCCTCTAGTTCTTCTATAGTGTTTGTCTTACCTACTTTGAACTATAAAAGCTTTAGCCTGAAAGATTATGTATACTTTCAGAGAAATTTCAGAAGTGTAGTATTTTCTCTTTCAGAAGGACAGCATTACTAGAGGGCTTGGGAAAGCTGTATTTTCCTTAATATTTTGTTTTGAAAAATATTTACAGACCTATGAATATGTTTGCTTCCTGGATCATTCTGCTACAAAATACAGTTGGTGTTAGAGTAAAACAATCATGTAACTTTAAGAGGATAGTGCTGTGGTGAGTTTGTTGTGCTCATTAACTTCTCACCATAATACCATGTAATATTTGTGATCTCTAGTTAACCCATGTTTTCTTTAGCAGAAAAACAAGCAGAGTAGGAATTTAATGAAGTGTCTGGAGGACTTCCTTTGCAGCAAGTGGCTGCACAGAATTCCTTGCCTAGCACTGAACAACCAGCAGGATTCTTCAGTGTTACCAGATGCCAACTTAAGGTCTTTCATTATCAAAACCTGAATGCAAATATAGCTGCATAGAACTATATCTAAATGGAAATGGTTCAGATAATATGGTCTAAAAATCAGATTAAAACTTTCCCAGTGGCTGCTGGGGCTCCACATCTTCCCTCCCTGAAGCCCCTGGGCACTGCCAGTGCTGTGGCAGTCTCTGTGAGGAGGGTCAGCCCTGCCTCGGTGCACAGAGTGGGAGATTGGAAACGAGCAAAGAAGGTCTTGAGGGAGGGGAGAGCTTTGCAAATATTTGAAATGTTGATGAATATGCACTACCACAGAACAGCAGCACACCAGGAATCTTTGCCAGAAACGCAGTGTCGTTTTAGTGACAGTTTTAACAGTGTGGGAGCTTTGTGAGTTGAAATTGCAATTCCTTCATCTAATCTCAGGCATCAGCATGAAAACTGATCACCTGGAGGACTCAGGCAGAGGGGGATTGCCCAGTGTGCACAGCACAGCACAGCCATGTCTCACATAACAAACTGTACCTTCTGAATAGGTCTAACAATGGCAAATTCTCTGATTCTATTAACTCTTCAAAATAATTGACTTTTTTTCTCTCAATTTTTTTTTAATGAAGTTGAGAGTGCAGAATTTATCTGCTTGATTCCCGTTAAAGCTAACCAAGAATGTTTCACTAATTGTAATGTTACAGGGATTTGTAACTGATTTGAATGAGTTTAATTGATTTACTTCCATGGGCAGGCCTTAAAAGGAGTACCTGCATATACCTTGGAAGCAAAGAAAATAACAGAGGCTTTGTGTAAAATGCTGGTTACTTTGCTGTAAAGCTAGATATGTTTTTCTTTAAGAAGAAAGGATTAGCTTTTATGTCTATTAATTAAATTTTACTTAAGACTATCTTATAATTAAAAAAAGGGCTTTCTGCATTCTATTTTTAAATTGTCTTAAGGAACACAGGAATATACTATAAAAATGGGAATTTCTTTAAAATTAAAGCCATGGCAACAAAACCCTAGGTGTTAGAGCCATGATTTTAAAACTTTGTTGAGATTAGTTCCTTTTGGCTATTTTCCCTTGTGCCTTAGGTTCTAGCAAATGCCATTGACAAAATCCACCTTGAACGGTTTTAAACTCCTTTAAATAACAAGATATGGAAATAGATAGTACAATATAGTGTAAGATAACGTGTTCTTTGAAAGAGAGGGAGTTAAAAAGAGGAAATAAATAAATCTTTATGTCTTTACACCATTTTGGTTTTGGAGCTCTCTGCCTACAGAAACTAAAAGTGTTGCAAAAGAAAATATTGAGTTTGTGTAGTTGTGCTTACCCTGATGTCTGTATTCTATATCTAAATTTTAATATTTGACCGTGTCATGAAGCAATTCGTGGAGTAAGTTTGAACTTTCTAATTTCAATTCTTCCACACACTGAAGCTGATTGTAGTGTGACAGTGCAGAGAATCCTCAGTGAACACCTTCCCACCAAAGAGAAGCTTTCCCGTTGTGCAGGTGCTCTACCTCCTGCTGTCTCCTGCCATCACAGCCAGCCCTGCCCTGTCCTTTGGAAAGGAGGAATTGTTATCCACTTTCAGCTTCCAGCTGTGACAATATCCAGCAGAGGAGGCAGAACAAAGCAACGCCCACCTTGCTGCCTGAGCTCTCTCCAGGCCCAGCAGTGTCCATCCCAATCTGAGATAAACATCACCTTCTGCAAGGACATGTGCTTATGAACTGTTCCTGCTGCTCAGATTCTTAATTAACCAAATACACAGACATTACTCAGGTTAACTCTGTCAGATTTAGGAGGTAAGGCAGGTCTGGTAGAGACACCATGTCTGTAAACTGCTCCTTCTCTTGGCCAGATTTGCCATGTTTATGGTATATTTTGCTGTGAAAACATCAGAAATGCGGAATAGAATTGTATTTCTGTAGGATTCATAGCACGTGTAAGGAAAACATATGTTTCTTCTACTTGTTAGTAGTACTTCAAGCCAGCTTTATGTCTCATGTCAGTAGAAAATTCTTGATATAATTACACTACTCTTGTTGCTTTACTTTCCAATCAATCTGAGTTGGGCAAAACTGCAATTATAATCAATGCTTACATTGACAGAGGAGAGTGACAATGGGGAATGGCAGAGGAGTAACAAACACGGTTTGTTGTTCCTTTTAAGAGCTTGCTACAAGAACAGCAGCTCCATAGCCTATTTCATAAGCTAAACCCCCAATTTGGGAATGTTCCAGTGGGACAAAATTTGTCATCTTTGAAAAATATTCAGAGTTAATCAGACTGTACTTTAAACATTCTGACACTGTAGGTGACAATCTGACAGTCTTTATAATATCAGGTGTGGCCAGTTTTAACCTGAGTTCTGTCGAATGCTCATTTTTTAGCACTGCTGAAAATTGAGACATCAATTCCCTTTACTGGGAGCAGAGAGAGGAAAACAAATCTGCCTTTCCTTCACTGCCACAACTGGAATGTCAGGCTCTGTGTTCTCAGCTTCCCTTCTCACCTCAGAGCTCATCCCCTCCTTTTGCTGCATATTGAACTGCCTTTAAAAAGAGAGGCACAAGATCACTCAAACTCAGTAGCCACAAATCCAGCACCCAAAGGGCTCCCAACATAATGAGGAAAGGTTGATTCTCACCACATCAGGCTGGTGGAGCATCTCCTCTGCCAGTGGTGTCCCTTCTTCACTGGTGAATGTGGCAATGGGGGGCACTGCTCCCTCTGTGTCACACAGAGTCTTCCTAGATGGGAGACACAGTGAGTTAGGCATTGACTCTGCAGAAAAGGCTCTTCTGAGGCTTGTAAACAAATCAGTTGCTTATATAAAACCTTGATGGGGACACCAAATTCCAGGAAAGAATGTGAGATCGGGTACAGTGTGTAAGATTATGAAAATGGTTGTCTGAGGTCCAGTGTAGCACAGCATTATGCCCTAGTCAGTTGTGTCTGCCTCTTGCTGTTTCAAAAGTTTAAAAAGCAGTGAAAATGTGTATGGCTAGTTGACAAGGTTACTGTCCCAACCACTGAGTCAATGTCTCAGTAGCTTCCCAAGACAGGACTGACATCTGCATTTTATCGAACATTTCCCTAACATTTCCCTAACTTTTCTGTCTTTTCTGTCTGTTTTTCAAGCCCATATGAACATTTAGCATCTCCTTTACACTCTGGCAATGTGTTGTCAAGGCCATCTAGGCACTTTTGAGCTAAGCATGGACTTGGTCTTGTGCTACATGAGGATGTAATAAAAAAATACTGTGGAGGATCAGCCTATTAGTTGGTTGTTGAGTGATTCATGGTGACCATCCTTGATTTGTGGGCTGATGTTGATAATATTTGCATCTCTACATTTAATGGCATGTGGACTGTGGTGTTCTCAATGTGTTGGAAAAGGCTGGCACTTCCCCTTTGAGGAGCTGGGGACAACATGTGGCTGCTTAGAGCTTTGTCCAGTTGTCAGAGGTTTGGACCAAAGTGGAATGAAAGCCCTCCTTTTCTGCTGGGATGGGAAAGCACTTCATCCTAGCAAGGTGCCTTAAACAAAGGGTGCTTCAGGGAAACATTAATATATTAACAGTCCCTAGTCCAGAAATGAGCCTTTGAGGGAGTCTGGAAATACTATCTCTTTGTCTAAATAAATTTTAATTTAAACATTATCCTTGTTAGATCTAGAGGCATTCTACTTGTTCATTCTTTAAAATGCCATGTATTTGGTGCCATATAGTTGATGTATTGGGTGATATTTTTGATTCAGTAGGAGACATATTTGAATCACGTGGATTTGATTTACTGTGGGAGATATCTGTTTTGATAGATGATGCATCTCATCCTGCACTGAATAAGCAGTGATTCAACAGGGAAGCGTCTGATTTGGTGAATAAAATATTGTATCTGATTTTGATCAATTTTTCCTGTATTGCACACATTTATTTTAATAGTTGATGCATTTATTTTAGTTTGAAGTGTATCAAATTCCTCACATAACGTTCTTTCTTCTGTAGAAATGATTTATGGATTTTACAAATGATAGATATATATTCCAATTAAAAGTAAAATGTTCATTACTGGCTGCCTCACATTCACAATATTCTTAAATATCTCAAATTCTGCTCAGGTAGGCATTTGTGGTGGTTGGATGTGAGGCCTCTGTAAAGTGTAAGCAAAAATTTCTTTGGCAAAATCATCAGGTCACTATTATGTGAAGGCAGAATGTCTTTTTGAAGAGAAACAGATTCTGTTTGTGCCTCACATGAAGAGTTCTGTGTGTGCCATAGATATTTTAAAGTATTAATAATACATGGATACTTCACAATCATCATCAACTAGGCTCCTTGCCTGCATGTAAATGTTCAACAAGTGTTTTCAGTGGGAATAAAGAGATGCAGGACTTTGGGCCAGAGATTTTCACTTTTAAGGTATAATTACTGTGATTTTTTTTGTTTGTTTGGTTGAGGTTTTTGTGGTTTGTTTGTTTGTTTTTGGTCGTTTGTGGATTTTGTGCCATATCTTTGCTCCTTTCCTACCCAGGAACACAACAACTTGTAGAGTTTCTGCTGACCTCTAATCTGTACCTGATCAAGCAGCCACACAATGTAATTTGGTGGGTATTTTCAATAAAGGGTAAACTGCAATACATTTTGACTGGCATCAAATTACCTTATTTGATGTACTTAAATTTTACAGAAGTAAAGGTCATTTCTCTGGATGTCTCTTATTGTATTTAGTTCCATGCTATGAAAGCAATTATATTAGGCTTAGCCCTTCCTGACCTTTTGTATGTTACTGCTTTTATTTAATACAAAATAATTGCTATAAGAAGGAAACTGAGATTAAAAAAAAAATAAAATCATTAACCACTCCCCAGGATGATACAAGATTATATAAAAGTGTAGTTAACAGAAATGAAAAGCTGGAACAGGATTGAAAGAGATAATCTGAAAGTGGAACTAATGATAAAAGCTGCTGCTCCCCAGCAGAGGTGCCACAGTGGCAGGCTGGGAGGCTCAGCCTTCCTCTCTCCACCCTCACCCTCAGGGTGGAAGCAGGGCTGTGCTGGCACTTGTTACAGTTCTGGTTTCTTTTTCTCTGCCCAAGTCAGGATTAGGACACAGGAAATGTAGATGTTGAGTTTGGACTTGGATGTTTATTGTTTCTTATCTATTTACAGTCTCACAGGGTGTGACCTCTAACTAGCAAGTTAAAAATCAAGGTAAAATGGAGTGTTTCTAACTCTTTCCAAAGTTATTTAAGTGATAATGACCCAATAATGAGTTGACACCTCTATTATTTATACTTTTGACCCAATGATGACCACCCAAGGCCCACAGTGCAGGCCTTTTTCAGCCAATCATAGAAAACCACCCAAACCCATGAAGAAGGAAGAAGAAGGTGAAGAAGAAGGACTTGGACAACCCCTTAAATCCTCCATCTTGCCTCACACACATCACTATATACTAAAATCTAAAATCTAAGTTTTTCACCCTGTGAGATCACACAATACTACTCAAACTACACACCCACAACCCCTGTGCTGTCACTCAATCTTGGAAGCCTGTTCCAAGGCCTCAACTCAAATGTGGTTCTTTCCTGAGAGTCAAGGTGCTTGCCCTCAGCTCAGAAAGCCTGAAATTTTCAGCCTGCAGGGTTTCAACAGGCACTCTGGAGAGCCCAGGTCTGGGGCCACAGTGCTTTGTGCTTTGTGCTGTAAGTCCCCACTTTGTGCAGCAGATAATGCTGAGCTCCTCTGGGATCTTCTGATGACAAGAGTCAGGCCTTGCTGTTTGGGCATAAAATAATTGTCCCAAGTAAGGGGAAATGGGATTAAGAGATCAGGTGTATTAGTGTTTCCTAATTTTGATCCACATCTATATATACTACTTTAGTTTTTAAGGTAAGAAATATTTTACACATTAAACCTACAGCATGAGATCCTCTTTATCACTTCAGAAGGAATATGAGATCAGAGAGATGCCCTCACCTCAGCCTGCCTGGCAGGATATGTAAAGTAGTGATAAAATGGCTCATCTCCTCTGATACAGGTGTAGCTTCAGGTTGAGCACTCTCTGATTTCTAGGAACTATTTCTGGGTTCCCCCAGGAATATTTTGCATCTAAGCACTGATTTTTCCTGAGCAAGCTGCCGGGTTTGGAAACGGGAAGAACTGAGTGACATAAAACTGCTCCGTGACTTAGGTCAGGATAAGTATTGCTACCTTAGTGTTTATTTTCCTGTTTGTTTTGTGCTTCCTTAGCACATGAACAGAATAGATACAGGGGCTGGAAGGCATTCCTGGTGCCTGTAAGCCCAGGAGGGATGAGAGATGCTGTCTGCAGGCAGGCTGAAATGTCCCTTCCATCCTCAGCAAGATTTTCCCACAACAGAAATTTACTCCCTATAGTGAATTGCTTGGGAAAATGTCTGGGGCCATATTCTCCTCCTGGCTCTGGGCTGGTTTTAGACAAGTACATGTGTACAACAGAGAAAATGTCATATGATGTTAAATAATAATAATCTATTCACCTTTTCATCAGAAAAATGATTGACTTTTGATTTTGAGCTTTTTGAGAAAGAAATTTTCTTGTTCATGCACCCACAGCCAAGCTTTGTTTCCAGCTCTTGGGCAGCTCTCACAGTGTTCAAGCACTTCAACAATTGTGAATTTGGATATTTAAATGCTGCCAAGCTCCTTAATATTTAATATTAAATTTTATTAGAAGTTCTCAAAAGCTATGAGCTTCATTTTCTGCAAAAGATGGTAAAAAGCCTTTATAAATGTCTACATATGGAGACCCATTCACAGATAAATGACAACAATACAAGTTTCTAAACTTGTAAAAAGTTGTCATTTCGCTTTCTTCTTGAGCAGCTGGGCTATTAAATTACCTGGCCTGTGTAATGGACAATACACAGGCTGTTGAGAATTAAGTATAAAGCCAAACATGTGGCTTTTAAAATTTTTTCTGACTTGTTACAGCGTGTAGCACTGCATTATGCCATATCACATTGGCGAGGTAGGCAAGTGAAACAAGACAGTGCATGCTAATGAGCAGAGAAACACAGCAGTTTGCTAGTTACCAAATTCACTTAGAGCATTTCAGGGCATTTGGAAGTATTATGGGAGAGACAGTTATTGCTGAGAAGAACTGAGCTGTGATGAAATTAGGGATGTGAAAACCATATGTTTGCCTCTGTTTTACCAAACCCTGAAATGTTCTCTTACTGTATATCCATGTCTTCTGTCTGCTTTAAAATAGCAACTGTGCTTCAAGTTCACTTGACTAGGGTACAGGGCACAGATCTAAATATTAATTGAAAATACATTTAATCTCAGCATGGTTTGCTTCAGATGGGTCTCTGGCTTTATGGCCTTTATACCCAAGGCACATTTGTGTGTTGTTTATGATTATAATGAGAGAAAAACAACTGCAAATGTGTCCCAACCCTTTCACAATAATAGCACTTTGTAAACCATGACAGAAAACAACTTTTTAATAATCATAAAAGTTTCTGTGCCTGCTGTTACCAGTTCTTATCTTTGGCCGAGTTTACCAAGTGCAATATGAACATGGGCTGGATAATTTTCACTTTAAACTGTGGTCAGGTTAGATTGTTTCCTCTAACTTTTCAGGTGCACCCAAATTATCTAAGCCTAGGAGTGTTCACTAGTTTCCATAAAATTCATCTTTATTTTCTCAAAGCAGAAGCTGTCTCCAAACCACTCAGTACAGCAGGGACAGCTGGAAGTGCCCTCAGGTCGCATCTGTCTCTGCTGCGCTCTGACCCTCGCCCACCAGTCCCTTGAAGTGGAACAGTTTTCCCTGTACTGAACTTGAGCTGGTCAT
This sequence comes from Illadopsis cleaveri, assembly GCA_013399915.1. Lineage (NCBI taxonomy): Eukaryota > Metazoa > Chordata > Aves > Passeriformes > Timaliidae > Illadopsis > Illadopsis cleaveri. Next base: position 417,514 of record VXBB01011145.1, on the reverse strand, counting down.
TTCAGGTGAGGAAAAGCAGTCAGCATCAGACAGTAAGCAATTTTTACCTCTCATTAAACTCCAAACATGAAAGGTAGGAAGTGCAGACAACCCTGTCATCCCCCTGTCTCGGGCGCTCAGTGACTGGCACAGGTGGTACCTGGATACCTGGAGGGGAGCTCAGGACTCCTTTCAAACTACATCCCGCCATGCTGCCGTTTCTTGTGCTTCAACTTCATGAGGACTGGGCACACTGCAGAGGATGGCTGAGGGAATTTAAGGGCAGGGAATTAATCAGAAGCTGTCATTGACTGAAAGGAAGTGGGTTGGACAAGTATGATGGGCTCAGCGGGGTGTCAAAGAGTACTAAAAATGATAACACCAAATTGTTTTGATCTTAGGTGGGAACACAGAAATATTGCCTTGGATAATAAAGAAAGATATAAGAAACATTCTTCAGACCTTTCATAATGTACTTTCAAAATCCTTTGAGGTACTTGAAGAGACACAGCATTTTCTGTGGAGTTCTGAATTGCTTTAAAAATAAGGTTCTGGTGAGTGTCATGTGTAGAAGCATAGAAAACATCACCAGTTCCCTCTTCACTTCTTCAGAATTATTCTGGAGGAACACAGTAGGGTTTTAGCTTCTGCAGTGGATTAAGGCCAGCCTTATTCTGTTATTAAAAATGTCTTTCAAAGGTCATTTAGCATTCAAGTATGAACCAGAGCAATGAGCTAAATAACTATCAGCCCACATTTGGGCAGTGTAACATGTTATAAAGATTAAGTAATGTTATTTAAGATAATTGCCTCAATAATCTGTCAATTTGCAACAAATTTTCCTTTTTTTTTTTTTTTTTTTTATTTTAAAACTATTTCAATGACTGAAAAAAA
>VXBB01011145.1:373397-399110 GCA_013399915.1 Illadopsis cleaveri | reverse complement strand
TTTTTTTTTAATGTGTCTCTCGGCAAGTATTTTCAGCTGACTGCATCATTTGTTTTCTCAGTGTGATACTGCTTGTGTCAGGTGCTGGTTATGTTCGATATTTGAGTGTTACAGGTTTGGTGTTTCACACAACATCCCAGTCAGGTAATAGGAGAAAATAGGCAGGGCTTTCTTAAACACTAAAAATAGTGCACCTTAGGCTGGGTATGCTCCAATTTACTTGCTGTAGTCATCCTCACACTGATCTCATTTTCACAGGAACTTGCTCTGAATGAGCTTTTCTTCTCACCCAATATTTCTTAAATACTTGAATTATTCTAAGACTGCATTTTACACTTAGAGATTACATTTGGTTAGCAGTGGTGTCTATCAAGAGGTTTTCTCCCACTTTTGGACAAATACATGGCTGGAGGCCTGGGAAGTGTCTGTGCAGTGAAATAAAGAAACTCCTGTGTGCTCACACTTGCTGTGTTACCTCACTGTAAGAGAGGAGATCTAATGAGCAAGTGGAGACCTCCAGGGACTTCTTATCCAACACCTTGGTGGCAGTGAGCTGACAAGTGTCTCTCATACACATGTTCTGTCAACTGCATGAGTTTTTCTAGGCTTCAAGACTGGTGCAGAGACATAGAGTGCCAGACCAGACCATTAATTAATATCAGCATAAATTTGGTATTCCTATTTTAAAGGCACAAGACTCTGTTATCAACTCAGTAGCTTTTGTATGGCAGATCATATTTTGACATCATGGAATTAAGACTTCTCATATTCAGAGAAATTCAGGGTTTTCTCAAGCTGCAGATCTTTGACATCTGTGATTCTCCACCTTGCTACCTGATTGCTGAGAGCCATTGGACTTCCAAAGTCTGGCCTGGTGATCTTTCACACTGATCTGGTATTGAGGTGTAATCCTCTTTTTGTTGCCATTTCCACGGTAACTTTAGGATACTGGGAAGATATTCAGCCACCAGTTTCAGTGGGAGGTACTGCTCTGTCCCTCCTGTTGCTGTGTGAGTGCAAAGGCAGAAAACTGGCTCCCCATCTGTGATAGGATGGGCTGGTGACACTGTGGGGGCCACACCAGCATCTTCAGCACATCCTGCCTGCGTGAGAGCACAAGTGTGTGTGTGGGTACATCTTCAACAAAAAATTGACTGTGTGGTGTTGCCAGACCTACAGAATTCCTGGAGTAGGCCAACTCTGCCATCACACCAGTTTCTTCAAGGAGAAATCACTGAAAATGAGGATATTGCAGGAACTACAAGGAAAGTTCTGTTTCATCTTATTTCTAGTGACAGCATTGTGGCTGAAACCGAATTCTGGTAGGTGCCCAAAGCTCTGAAGTGACATTACCATTTACCAAGAATAATATAATCAAGTTAGTCATCCAGAACAATAGGATACCTCAAGCATCACATGTGAAACTGTCCAAAAAATGAGTTGTCTGAGAGGAGGAAATGATTATTCCCTCAAGAGATCTGAAAATGGAGGAGGGGTAATCACAGTGAGTGAAAGATCCACTGTGTGCCTTAGAAATTTGGAAGAAACTGGGAAAAGTATTTAGATCACTGTGCAGGAAAAGCAGTTGGACAGTTGTAGCATTCTGAAAGCTTATTCCACACAGCAGGATTAGCTCTGTGCACTTCACTGAAGAGCCATGCATTGACTCCATGACAAAAGCAGCTTGTGGTTCTGCACTCTCAGTTCATTTGTTGTTGTTGCTGCTATTATTATTATTATTATTATTATTATTATTATTATTACTATTATAGTACTTTCTCCCTCTTACTGGCTCGCATAATTTTACTTACCATGTGTGTCCTAAGGGATTTTTAAGGAGGATTGAGAGCTGTGCTTGTGTCAGATGGAGACTGAATGCTAATTACCAGCCTGACAGAGTATAATAACAATACAAGAGCATCAGTGACAGAAGAAAAAATGAGCAGAATATACAATTATTTTATAAAAGAGTTTCTTTCCTTGAGGGAAAAATCTGCACATTTACCATCTGTGACAAAGGAGATGTTGAACTGTGTAAGTGAATTACCCACAGCTCTGTGTACATGTGTGCATGGAACAGGATGAACTTGAAATGACATTAAGCAATTTTGTTATTGCAAGAAAAGACCAGAAAAGGTACTGAAGTGCAAAGCTGCATTTTCCTCTTTCAAAGGCCTAATTCAGGTTGATAAATGAAACATGATGTAAAGCAGAAATACTATATAGACTTCTATGGAAATGTTTATTATACTGCACAAAGCTTTCATTTTTCTTCATGCCATGTTCTAGATGGAAATGTACAGTATGTTGGAAGAAAATTGTAGAAGACCTAAGCTGTGTCAGTATTAATGATTTGTTTAGATGGAGTTTATTTCTGTACAACAAAGGGCATTTTAGCTATAATAAGGGATGGCTCCCAGCAAGAAAACACTCTTACTGTAAAATAAGTGTATTATTTAAAGTTCTTCTCTCAATTAAATTCACAATATGTACTTCTCTCTGGTTTTCAGTCTGGTCTTCAGTTTTCACTTGAGCAGCATCAGAAAATTAGACCATGTGACATTGCATGAATTAAATTCTGGATTTTCTCAGTAAGCTTTTTTATGGGCAAGAAAAGGCTTCTTATCCTTGTACCCCTTGTGTATTTGATCAGAAATAGTCCTTCACAATTTTTTTAGCTCAAGTCCTATATAGTTGTGTGTTATCAAATAACAGCTGAATCTGGACCTTTCACGTGGCTTTTTCAGCTTGCTAAAGGAGATAATACAATATGTTTGATATCTAAACTGAGTGCCAGGAGCACAGACATACCTGGAACAGGCTATGGAAAGCAGCAAAGGAGTCTGTGTGCCTGAGAAAANTTAGGATACTGGGAAGATATTCAGCCACCAGTTTCAGTGGGAGGTACTGCTCTGTCCCTCCTGTTGCTGTGTGAGTGCAAAGGCAGAAAACTGGCTCCCCATCTGTGATAGGATGGGCTGGTGACACTGTGGGGGCCACACCAGCATCTTCAGCACATCCTGCCTGCGTGAGAGCACAAGTGTGTGTGTGGGTACATCTTCAACAAAAAATTGACTGTGTGGTGTTGCCAGACCTACAGAATTCCTGGAGTAGGCCAACTCTGCCATCACACCAGTTTCTTCAAGGAGAAATCACTGAAAATGAGGATATTGCAGGAACTACAAGGAAAGTTCTGTTTCATCTTATTTCTAGTGACAGCATTGTGGCTGAAACCGAATTCTGGTAGGTGCCCAAAGCTCTGAAGTGACATTACCATTTACCAAGAATAATATAATCAAGTTAGTCATCCAGAACAATAGGATACCTCAAGCATCACATGTGAAACTGTCCAAAAAATGAGTTGTCTGAGAGGAGGAAATGATTATTCCCTCAAGAGATCTGAAAATGGAGGAGGGGTAATCACAGTGAGTGAAAGATCCACTGTGTGCCTTAGAAATTTGGAAGAAACTGGGAAAAGTATTTAGATCACTGTGCAGGAAAAGCAGTTGGACAGTTGTAGCATTCTGAAAGCTTATTCCACACAGCAGGATTAGCTCTGTGCACTTCACTGAAGAGCCATGCATTGACTCCATGACAAAAGCAGCTTGTGGTTCTGCACTCTCAGTTCATTTGTTGTTGTTGCTGCTATTATTATTATTATTATTATTATTATTATTATTATTACTATTATAGTACTTTCTCCCTCTTACTGGCTCGCATAATTTTACTTACCATGTGTGTCCTAAGGGATTTTTAAGGAGGATTGAGAGCTGTGCTTGTGTCAGATGGAGACTGAATGCTAATTACCAGCCTGACAGAGTATAATAACAATACAAGAGCATCAGTGACAGAAGAAAAAATGAGCAGAATATACAATTATTTTATAAAAGAGTTTCTTTCCTTGAGGGAAAAATCTGCACATTTACCATCTGTGACAAAGGAGATGTTCAACTGTGTAAGTGAATTACCCATAGCTCTGTGTACATGTGTGCATGGAACAGGATGAACTTGAAATGACATTAAGCAATTTTGTTATTGCAAGAAAAGACCAGAAAAGGTACTGAAGTGCAAAGCTGCATTTTCCTCTTTCAAAGGCCTAATTCAGGTTGATAAATGAAACATGATGTAAAGCAGAAATACTATATAGACTTCTATGGAAATGTTTATTATACTGCACAAAGCTTTCATTTTTCTTCATGCCATGTTCTAGATGGAAATGTACAGTATGTTGGAAGAAAATTGTAGAAGACCTAAGCTGTGTCAGTATTAATGATATGTTTAGATGGAGTTTATTTCTGTACAACAAAGGGCATTTTAGCTATAATAAGGGATGGCTCCCAGCAAGAAAACACTCTTACTGTAAAATAAGTGTATTATTTAAAGTTCTTCTCTCAATTAAATTCACAATATGTACTTCTGTCTGGTTTTCAGTCTGGTCTTCAGTTTTCACTTGAGCAGCATCAGAAAATTAGACCATGTGACATTGCATGAATTAAATTCTGGATTTTCTCAGTAAGCTTTTTTATGGGCAAGAAAAGGCTTCTTATCCTTGTACCCCTTGTGTATTTGATCAGAAATAGTCATCCACAAATTTCTTAGCTCAAGTCCTGTACAGTTGTGTGTAATCAAATGACAGCTGAATCTGGACCTTTCACGTGGCTTTTTCAGCTTGCTAAAGGAGATAATACAATATGTTTGATATCTAAACTGAGTGCCAGGAGCACAGACATACCTGGAACAGGCTATGGAAAGCAGCAAAGGAGTCTGTGTGCCTGAGAAAAGAATGATTTTCCTCAGGAGCCTTCCAGTGGGGCAGCACCTTTCCTCTAATTTATGTTTACAGCAGAATCAGACTGCAGTATTAAATACTGATTTGTAATCAAATTAGTGAAACAGCCAAAATTAGTCTAATTTTGGAAAAGATCTAGAAGAAAGCCTGTAGAAAAGAATCAAAGAAGATGCTGTAGCCAGATGATCTAACTCTCAGTTCTGTGGCCAAAGCATTTTAAAACAGTGGAAGAATACTTTTAGGCAGTCCCATACAAGAAGCCAGATGGAATTTCTGAGATCAAGGAGCCTGTGTACACTAGAGACTCAACCATGCTAATAACATCTATATATTCCATATAACTGGAAATATATAAAATAGCATCTATACACTTACTTGTGTTTGTTTTCTGTTCTTCCTCCAGAAGGACACCATCAGAACATTCCTCTACTCCTTGGAAGAGCTGAGGCAGCTCACATACTTTAACCTGTAACAGGAACCTTGATCATTATAGGAGCAGGAAAATGCTGTTATCACCAGTTCACTACAAAATGATGCCCACGCAAAAATATTTTGATTCCAACTGTAAGGAGCACCTTATTGCATAGAACAGGGGTTCTGTGAATGTGCTTGACATTACACAGCTCTCATCTAGCCAATGGTTACCTTTCTTATCATATAGGTGTTCACAAGCACATTTTCTAAATATGTTACTAAACCAGTGAGAATTTTAGCTGAGTTAAGTAATGACAGCTGTGGAAGGCAGGTCTTTGGACTGCAGCAGGGGTACATGTGCACAAAGCTAGCAGGTTATTAAATTACTGTATTCTTTTTGCCACGTTGAAGGAACATTATATGATACCACAGGAGATCGACTGACACGAGCCAAGGAAGTTAAGTGTGAGTCAGCAGTCATCATTAATATTTTGAATACTGAATAAAATATTTTAATAGTGCATGTCAAATATTTTAGCAATGTAATCTATTTTAAGTGTATATTTCCTTTCAGTTATCTTTTGGGGAAAATAGAAGGTATTTTATTTGTCTTCCTACGTTTCATTCTGCAGTCAGAGTTTGCCACTAACAGTGCTTACACAATCTAAATGTTAAAAAATGTAAATAATATATGTTTCTTACATCTATGGCAGACATGTGACAAGCTGGAAGACCATGAATGAAATACTTCAAGTATTTTTGCCCAGAAAAGCCAGGCATAGCATAGACTGTGTACCCAGTTGTAGAGACAACTGGTGAAATCTTGACTCTAAGTTAATGGAAAAACTCTCTCTGGATGCACTGATGCATTCTTTTACACAATCATTGCAGAAATGCACATAACCAAATTCCTCTTTTATCATAGAAAAAATGAATGTATGCAGTATAGAATCAAGCCTGAGGAGTTAAGTCCATCTTACACTATAATTTTCCCCCCTCTGCTTTTAAAAGAAATCATCCTTTCTAAATTGTAACTTCTCTGCATCACTATCTTTCTAGGGGAAACTAAATTTTTAACATTGCTCTAACAGATAAATAACTCTTCCTTTAAATACTCTCATGCCTTTAGAAAGCTCTTTAGCTTTATGAGGTAGGTTTTTATGTTCTACAAAAATGTGTGTTTTGTACATGTTGTGACATGAGCTATACATGAGTATAGCAATTTGCAGGGACTTTTCATGCTTGTGTGGACCAAATTAAAGCAAAGGGCTTAGAAGTCCATGCCCATGCAATATTATTTACAGCTAACTGTAATGAAGTGCTAATGCCATGAGCCAGTCTGTATATTATTAACAAATAGAAGCCATTCAGACAGTAGCAAAGTTTGAATTGTGTCTTGATTCATACGGTTGCTCAATGGTAGTTAAAAAGTTAAAAAATATGATATAAGTTGGACTAAGTGGACAATTAATCTGATCAGTACTCAAGAGCCAAAACCTGTATCAATTTGAAATCTGTGTAATTTTTCAAAGTTGCTGTCACTGTGTCCTTGAGAAAACAGTAATTCCTTTATGATTCCCAGCATAGCAACATGCCACAGCAGTGCAGGCTATTCTTCTACTATTAGATAATGATTCCATTGAAATGGGCATTTGTTTTAGAAATTAAACAGTAGATTATAAATTCTGTCAGATTCCTTCAATGCAGAAAGCAGTTGTGAAAATACTGCCCTGAGCAGCAAAATGGCTGAGCCTGAGCAAAGGCTGCCAGTTCCCTGTGTGAGCTTCCCCACAGAAATGCCTCTTTTTCCAGTTTAAGGTGCTAAGGTACAATGTGGAGACTCTCATCTATCAAAATAGATACCTTATCTCAAAGCTGCAAAGTTGACAGTTGGCCACACATTTTTACAAGCAAATGTTTGGGCTTCAGCTTTCAAATTAGTCCATTATTTTTCTAATACAGATGACCTTGTGGATTTCTTGCCAAATGGCTCCTAGTAATAAGCTCTTTCACAAAGATGGGAAGAAAAAAAAACAAAAAACCACACAACAACAAAAAAAGACATTTTAGAGTGTCCTCTGAAGATGTGATCATCAGCAAGCACATGAGTGATCAAGCACATGACTTTGTGGGGATCCATCCCAGTGGGATTGCTGGGCAGGGTGGGTGCACTGAGGGCTGGGAGCGTGGGTCAGGGCTGAGCTGCAGCACAGCTGCAAAACTTACACTGAAAAGTAGGAAGTTGCCTTCTTTTCCACAGATTTTAGATAATTTTGAATCAAAAGGGGGGAGAAGTCGAACTTTCACACAAGACATTTTTTCTCTTATCAGCATTTTATGAATCTGATTGCTTTTTAGTTCAAGGAGAAAAAACCCCACACAAATACAAATAATACTATTAGGGATAGAATTATTAATAAAAACAAAANTATACAACCTTTATTGCATAAAAAAACATGGCTATAATATATCATTAATAAATAAAAATTATGTCATTTCATCATCCTATTTTCCACATGACACTGTCCTTTTCCTCTGTCCTTGACAACAGAGAGCAAAATTGTGCATCACTATCACCCTTTCAATAAAGCAATTTAATCTTTGGTGTCTGAAATATGATATCTGAATTGAAAGTTGAAATAATATTTTGTGGAAGACCTATGTACCCATCCTGACTCAGTCCACAGCAGTATAAGTGTGCTTATACTTATGCTATAGTTTGGATGTTGTTATAGAGTTTTACCCTAGTTAAATGTTAGGATTACGTTTCAATTGCTTATTTTAAAAGCAGTGGCACTTAGCAGCACCCTGAATTTCATGTCTCTGTTGTGTTAAGTCTGACAAAGAACAAACTGACACAAGTCCTTGGAGGCAGAGCTTACACTGTACAGCACTGAAAATTACTAGGGTTGAGCATGTGGCAGTATCTGTCTGTGTGTTTGGCTCATTCTCAGTTCTCCCTCTGCTCTCTGTGGAAAACAGAGCCTGTGACACCTCTCATAAGAGCAGTGGTTTGCTGTGCTCGATATTGGCTGGTGTGTTCACAGATTCCTCAGGGGACTGTTACAATCTAATATTGTTAAAAGCTTCAGCACTTCTCCAGCAAAGCCTCCACTGGAGCCTCAGGGAGCTCATGGGCAGCACTGGTGGGATCGTGCCCATGAATGTAAAGCATTGTAGGATTCCCTGGGAAGGAACCACAACCCTCACAAGAGAAATGCCTTTCCCATTACTGCTGTATTCCAAACCTCTATGTATGTTTAAAGCTTACAAAATATTTTGCTGGGGAAATATAAATGCAAAACTGTTTTTCCTTCCTTTTGTTGGTATTAGCTACACAATTAATAAGCAAAATCTCTTCTGTTCCTGGGCAGATCCTGTTAGCCTGTGCCACAGCAGGCAGGACGTGCCCCACTGATGATGTGGCACTGAAGGAGGAGAAGGTGCTGGCAGGTTGTGCTGCCAGGGCATGAGGGAGGGCACTCGTCCTTCCTCCCTTCTCAGAAGAGCTGCAGGTACTTTGCAGCGTGGAGCTTTGCAGCTCAGATACTGGTCAAGAACTACAGAGTACCACCACACCTAAGGCAGGCAGAGATAACCCTGGGAAAGTCCTTAGCCCTGTCCTGAGCCTCAGCTGGGAGTGCTGAGGGTACCTTGGCACAGTGTCCTGCTGTTCAGGGGTCTGAGGGCACTGCAGAAGCTGACCCAAGCAGCAGGGCTGCCCTGGGGGTCACACTGACCACATGTGGTGTACAGATATTCTCCTCTCCTCTTTCTGCCCCACCCCTTGGGCCAATCTGCTCACCAGTACAGCAGCAGCCTCACCTGTAACATTTTTATATAATATTTACCTTCTCCCCAAGGGTGTTGTGAGAGTTAATAATTTCTTTAAACAGCACTTTAAGATTTGAGATTGCTGCTAGCAGTATCTATAATCCACTAAATAATTTAGCGGTGGAAACTCATTTGTTTTTTTTTTTTTACTTTGTTTGTCTTTGCCATTTCTGGTTTTCAACTGATAAATTACTTCCAAACTCACCAATGTAAAACCCTGCAAATGTGTGCCACTTATGGTCTTAAATACATTTGAAGCTTTGTCTTCCCAAGGATAAGTACTGCACTTGAGAAGGGAGCATCCCAATCACATCTGACCTGCTACATGAAGTCAATAGTGTCTGCAATTACTCTGCGATCCAACAATTCAAACCAATCTGTTTTTAAAGACAAATCATCATCATAAACTCAAGATAAAGTAGTGGTCTCCAATGATTCTGATTCATGCTGTGCTGACAAACCCTCATGAAAGCAGATAAGCTGTATCATGAACTAATTAAGAACAGTGTGCTTTATGCCTCTTTTGCATGAAATTAAATAAAGGCATTCTGGGAAGAACTAAAGCAACAAAAACCAGCCTATTTTTTCTGACTCATACCTAGGATATTATAACATTAGATTTTTCTGAAGCTTCAGGTTCTCTATGTATCTCTGAGGTGCGAATGCCAAAAATAAGCCATAGGCAACACAAAAATATTTCTCATGTTACCTAGAATTTTGGTCTTGGTGGGACTATTTGGAAAAACAAGAAGAAAATATTCCTTATGGAATTACATGTACAGTTCTTGTCTTCCTTTACTATCACACTCATTTCTCTTAATTGATTTTTCAGTAGGGGCATCTTGTTCGTTCTTTGGGGAAGAACATAGTGCCTAATCGATTAATTAAGTAACCTTGAGCTTTTAAACCAACAAGAAAAGATTGGAAAATAACTCTGTATTAACTTGCTGTTTGATATCTCTACTGATTTAGTCTTTGTCCCAAGAATAGATCACCCTAGCACTCAAAGTCATTTGTTGGGAAAGTAGTTTAGAGGCACGGTATGACCCGGCATGAAGTTTTGCATAGTGCAAATAGTTATGCCAATTTGAACAAGTCAAATGTGTCTCAGTATATCAGTACTTTGTTCTATAAATTTGATTAACAACAGAAATATGTTCCATGTACATACATTCCTAGGAATGTTACCATATTCCCTGAAAAAATTGTCTGAAGATGGAAGAAGCATATAAAAGTCTGTTTCAAGTTAGCTTTGATCAGAATCAGCCATCTGTCTAATTAAGACAATGATTTACATTGCGTAATGGCACATTTTGATACTTTGTGAAGTCGAGGTAAAATAACAACAGTGGTTTTACCATTTCTGGAAACAACAGTTTTAAGATCACACGAGAGTTTCCAAACCTGAGGCTTAACAATACCCTCATGTATTTAAGTTGTGCCTATTTACAGGAACGAAAGAAAAGGCAAATGAACTGAGGATTGCTCGGGTGGCTTCGTATTCAGAATGAGCTTCCAAGAAAGCAACTAAATTAGCTCCCACATAGACACATTTCTGCTTGCTTTCCCATATTTTATATTGTAATATATGTTTTTCAAAATACACTTTATGTTTTATGCTGATCTTTTAAAAATATTTCCCAACTTATTTACACTTGAAATAGATATTCGTCATGTGTCGTAGAAAAGAGTTTTCTGCAAAGGAGTGCTGCTGTCTGCTTTTTACTTTTATGCTTTCTGTCTCTTTTTGACATTTATCTAAAATGACTCCATTGCTTCCTCCAGATTTAAGTCTGCTAGTCCGTGGGGCAGACACTGGTCTCAGAGTAGTTTGGCTGCATTTCCAGTGGGAAATAGGAAGTGGAAGCAGGTCTGAAACAGCCCATTTTAACTCCACACACCATAACCTCAGCCCACTGAGAGCAAGGAAGCTGCCTGGAAAAGGATAATTCCTTGTTGAAAAGGGTTACTTGTCAGCTACTGGTGAGATTCATTAGGCCAGAAAGTCAAAGTATCTGAATCACTCCAGACTAGAGAATGCTTGTGGAAGATGTATTTCCAGTGGATCCAATTCTTAATCTTCATTCAGACTGAGTAATTTCTTTGTACATTTTCATTCATTAATGTTTGAATATCTGCTTTTCTAGAAACGTTATTAAACATCAAAGTATTCTAGTCTCACCAGAGATCCCATAAAACTACCCATTCCTTAAAACTCTCCCTTAAGCATAGTTTTTCTCAAATATTTTTTTTCAAATTGTTCTGATAATCTTTTTTGAGCCATTTGTGTGAACATGGGCAAATCTTTTGCCATTGTTAAAATCCCCATGAACACGTAGTCCTTCACTTGAATGTTCCTAAAAGCATTGAGGACCTTTTCTCAGATTGCCATCTGAAATTCAAATACATCCGTGCACAACTTAGAAATGATTAGTCATATAATTTGATTGGTGTTTTTCTCCTTCCCTGACTGGTATGAATGTTCACAGAAGGCTATATTTAAATGATCTCATCCTGAGATTAAAATGCATTTTCCCTGAACATCTGTGCCTGTAAACTGAATGCTCACGAGAAGTGACTATAAATGGGCTGCTCACATGTGCAATTCAAATGTGGCTAAGTCTAGTTCAATTGAAGATTTAAGCCAGCATCATTTTTGTTTGTTTTTATTTGTTTCTTTTGGCTGTATTTGTTCAGTTTCAGTAGACCACAGCAATAAAAAGTAAACCCAACTCCCTGCTCTGGACACTGCTGTGTTTCCAGTGCATGGATGTGAAACCAGTGGGAATGTTTGATGATAGCCAGAGAAAGGTGGTAGTAAGATGATCCCATAGGAAGAACTACACACTGCTAACAAAAACAAGCTAAAGGAACAGGTGATTATTTCATCCTTAATGTTTTTCATACATGATTGTGGATTACCTGTGACTGTACATGATTTATGAAACACGCATCTCCTGCAGAATATGAGCGTGTGGCATGGTAATGCACGCCTGTACACGCAGATTATACTGTGTTATATACAATTCCAGGGATTGTTTTCCATTGTAGAGGGGAAAATGATGATTGTTTTTTCTGACAAATTCAGAGGAGTTGCCAGTCTTTGGAAATACAAAATAACTGACTCTCATTGCTGAAGACTGATTTCTGTTAGGTATAAAAATGGAAACTTGTAGAATTCTTTTCAATTAATGTAAACACCACACAGCTGTCCAGGTGGGGACCTTTCCAAAAATACCTTTCTCACCAAAAATAAAACCTGCTTTCCAAAAATATTTTTGGTGCTTAAGAAGGTCTCTAGTCTCAGTACATGTACTTTACAATCTTTACAGAGGTAATCAGCAAATAAAATTGTAATATGTTGATATGGAAAAGGAAACAGTTAAGGGGTGTGCACATAAAGGATGTTTCATGTGTGTGATAATCAGTAGCTGAGTGAATGTAAATGTCAATAAATGTGTGTTCATGTGTGGTTTTACACATGTGAAAATACAGTCCTGCTGCTTGCATTGTTCTCCAGTTCCAACTCCCAGGCACTGAGATTTGAGCACAGATGTTGTTTTCAGTGAGATAGTACTTGTCTATTCTTGGAATGTCATGGCAGATGTTTTACCTCGAGGTTAATATCTGACTTGCTTTAAATTCATGTGGGAAATCTGAAAGTTCCATTTCCTATCTCGAAAATCAATAGAAACTTAATCAGAGCTGCTAAAAACAAGTCCCAGTTCTTTTGTAACAGAGAAAGTAAACAAGGTACAAAATTAAAAGTGACAGAATATTTTACATGAAGGACATGAAGTGCACCACCAACTAAGCTTCATCTCTACGAGCTGAGTGTCTTTCAAGCTGAGGTTTGACTAGAGAAAGCTCCATCTGTTCTTTTCCTATACCAAGGCACTATAGCACATTTAAGGTACATATCAATTTTTAGCAAAATGTAAACAAATTTTTTTAACAGACATTAGCTTTGCATTGAACAGCTTGTATGGTGACCTAAAAGATTTTCTTTGTCAGAATCTGGGTGTTTAAATCAGACTCCTCACGTATGGTTGTTATTCACACGCATAAGAAACCAGATCCCAAATGCTTTTTTTGGTCCTCCTGCCCAAACAGATTTTGTGCATGGGCTCCACTTAGCTGAAAACTCATCTTCCCTTCTAGCCTAGACTGATTATTCTCTCTCGTTTCTGTTTGCTGTTATTTTTTCTCTTCTGTGTTCTGCTGAAAGAAACTGTTTCCTCATGTCATTTGTCCTAAGCGTGGAAGGGTGTTGGGGGCATATAATTTAATCTCAAAGACACAGGGAAGTTGAGATGGCTGTGTTCAGATTTTGTTATCTGCTAAAGCTGGCTGATCATGGGACATCCTGGTCACCAATTTTTACAGCTGGATTCAGTCTGGAAACAAGGATTCTTCTTTCAAGTAAGACTACATGGCTAAAAAATCATAGAGGAAATAGTGTAAACTACTGAAGGGACAATAAGAAAAAAAAAATGTCTATGACCATCCTATTAAAACATTCTTTTTCCTTGTTGTTAAAGCTCCAAAGAGTGCCCATATACATGTGAAGGTTGGTGGAGGAGAGCCAGACATGGAGAGAGGAAACTCCCTCCAGGAGCCTGGTGACACAGCTGGGTTCCAGTGGCTTCCTCAGGATCACTGCCACTGTTCCAGTGGAGGACACGTAGCTGCATACAAGACCAAAATATTTACAGCTTTGAGGATATGCTTCAAAGCATTTGTGTGATTAAAAAAAAAAAAAAAAGTGACTACTTAATTTCTTTCAGATAAAAAATTCCAGCAATGAAAGAGCTTGGCTTGACAAGTGGATTTCGTCTTAAAAACAAAAACATTGTCATTGCTATCTTTCCTATCTTATTTCCTAAAAACCTCAGAGATTTTAGTGTGCATATGAATTAATAGGGTGAAAAAAGCTGTTAGCATTCCTGTCTCACTTAATTTGAAAAGTTCTTGCTTTCTTTAAAGTTAAATTTAAGAAAACAGAGCATTAATACGCTAATTAATAAGAAATTCAATAGAGAACTAGAAAGAAAGTAGTTAGACTTTTTTTCTTTAGTAACTCTGTGAAGCTCATTAAGTGCTTCTTGGAACACATGCATAGGAAAGAAGTACAGAGGAATCTTCTTAAGATGAGCTTGTGAAAAAAACTCCTGTCTTAAGAGACATTGGTATTCTCAAATGTATTGAGTCTACTCTTCTTAGAAAATCACATTAATTATACAAGTGATTTTGTTTAGTCCTTTGGGCAAATACTTGAGATAGTTCTCTTTAGGTCCTGGAGCTGAGTGAAACATTGACTTCTAGATCAGTGGCTGAACTAAAAAGTGCTTTAAAAAAAATACCTATTAGTCCAAGATTTTTAATTTTTTCCTAATTTTTTTTTGCATCAAAATAAGATTGCTCAAAAGTGGCCTTGAAATTGCTCATATGGAGATAATTGCATTGATTTAATAAAACTTTTTCTTCTCCTCATGTTTTAAAATAAAATACATTTCATCTTGTAAAAAGTTTCAGAGACAAGCTTTGAAACATTAATTTTGAAATATATTTCCAAATACTCCTCTTTTATTTCCTGTTCCTTAATGGAAGGGAAGTATCCTAGATTTCAGCACAGACATGAGAGTCTGAATCAAACTGAGGCTCCATTTTTCAATGTGATAAACTCTTGACAAAAAAAATCAGCATTGTTGAAAGGAGAGCTGTGTTGTTGTGGCAGGATTTGGTATCTTGTTTTCTCTGTGACTCCTATAAATACATGAATCAACTATAGGGCATAATATGACTTTGGTACCATAACAGTGGAGTCATTTTTGTGCAGCTCTTCTCTGGCTTTATCATTTTCCCTGATCCAATCTGACAGTGCATGTTCAGACTTCTAAAAGAACTGTCCTTCCTGCATCCTAGTCTCAGTGTGTAGCAACACCTGGATTAAGGTGTGGTCCCAGGGTGACCCCAGTTGTCTTCATCCTCTCTGACAACCATTTGGGATAATATTTTAATCCATGCTGGGCGCTGAAACCTGGCCTGGGTGGAATTTGGGTTGTTATGCCTGTTTATGACCATTTCCATGTTGCATAAGCAGGAGGGCCCATTCCATTACTAGCTTTGTTGCCCACAGCATTAGCTGGAAAACCCTGTCTTCTGAAAACAGGCTTTTGTTGCAAAAGTAAGTGCAAGGCCAGCCCTTGACACCAAGGATGGCAGTGGAGGCTTTTAGAGAAGGCTCGCACATTGTTCAGACCTCTTTTGCAAGCAATTACTGGTCCCGTGAATGATTTCTCTGTGGTTATGAATTGTAACTTCAGGAGGAGCTGCTGTTAAAAGCTCCTTTAGGTCACGGCAGCTACTTGGGGTACGCTGAACTCCGTGTTACATAAGTGCACACAAAAGGAGAGCGGGCTCCCTGCAGCTCTCCCCTGTCCTTGTCTGCTGCCTGAGAAGTGTGTGAAGGGTTTGCAGCTTTGCCTGTTCCATGAAGAGCAAGCTGTCCTCTTCTGAGAGCCTGAAATTACTGGGTTTTAAATGGCAAAAGTATATTAGAAGTATTAGCACTCTATTAGCTGCCTCTTCTCTACCCACTCGGACCCTAGATGGGGCTCACTGTATTTATGGAATCCTTCACCGATATTTATTGACAGTAGAAAATGTTTAAATGAGATGTTCCAGTGCAGGCTGACAAGGTTTCAATTCATGAAAAGCACAAGAAGATGAGCTGCTCGTCAGAGTTTACCCAAACCTGCTATTGAGGTGTAAAACCCTCTCTCCTAGGGGGATGAATAAGGCTGAGGATGTCAGAATCTTGTTTGGCTCACTAGTGGTAGCTGAGAAAAATGGAATGATTTGGGAGAAACCTGTCTGCTGCTGCATGGGGGCCCCAAATTAGACTGTGCAGAGAACACCAGAAAAATAGGTAAAAAGTGGGGATTCAGGGGGAAAATAAATCTTTCACCTCCAGTGGATGACATACTGGTCAAATACTGGGATCAGGGTCAGTGATTTGACATTCTTTCAGCAGTCAAGAGAAAATAGCAGAAAAGAGAGTGTTGTTACTGAACCATCTTATGTCAGTCCCTGCCACATCACCCTAACATAACTGCTTTTAGTTTTAAGGAAGAAATAGCAATGAAAAACTATAAATAAAATAATATTCAAATTTATTAAATAATATTCAGATATATTAAATTGATATATGTAATCAATAGGAACATAAAAAATATGTTCCTATTAAATAGGAACATAAGATGAGGAAGTGGTTGCTGTTTCATTTCTGACTTGAATAAAGCCCCTCTTAAATTTCCTACTGCTTTTTTTCTTTTCTTCTTTTTTTTTTTCTTTTTTTTCTTTTTTTTCTTTTCTCTTCTTTTTTCTTTTTTTTTTCAGTCCAGGCAAAAGGAGGGTGATTTTGTTGTTTTGGAACCTTACTCCTCACTGCTTTGAATTCAATTCCTCATTAGAAGACTGTATGAGCTTTAATAAGATTCTAAGTTACTTGCCCAGTTTGTGGTCTTACACATCAGTATTGTTTCCTGTTGCTTGTGTGCACTGATCCTCTCTGTTGTACTTCTAATCATCTTTTCTTTGAGATTTTACCTTTCTCTCCTGAGCAGTACTGTTTCTGTTCCCTTGTTATTTTTCTAATAAAAGTCAAGTTTATTTAAGATTGAGCTTTTCCTGCTGGGGTATAGGTGATCAGAACTGTGAAGAGTAATTCAGATGTTATGCCACGAATGTTTTGCTTTAACCCTACTGGAAATTCCTTTTAGAATCAATTTCTTGTCACAGACACCTTGCTCACAATTACCTTGTGTTTAGCCCAGACACCTATATCTTACATTGCTAACCTCTTCCTTTAAGGAAAAACCTACATGGAGAGAATATTCTCTAAATGAATATTTAGAAAATGTCTATTACTGTTGTCAGGTCTGTCACACTGGAACAGAGATCTCATTGTCTACCTAAGATTGTCTGTTAGCACATCTTGCGTAAAATATCCGCCTTTGTTCGATTCTGTTCTGAACATTTGCAATTCTGTCAATTTCCATGTCACAGTCAGTCAAACTTTCCTGACTTTTAGCACTAACAATTTCTGTAGGCATGTACAATTCACACAAATGCTTGTTACTGAGAGCATAATTAGCCTTCTCTATTGTGTGACACATGGAAGATTAACAAATAGTGAATGATGAATAGTTGGAACAAAACTCAAAAGAAATATGGCAGGAGAAATGAGTGTTCCTTGAGCTCTGACCTGTGCTGAGTACCTGTCTTCTAGGACAGTCAGAAGAGAAATAATTTTGTGCATTGGATGAATTATTTCAGGACTGTTTCAACTTTACATGAAAAGCTTAAAATTTGATTTATGTCACACTTCCATCAGTCACATTTTGCTATAACCTTATGGATTTCAGCAAAGCTATTTTAGGTTTATTCTACTGTAAATGATACCAATGTCAAGTTCTTAGCTTAAAATATAGATTTTTTATGAACTTCACAAATTAGTCTTTCTGTTCTAGGATAGAACTGTGATGTAACTTGCAAGTACAAATGTCTGACAAATCAAAATCTCAAAAAGGAATGAGTTTTGCTGGCAGAGTTTTTGTCTTTTGTTCTCCCAAAGGGGTGATTAGTGTAACATGCAAAACGGTTCCAATTAAACTCGTAAAAAAAGAAAAATGCCAGCTTTTCACAGAAGCTTTCTCCTGAGGACTCAAACCAATTCCAAGATTTACTGAGGTTTAGAAATATTTCATTTGTATCTGGTGGCTCAATAAATGCACAGTGAAGTCACCTGTGAGTGAGCACAAACCTTGAATCTAAAAATCTCTCAAAGCTGTGTGAAAATACAGGCTGGTGTCAGCCTGGGTACACCCAGCCTGTACCTGCCCTTTGTGTGCTGCTTTTCCTCTCCCTCTGGCTGAACACCTGTGGGGCAAGGTGGGGCAGCATTCCAAACCCCAGTGAGAGGTCTGGGTGTCTTCACTGAAGACTAGAAGCTGGGTAGTAGTAAAAGCAAGTCCTTTATTGCATTGTTACATCAGTCCCATGAAGACAAAGTTGTTAGGGTCCATAGCAGTAAGTAGAGCCTTCTAACAAAGTCTCTAAGTCCCAAGCAGAAGTGATAGCACCTTATCAGCAGCGGTCAAGGCAACAGCAACAACAGCACCTGTATTCTGTATCCCCTAAGTGTGTTTTTCNACCTTGAATCTAAAAATCTCTCAAAGCTGTGTGAAAATACAGGCTGGTGTCAGCCTGGGTACACCCAGCCTGTACCTGCCCTTTGTGTGCTGCTTTTCCTCTCCCTCTGGCTGAACACCTGTGGGGCAAGGTGGGGCAGCATTCCAAACCCAGTGAGAGGTCTGGGTGTCTTCACTGAAGACTAGAAGCTGGGTAGTAGTAAAAGCAAGTCCTTTATTGCATTGTTACATCAGTCCCATGAAGACAAAGTTGTTAGGGTCCATAGCAGTAAGTAGAGCCTTCTAACAAAGTCTCTAAGTCCCAAGCAGAAGTGATAGCACCTTATCAGCAGCGGTCAAGGCAACAGCAACAACAGCACCTGTATTCTGTATCCCCTAAGTGTGTTTTTCTAATATTCTTGGTGCATTCTATTCCAATTTTAGCCAATCAGGCTTAAACACAAACTCTCTACCAAAGTGTTAGACCTATCCTAAGGTAAAATTAATGTGTGTTAATTTTTGCCAATTCTGGCACAAATTCTATGCATGCAGTTCTATCTGTTCCATCTAGGAATTTCTAACAAGGCTACATTATTTTTATTATGACTAGAATTTAACTAACTTTGCAAAAGGCAATATGACTCAACTTTAAAGTGCGTACTAGGTCTCTTTCTTACTTACTAACACAGACCCTTATTTTTAAGGCACTTAAAAATCCTCTATTTATTTAAAACTAAACTTGCATTTCTACCTCATGTCTGGGTGGATTTATGAATCTTAGTTTCTCGGAAGGTTTTAACTCAGTCCTCACATCTTTGAACATTCCTGGGCCTGTATGAATGGGGCCCAGGGGGATTTGTACCCCAACACCCCAGTGTCTGAGAGTGCTGGGAAGGTGCTTGTCATCTGCCATAAAGAATTACTGGGTTTCATTTTGAAGACTGAAGGAGGGTGAGAAAAAAATGATCCTGGTGCAATCTCCCAGTGAGATGGCTCAGACTTGCAGCTTTGCCCAAGTCCAGAGCAAACTGACAGTTTGCTTTTGTAGGTTTCTGTTTTGAGGTGATGGCTTCATTCAAATCAACATCTTCTGAACAGGAGAGGCATTTCACACAAACTTCATAAAGCCAAAGATTCTGTTCCAACTAAATTCCTGTGAACTAAATCCGATATTTTACACATAAGCACCAGAAATATGCTCTGTGATGTCATCAGTGAAATGTCAGCTGGCAGATGTATTTTCCTTCCCCCCCTCAGATACTGAAACAGAT
Organism: Illadopsis cleaveri; assembly: GCA_013399915.1. NCBI lineage: Eukaryota > Metazoa > Chordata > Aves > Passeriformes > Timaliidae > Illadopsis > Illadopsis cleaveri. The sequence goes on along the minus strand of VXBB01011145.1, from coordinate 379,608 downwards.
AATACATACAGACCATCGTGTGAGGACTACTGTCAACCTTAAAACTCATTTAATTGCAACATGCCTAAGTGGGCTGCCTGTAAATTCACTTCCTTTTATGGTACAGGGAAATGGTAAAAATCCTTTCAGCCTTACCTGGCTTATACCAGAAAGCTGTATGGTATTGATAAAATCTTTTCTGTGTGAGCTTATTCAATAAAAATGTTAAATAGCATTATTAGGTAAGGCTAATATGTTGTACTGGCTGTATTTCAATATTTGTTTTTGACAACAGATGAAGAAAACTAACACAAAATAAACTTGAGCTTTTAAAAACACAGCACCCAGACAGATTTTCAGAAAAAAGAAAGTTAAAATAATCTGTTTCCTTGGATTCAGTTTTACATGGTGCTGTGTTGTGCTCTGTACAGAAGAGATTGTTACTCTCACAAGAGATTGTGACCCAAATCCAATACCTATCATGCTTTTAGGTTGAAATTTTCATAATTAGCATCTTTTTCTCCATCTGTAATTATATCACAGTAAATATTTATGAATGCATTTCAAAGTGTGTGTATACTTAGAAAAACACATGCATAGATGAGCCCATAAACCAGGGTTTTAAGCTTTAGTCTTTGCACCATGTTGTCATAGTCAAACCAGGAAAAAGCCTTAGAAAAAATCTCCACTAAATTCTCTGGTCAGTTTGGAATGTTGTACTTTAAATATTTCCCTCTAACATCGAAGACTTCCAGAAATAATAGATACTCCTAGTGTTCAAAAGACTGACTTGTGTAGTGTTCACAAACAACTGTCTGTTAGTAAACTGGATGGAGGGTGAAGGGAAAATAGAATAAACCACAGCAGCTTGGAGCTCTTTGCATTTGAAAAGTCAGTTTCTGGGAAAGACAGGGGCTGTGTTCCAAGCAAAGTTCTGAGCAATGTGTTCCTTCAGCACAGGTTATTGAGAATTGCAGCATTGCCCAGACACTCAAAATGGGTCCACAGTGGGTAGCCATGAGGTCACTGGGACAAGAGGAATAATGTTATGGGATTCCCAATTTTGCAAGAGGTTCTGTCAACAGGGTGTAAAAAATAAAAATCCCCAGAGCCTGGGCTGCATTAATATTGGATGGTTTTGTTTGTTTGATTAGGTTTTTTTTAAGCAACCATTTCAATTATATTACTTCTGTCTCCTTTCTTTTCCACTTTCATATGGGCTCAGTACAAAGTGCAGGGAGTCACAGGAGCTGCAGGCTTCAGCCATGAGCCTTGAGCTCTGCCCGTGGTCATGTACCTTCAGATCTGTGGCTACAAAGGTTGAATATCCTAGAATTTTTCTGCTTTGCTTTTTAATAATATTTATATGCTAAACTTTTTCTTCACAGTCTAAAATCTTTCAGGTGAAAGCATTTATTTCCTTATTATCCAGTACTTAAAATGAGATTTTGATACTAATTGTTATTACTTGGTGCTACTCTGATGTTATAATGTAATGATAACAGTAATGGAGCTACTTTGAAAATGGAAGGTTGTTCTTTTTTATATCAAGGCACAAAGGGCAAAAGTTTTAATGAAAACTTTTATTGTCTTACTTGACTTCCTATTTAAACACTGGACATTTGGCCAGCTCCTCTGAAGGAAGTTTGACATATCTGGTACATAGTAAAGGACAATTTTTTTCCATTCTAAATTGACGCCCCTGTTGTATGGAAGTACTGTTCAATATTCCAGGAAATCTAATTAAATAATACCCTTCAATGAAACAAAAAGAAAAGCAAAACCTTCATCTTCTACAATGAAGATTGTGTGGCTGATAGAGGTGCTTTGTTTGTGGATAACAGCACTGAGGACAAAGAAGTACTTGCTGTTCCTTGAGTCTCAAGCGACTCTGATGATAAAAATAATAACAAATCAAAATACAGCTTATATTAAAAAGCACAGCAGAAATGAACAGTTTCACAAAAGGTGCAGATCAGATTGGTGTACCTTGGCTACAGAGCTAACTCTGACAGGATATGGAGGAGGTAGATCAAAATGAAAGGAAGGTGAGCTTGTTCATGAGGAGGTGTCACAGTGAACACACCTGAAATCAAAATAACCAAAAGATAAAGTTCATTTCTCTCAGATGGCCATAATTCAGAACAATATATGAATGAAAAGTAGGATCAAAATGCTACAGAAAAGCAATCTGAATCTTGGGAATAATTACTTAGTGGTAGTAACACAAGGTTGTATTATTAAAGATTCTTCATTTTCAAAGGTTTAAGCTGAAAGATGAACCTTTGTTTTCCTGACATTCACCCTTCTTTTGAATTCCTGTGGGAGCCCATGTTGGCAGTTTAATTGAGTCAGACACTGCTAAACATTATATTCATCAACCCTTTAATGCAAAACATTCATTTTCCTTGTAAGTGATATTTGTGAAATTATTCCTTAAAATTAAAATATATGGCAAGTGGTTTACATCATTGAGATCTAACAGGAAACAAATTGCAATGCATCTGTGCTGCCAAAATCTAAGAGGTCTTCCTTGATGCACCCACTGATGTGTGCAGAGTCCATCCCTGCCCCAGATGAGAACAGCTGGCAGTGTCCAGGCCCTCTGGAGCTCTATTGATGTTCTTGGGGCTGGTGTTCTTGGGGAGGCCCTGCTGTGGAAGATGGATTTCTGGAGAATTCTCAAAGCCTGACAGAGGGCTCACATAGTATGCGTCTGCATGCAAACTTTGAGATAAGAAATGCTGACTTAGAAGTGCCATGGCATAGGATGGACATTGTTGAGAGAGAAATGGAACTAGAAACAAGTTTTGAAGGATAGCCTTGCAAATAAGACTTTGGAGATATAGATATCTTGTAAATTAGATACTTTGGAGAAATAGAGCTATGAAGGATGCATGGTAGTAGGACCCACGAGGGGTGATTTTAGATGATTGGCTTTAAGGCATTAACAGCATTGTGTGGCAAAAGCTGATAGGCCAAGAAACACTTATAATGTATTGTAATTAAGAAATAGTTGGCTTCTGATTGTGATGGCAATGGCATGAACTGTAACATCTACATTGTCTCACCCTTCATATGAGACTGAAAATGGAATTAAAGTTTTTAAAATGCCTCTCAGTTGCCCCATCTCTGGGTCAGAAAAAGAGATAATCTGACACCCTGCCTTGGTGGGAGGAGGGCCTCTTTCTCAAGTTGTGTGTGTATATGAAAAAATTTCATACGTCAGATATTCCTGCACATAATGTGGTTTCTGGGATGTGATCTGAGCAAGGCTGGGACTAGCAAAAATTTGTGGGATTTAGGGGATGTTTAGAGAGTGTGTGCTCAGGGCTGTGAGATTCAACACGGGGTGGAGGGCTGGTACCTCTGTTACTGTGACCCATCCCTGCCTTGCTGAGCCCAGCTCTGCCTCTCGGCAAAGTGCAAAACTTCACAGGAAAACCTGAGTGCAACGTTGGCATTATCAGTGGCTTTGTGCAAGACATTGTTCAGGAAGCCACCTCTACCTGATTGCACATTGGATGTACTCTGCTTCGAGTAACATCAGTCTTTGTTTATTTCACGAGGAGAAGTTGTAATAAATCTGCTACACCTTAGACCCCAATTACAGGGCGTATCTAAAATTTGCAGCAATATGTGTAAGTACAAAGTCTAAATTAAGAGAGATTAATTCCATCCACTACTTCCACTAACAGGCTTAAGGGCTTGACTTTGCATAGTAACAAGATTATAGAAATGCCTGAAGGACAATTCTTGTATAAAACCAAATGTCCCCAAGTGATTTCAAGTTGCAAAAAAAAAAGTGCCTTTCATCTTATTATTAATTGTATAATTAATGCATCCTGTGTACTGATAATAATAATGCCATGTAATTAATTTTTAAGAATTAAAACCTTGCCTTTATCCGGTCTCATGGTCCACTTTCATGTTTATAGCTGAGAGTATAAATCCTCTTATCTAATTATAACATGACTGGTTTCATTGTTCAAAAAAGAACTGCCTTTCATTATTTTATTATTTTATTAGGTTATATTTTACATTATTATATTAATTATATGCTTTTCTATGTTCTTTAAAGAGACCAAAGAAACAAAATATTAAGACTTCTAAAGCTCATCAGTGCAATTTTGTGCTGGTTTGGATAAGGTGCGATATTTCATTTGTTTTCTGTGTCTGTTTTTGTCTTCCATGATTACCCATTCTGTTTACAAAAAGGCTCAATTAGCATTTGAATAGTAAGCCAGAGAGCAGACAGGTTGAGAATTCTTATAGAACTAATTTGGCAGGCCTCTCATCCCCTCCACCTCTCTCTCCTAGCTTTTTCTTTCCCTCTAATCAAGCTGCAGTTATTAAAGCTAGAATAAAAGAACTGATTTTTCCATTACATTGATGCATGCTGAACAGCGCCTTGCTTTGCTTTTTCTTACAGCTATGCTAATTGGACTCAAAGGAAATATTTAGTTTATAAAAGCAAATGAAGAATTCATTAAATTCTAGCAAGGAAAAAATTAAGCAATGGAACTGGACATTATTTTTTTGAACACCTCTCCCTTTCAAGGTACTTACCTTAATACTTACAAATAGCAAATGTATTATTTAATTTTCCAACCTAATTGTTTTGAGAAAAGTTAGAATCTAGGAAAGGAGGGAGAGATTTTTATACAGTAACAGATATCTTACAAAATCAAAAATCTCAGTGGACATTTGACTTCAAGGCAGTTACACAGGAGCTCCTAAGGAAAAAAAAATGTACTTCTAGTCTCCAGCTTCTGTCTTACTGCCCCTGGGGTAAATCAGGAGTGGCTACATCGAAATCAAAAGGCTTCCATTGACAAGAAAAGTCTGCAAAGCCTGGAATGGCACAGGAGCAATGTTTTACACTAGATTGCCAGAATTTTTGCCTCTGGTCATAGCTGAATTTCTCGTAGGAATTGTCTTGCTCACATTCCAGACTCACATACAGTAAATAGGGGAAGGTGATGCAGTGCCTTGTGATTCTATTGCTGATTTTGCGATTTGAAAACAGAAATAGGGATTCCTTATGTGAGCTGTTATTAAACTCAAGAGTCTCACGCTAGCTAAACCAAAAACCCTCTCAATTATGTAGAAGCTTTGTCTAAAGCAAGGGTTCTTAAGCCAAGGTTTTAAGCAGTCTTGACTTTGCGCTAGTCAAACCAAAAACCCTCTCAATTATGTAGAAGCTTTGTCTAAAGCAAGGGTTCTTAAGCCAAGGTTTTAAGCAGTCTTAACTTTGTGCTAGTCTAGTGAAATCTGGAACTGGAGTCCCTGAGGTTGGAAGTAGTGGTGAGCTGCATAAAAGGGGTTCCTTAGAACCTGATCCAATAAATGCCTGAGTAAACTCACTTGGGCTGTAAGTCAACGTCAAGCCCAAATTTAGGTTACTTGCTGAACTCAGGTTTTTAAATTGTTCGGGACTTTTACGAATTGGCAGAAAGAGATTTCTGTCTGGATGTTTTTCTTCCAAATATAGACAAGAGAATTGCTAGGCAAATGGAAAGCTAAAAGTCTGCATTATCTTATAGTAGCTGCGTGTTGCTGTGATGTCACTGCTTCATTAGAGTCAGACCTAAATTATAGGAGTATCAGAGTACTCAGGATCATGTTCAAGATCTGAAATCTCTGTTTCTGTGACTACAGAATGTAGCAGATCATCCTCACTGATCTGGTGTTTCCTCAGTGCCTTACAGGCTACACATTTTGAAGCACTTTTACAGACAATGTATTACCTGAACCATGCCTGGATAAACTCCAGTTAACCCAAAATTCTCCCAAGAACTCCTCCCAAGGCTATTTTCATTCTGTGAAAACCTTAGTTTTGCTGACAGAAGTTTCCAGTCCTGGCTGCCATCATTTCTGGGCTGTTGGAGTACAGGCAGGCAGTTTGTTGCTGGTAGAGACAGATCTCCTCAAGCAGTGGAAAGCCTGAGTTGTATCAATTTTTAGCAAATTTGTGCCTTTGTGCCTATGCAGGAGTGTAGCCTAGATCTCAAATCTGCCTGTTCATGCTGAAGATGAAAGGTCAAGTTTGACATCAGGCTGGTTTGTGTGCAGAGGTGTCTCCCACACAGGGATTACTGTCTCTGTTCTAAGGAATATCAAGATCGACTGTTTGAGTAATGATTTGCAAAACTAAATGAACTGTGTGCTGCATTGCTTTGGAACATCTAGTGTGGCACAGAATCTTCTACCTCCTTTTTACTCTTTTTTT
>VXBB01011145.1:315350-373238 GCA_013399915.1 Illadopsis cleaveri | reverse complement strand
AGTGTGTTCAGTCCCCAGCCTGGTTCTGGTTGCATTCAGGAAAAGGTGCTGCAGGTACTTAGCACTCAGAAAATTACATTTTTTTTCTTCTTGGCAGCTAAATTTTAGGTACTCAAATCATGGTTGCTGTCTCAGAAAAAGATTCAATCTCTCATGTCGACACAGCTCTGATGAGTACAATTTGTCTTGTAATGTGTGAATGCCTCACAGACATTGAAGACATGCTGGTATCCCCTTGCTTAGTCAGGAAAGTTTTTTCTAAGTGTAGAGATCTGACACAGGCAAGTTTTTAAGCGTCTTGTGGAAGTTCTGTTTGATGGTTTGTGGTGTGGCTCAGAATCAAAGATCTCTGCAGCCTGGAGAAGAAGCCTGGTTGTTAGTGTGGTAGTATCAGCACTTGGCAGCCAGAATCAATTAGGTCTGAGCATTCTGAGTTGCTGCTGTGAGCAGGATAGGCTGAGGGGAGAAATGTCCCTCCACCTGTGACACACCTGGATGTCAGGACACTGCCACTCCCCTGAGAGGCTCTGGTATTGTCACTGCAGTCATCAGTGAGAGCATCTATTGCAGCAGAATTATTACTGTACAGTGATTAAATTATTGCACTTGTGTTTGCAAATTCTCTACCAACCAGTGCCTTGCTGGGGCTGACACATGCAACATGATGCTGTAATAGCAATAAAAGAGGAAAGCAGTTTGTGGAGAGCTGGCCTGAGCCACTCATATTAAAAAAGTTTGGAGCTGAGGAATTTTTGACCCGGCATATTCATTAGACTTGTTTCTAACCTCTGGTTTGAACTTAGCTGCTTGTGAAGTTTATTTCAGCAAACTGTGCTGTTCCAGGCCCTCAGCAGCAGCCGTACATTGGTTTCAGAAGTGTGAGTGTGCAGTGTCAGGGGTTGCACCACAGCTACCACCGAGGCATTGACTCGGCTGGAGCTCATTTTACAGCCTGGAATTGCTGTAAACTGCAGCACGCTGATGCAATTTCTGTGTTTCACTACCCAGAAAATAGTGTCTTTTCTGTTTCTGTCCCTTGTAAGGGATGTATAATTTCATCCTTTCCAACTTGAACATTGCTGCATTTCAACAGCAAAGAAGAAAAAATAAAACAAAGATTTAATTGCTGTCTAAATGAAGGAGCAGGCAGATCCCAGCAATGATGAGGCAAATCAGACTGGGAACATCCAAACAGGCTGCTGGANTGAGCCCTGATGGCTGCAAAGCGCACTGGGGTGGCTGTGCGGCCTGGGCTGGCCCCAGGTGTCCAGGACAGTGCCCGCAGTGTCCTGCCTGTCCCTCTGTCCCTCTGCCCTTCCCACACTCTCCGGGAGCTCAGGGTCAGCCAGCCCCTGCCTCCCTTCTCTCTGCTGCTCAGCTTTCCCTTTGCTCAGCTTTCCCTTTGCTCTGATTTTCCAGCTCTCTGCACCCCTCCTCTGACCCTTTCTCCCTGTGCCCATGCTGCCCTCCAGCTGTCCCTGACTCCCGGCACCTTTCAGCCCGGGCTGCCTCTTCTCAGAGGAGGATGCTGGACAGTGAATGAAATTAATAAGGAAGTCCAGTTGCAAATATTCCAAATCTTTCCCTTTCCCACCTCGTAAAGTATCTGAGTTACTAAGAGCCAAACAGCACCATGAAAATGCTGTTAATTTTTAAAAATATAGTATTTATATTTATTTTGAAGCATACACAGGAAAACATTATATTATGCATATTTTGTGTTTAACATGTATTCTGTATAATTACAGTGATTATATATTAAAAATGTACAATACACATTGCATGTTTTTATGTTGCATTTACAGGTAAAATGAAGGCTTTGCAGAACTGATCCCAGTCCAGCATCACTTTTATTTAAATATTTTTTAACATTTAAACACCATTTCCTGACATGACAACATTTTATTTTTGCCCAATTCAGCAGCAGGCAGCAGAAAATATGGATGTTTAATACAAATAGATTAATTTAGGATACACAGCTGGTCTGTCACTGCTGAAGGTAACAAGCTGCCTGCAAACAGTACTGCAGCCTGTGTGAGCTTCAACACTAGAAATAAAGCAACTTGTTTATGGCTGAAGTGTAGCTGTGTAATAAGGCCTGGACTACCTTTTGGGATTGAGGTTGTGCACCCTTTTAAATCAGAGCAGGAAAAGGATAAATCCACCTGCAAAACAGTTTTCAGCCATTGCACTCCAGGGAGGAGTTCAATCCCACGGGACTAGATTTAAAGAAGTGTTTAGGAACCCACTAAATGTCTGCAGAGTTGTGAAATGTCTCTTAACACCAAGAATAAGCATCCAGATGACCTTGAAAGGCTGGATGGGAGGAGGAGATGTGCCCTTGTGGAAGGGCAGCTGGAAGCCATCTGTCTGTAATGGTGCTTGAGCACTGAAATTTGTCATAGACACCCAAACCTCTTCAGACTATTTTTGAACAGGTTTTTTTTGTTGTTGTTGTTATTATTATTACATTGCAGGGAAAGTTGTTTTAAATAGATATATAATTATTCTGATTGCAATTTGCAATCCACTCCATTAAACAGCTTGAACAGGCAGACTCTTCCTACAGTTGCTAGCAGAGATGCCACCAGCTGGTGCAGTAGGTACAGTGCTCACTCCTTAAGCTGAAGAATTCATCTGTACTGCCTGGAATCCCTTGGAGGGTAACCATGATGACAATCAGCACATTCTGTGTTTCTCAAAAAATGCTTGCAAAAATTGACTGCTTTTATTTATCGCGTGAAATGCTTTTGTTTAGCTGTTTCCTAAACAAGGGACACATTTGCACCGACAAAACCAACAAAACCGAATAAACAAAGTGAAGTCTTCCCAGATGTATTTTAAAGAATTTGTTCAGGATGAAAACAAGAGGTAGGATAATAATATAGCTAAAGAACNGTTTAGGAACCCACTAAATGTCTGCAGAGTTGTGAAATGTCTCTTAACACCAAGAATAAGCATCCAGATGACCTTGAAAGGCTGGATGGGAGGAGGAGATGTGCCCTTGTGGAAGGGCAGCTGGAAGCCATCTGTCTGTAATGGTGCTTGAGCACTGAAATTTGTCATAGACACCCAAACCTCTTCAGGCTATTTTTGAACAGGTTTTTTTTGTTGTTGTTGTTATTATTATTACATTGCAGGGAAAGTTGTTTTAAATAGATATATAATTATTCTGATTGCAATTTGCAATCCACTCCATTAAACAGCTTGAACAGGCAGACTCTCCCTACAGTTGCTAGCAGAGATGCCACCAGCTGGTGCAGTAGGTACAGTGCTCACTCCTTAAGCTGAAGAATTCATCTGTACTGCCTGGAATCCCTTGGAGGGTAACCATGATGACAATCAGCACATTCTGTGTTTCTCAAAAAATGCTTGCAAAAATTGACTGCTTTTATTTATCGCGTGAAATGCTTTTGTTTAGCTGTTTCCTAAACAAGGGACACATTTGCACCGACAAAACCAACAAAACCGAATAAACAAAGTGAAGTCTTCCCAGATGTATTTTAAAGAATTTGTTCAGGATGAAAACAAGAGGTAGGATAATAATATAGCTAAAGAACAGATCCTCTGAAGACTTTGCTAAGAATTCACACCAAACTCCGGTTGGCAGCTGAAAGTACTGTGTCAAAAAGGGAAGTCAATTTTCTCATTCGCAGTCATTTTTTGTTGCACACACCCAAAAACTGGAAAAAAAAGTCTTGCAAATTCCTCTCCTTCAAAAATGTGAAATTCTTTGCTTTATTTCTGCTCTCTTGAGTGCTAGAAGCAGCTGGAAAACTCATGACAGTTAGTGCTCAGACAGGAGTTTTATGCTGGTTTCAGTTCAATGAAGACCTTCATGAATTGCAATTTTGTTAAAAATCATGGCAGCCAGATTCAAATGCCTTTGCTATAAACAGCCTTTGAGGAGGGATGGAAAGCTACTTTCTATCATCAGCTGAAGCCTCTGTTTTTCATATTTAGTCCCATCTAATTATCATCTTGATGACAGTAGTTCCTTAGATCTGTCGTTAATTAACTTGAGCTTTTCAGGGCTGAGTTGGACTAAGAGAGAGAGACTTACATTGTAAATATCCAGCACAGATTTTTCAGTCCTTTCTTAATTCAAATATAACTGATAGAGAGAAACAACTGCAATTATGTCAGCTCAAACTATGAGCTCAAACTATACAATAAGGAGATGGTAAATTAAGGAAAAACATGGAATTCTGGTCCTTGTTAAGGTATAATGAATGGGGAGGAGGAATCCTCTTGTGGCAGAGTGTTCAAGGCACAGACCAAACTGAAAAGTAAGGGGAAGCTGTAGTCAAATATATGCTATAATGAGATCATCAGATGAATTTTGGTGAACAATTCAAAATTGTTTTCAGTAGAAACCAGCTTTTCAAAATACAGGGTCAATTTCTGCAATGAAATACACGAAATTGGTGTTACGTATATGAAAGAATGTGCTAAATTTAATGGCAAAAATTGGATTTGTAAAGTTGTGCACATGCCTGCACAAGTGACAGCTTTCACTGTGGCACTGACATCTCGTGCAGTGGCTCATTTGACTGTCATTGATTTAGGTGGAGCTAATTGCAGTCGTAACTTCAAACGTGTGAAATCTTGACAGTGCTGTGAGCTCTGTAATTAAGTCCTAGAGTTTGTCTCAAAACTTTCGTGCAGGATAGAAAGTACAATCCTTGGTGCACAGAACTCTTTTACCAAGAACCAGTAACAGAAGGAAACAAAAAAACCTCTATTCTTTAAGGAGAAAATGTGCTTTAGTTAAATCCGATTGCAAATAAAGGTTTCATTTCCATCAAGTTTGCTTTAGCCTGGGAGGTTTTCTGATTGCTTGTACAAAAAAATGTTGATTAATGATCATCATTTACAAATAAATGTTTTTTCCTGCAGTGCCAGTGGGAAAAGTGGTAATATTTATTGCTTTCCAGAGAAAGGTTTTCAGCAGGCCTGTCAGCATAACTAAAAATGCTTTACAGTGTTAAGGAAGATTAAGCTGACAGCAAGCCATTTTCTGTTGTCACATGAACAACCTTACATGAGGTTTATTTATTGAGTTGAGTGAAAATTAATTACATATATCAAAGGGAAAATAAAGTGTTGATTAAATTTGAAGATTTGTTTACCTTTATTTGAACAGCCTGAAAGCTCTTTTCAAGATTAAGTATTTTAATTAAGTGAATTAATAAATTAAAGTGATTCAGGGTCATTTTAGAAGCCAGAGTTGTTATAACTTCAAAATAAATATTATTAAAGTGTGTAATTAAGTGACAATTAATTATCAATCGCAAAGCTGACTGTATCACATAAATCTTAATATTGTTTGTTAAAGGGAAACACCATGAAATAGTACGGGCAGTCGTCATTATTTTAAAATTCATATTCTCTTGAAGTTTCTGAAGAGGGAAGGAGTTATTTTCAATTTTAATGCAGGCAGTGTTTCAGCTGCTCCTGCAAAAACTGGCAGATGGTAATTTATTAATATTCAATAGACTGTAATAGAAAAGATAAAAGCCAGTAAAAGTTTGTTATAGCAGCTTCTCCTCCAGCAATAGGTATAAAAAGATGCTGGCATTTCATCAGAAACATATAGGCAGGTTATGTGTTATTGTTCTAAAGAAATTAACACTTCTACCTTAAAATGAGAAAACCAAATTATTTCTGGCTCTAATTCCTTGTTTTTCTGCTAGAAACTCACAGCTGTACAGGCTTATATTGAATTTGTTTTGGAAATCTCCTACCTCAGGACTCTGCATTTCAATGTCCTTGAATTATTTGAGACAGTCCTGTAAAATGGTAAAAATGTGACATCTAGATTTGCACTACTGTACAGATGACACAGAGAATAAAATCCAGGTAAAAACTAGACAATGTTTTCACTGTCTGAGACAGAAATCACATTCCCTTGCTCTGCCCAGATCACTGGACCTGAAATTCTTTCTTCAGCTCTTTGAAAGCTGAGGAAATCATCTTTCCCTCTCCAGCCTATGCTGCATTTTGGTGATGGTGGCACTCCCTTTCCTATGAGGAGATAAATGGGAATTGTGCATCCCTTCAGGTAGGGCAAGGAACTGCACCAGGATTTCCTTTATTGCGGGTGTTTTTTCCATAAAAACAAGAGGAGGGATGCCTGTAGGCATAAGACAGATCCACGCTCAGCTGTAGGAGTTCCTCTCTTCTAAACAGGGCTTGTAGTAACACTTTCTGAATACACAGTAGTGTGGCAGTGACAGCCTCACAACACAAGTAGAGGTTTACCAAGCATTTTGGAGCAGGCTGTTCTCTTTTTTTTCCAAGTCTGTCTGTGGGTGACTTCTGTCTCAGTGTTCAGATTGTCCTGAATCTCATTTTGAGGAGCTGTGGAATGATACCAAGTACTTTAAACAGAGAAGAGGAAGAGGTTTGGGTTTCCCTCTGGATGTCAGATACCTAAAAATCTCTGTGTGCTTTGGTTCTCCCTCAGTAAATAAATATCATGAAAATTTTCTGCGTCTGAGGGGTTGTGAGAGCACAGACAGTAAAAGCTTGTAAGGTGTTCAGGTGCTAAAGTAATGGAGGCTGTAGGAGGAAGTATTGATGTATATTCTGAAATAAATCCTTAAAGGAGCCTGAAATCACCTAGCTCCATTCATCTCAAGAAGGAAAAGAAATAAAACCTGTAATACAAAGCTGTAAATAACAGAATTGCAATAGTTATATTCTTTTGTTCTCTGGGCTCTGCATATACTGGTACCATTGTTTGCTTACACAAGGCAGAGCTTTTGTCTTGCTGTCAAGTTTGATGGTATCTACTTCAGTAAACTTCATAAGCTACTCACTGAGCTAAGTAAGTGGTGAAGAGACAGAAAACCAGGCCAACATGGAGTCAGCAACTATTTTACAGACCTCTAAGAAAGATGGGAGGAAAAAAACCAGGATGAAAAGGCAGTTTAGAGCAAATCTAGCATAAAATGTTCTGAGATGATACAATCTATGAAATGCACAGATAGACTGAAATAGTGCTTCAGGTTATGTTATTAATTAATGGTCTTTTGCTAATTTCCAGAATGTAAAGGTAAACTTGGACTTTTTCCACCCAGAAGGGTAATCAGAAATTCATTGTGCATTACTGCAGTTAGGAGGAGAAAATACTGATAGAATTGGGTGCTTTGCAGTCTTTTGAATTAGAATCTGCTTATGTGTGAATTACATATATACAAATCAATTATCAGGAATTATTTTTTTAATGAATCCAGTTGCAATTCTTGTTCAGCTGCCAACAGCCCCAGGTTCCATGACCCCAACCTTCATCTTTGCAATGTCTGTCTGCCTGTGACTTCTTCCACCCTCACTCCTCCCAAGTACCCCACCTTCCTTTTACCTCCAGCTATCTGAGATAGGAAAGTTTTTTGCTTTGCTCAGCCAGGAGAGGAGAGGGAAGGATCTGTTTTAATTTATTATCTAGGATGTGAGCTCACTATTTTTGCACCAGCATAGTAAACTCTCCTAGAGGCAGTTTAACTCTCACTCTTGTCTCCTCTTCTGTACAAAATTTGCCATTCAGTAATTTGCCATGATATTAACACCTAGATCTTTAATTATGTTCATGAAATTAATTCATATCAGAGGAGTTTTGGAGAAAGGAAATTTTAATTCCTGTCATGCTACAAGAGTATGAGGCACCTTTGCACATTAACACCTAAAAGAATGGCTACTGTGTTCTTCCCATGTCCTGTACAGTTGGCACTGCCTTTGTTTTGATGAAAAATAAAAGGCCAGTAGCTGAGCAGTACCTGTGCTGGCAGGGATTTGGTTTGCCACCATGACTAGTGTCCCTGCTCTCTGCACTGTGATTTCCTCATCTTGTTTAATCACAATTGCTGATGAACTTCAAATACATAGAAGCAAAACCAATCTGGACAAACATTCCAGGAATCTCTTTACCTGTTATTTCCTTTTTCCTGAACAGAGAGATTTCCAAGTCAGAGAGAGTAATGCTATTATGTACAGTGGTATTTTAACACTCTGACTGGAATACTGTATTTTGTGGGAGAGGGGAAGGAACAGGCTGAGTTCAGAAGTTTCCATGATAAATACACACAATATTTGATTTCAAAATAGTGTGTGTATCAGGAACATGGAGAACTATGGAGAGAGGAATACTTTGCACTAATTTTATTGACTGTATTGGTAATCAAGAGCTAGAGTGGAGTGTGGAGCAGAGAGACTAGATCAAATTAAAGAGAGTGATATGGTGAAAACAATCCCTTGGGAGAATTTTAGAGAAAGGCCACTGATATTTTAACATCAGATTTGTTCTTTGGCCTTCAGAAGAGGGGTATGACATAGAATTCTGCAGAGGGAAGGACAAAGAATCATTTTAGATTTGCCCTTTGCAATATACCAAGCTCCCCTTTCAATATAGATTCAATATAGAACTTCTCTTAGCTACTATTATATGAATATTTGCAAAGACAAATGAGACAGGAAATTAAAGGATTGAAGAGAAAGCCAAGCTAAGTTACTTTCTGAATTCATATTGGAGAGAAGAATAAGAGGCAAGTGGGCAAAGAAGGATGCTTTCCAACTTGTGTAGTGCTATCACAGGCTTATTTCTCTGCAGAGATAATAGAGCAATCTCATTTTCCTCTGGGATGCTTTCTGGTATTCAGTTTAGAATAGTTCTGTGATATCAAATTCCACTTCTGCCCATGGTTTTGTTAATGAGAAAAGGACAGAGTCACAGTCTGATTAAAGGAAGGTTGCTGCAAGTATCCATCTATATAGGAGAAGCTGTCTTCCAGCAGGTACATTTTCTGAACAGCATTTTGTGCTTATAGAAGGAACTTCCATAAAAGCTTTTAAGAAATTAGTACTCATGTGCATCCTTCAGTGGGGAAGTTCAGTGTGTAATGGTAACTGATATTAATATTGGCAGCGTAAACTACTTCATGCATCCCCTCACAGAACTGGATGAGAGGAACCACCAGGCATTTTTTCCCAACTGGCCAAGCCTTAATCTCTTTAATTGATATTGCCATCCATACTACAAGCTGAGGTCAGGTGTTTTGTGGTATGACATAGTGATTCATCAGTAGCCAGACAAAACCACTCATTTAACATAGTCATGCAGCAAATATCAGTGGAGTATTATTTCAATGTTATAAAGCTTCTGTAAGTTACCACAGCGTGTGTAAATTCAGAAAGAAAAGAGAAAGTATCAGAATCCAAGTGTTTAAAATTCCCCTTTTTATGTGAACTTGCAAATAAAATTATTTTTTTAATTTATTTTTATCCCTTAAAAAGTTGTTAGCATATATTTTTTTCCCCTGAATTTTTAAGCAGAGAATTATATGTGAGTTTTTAACTGTGCTCAAGTCTGCTGAACATCTGTTAACATTTAAACCAGCTAAGATATGTGAGAAACTTCAAGAAAAGCAAAAGCAAACCAAACACAGAAAGAGTTCCTTTTTCTCCTATAACATAGGGGCTAGGTTTTTTTTAGTGTCTTCTCTACCCTTTTACATGGCAGCATATACTCATCAAAATAAGACAAATAAAATGTTATTGTGCCCATAGTGAGAGATGTTTTCATGTCAGAAACCACAGCTGTCATACTCTCTTCTTAGGCTTTAGTAAGCACACTCTGGGACTCTCCAAGGTGACATCAAAAGCTTTTTAAATAGAGAATTTAAAGGGGTGTCATCATGTAGAGTATTTCTCTGTCTGAGCACAAAAGTGTAATCTTTGTACAGTCCCTTGGAAAAGAATCCATTTTCTTTCAGAGGTTATGTCCTATAATTTAAAATAATGTGCACAAATTCAAGCAATATTTTACTGTTCCCCTTGCTGTGCTAAAATCAGAAATTTTGGCACTGTTACCTTAAGAAAAAAAAAAGGTAAATTACTGGCAATTTTAATAGCTTGGATTTAATAGCTTGCAAAATTGTCTACATTTACATGGATGTTTTTCATTTGTATGCATACATGCACATCTCAAAAGTAAAATGCCCCTGTGGAAGTAGTGTAGTATAAGGACATCAGAATGGTTTATTCTGTGTGTTATATAGAGTGTGATGTCATAAATAAAGTTTAAAGGATTTTTAATATTGTTACTAACAAGCATGTAAAAGGCTGGTTACTAAAGGAGATGGATTCTAAGAAGTCCTCCTAGTTTATTGTGTGGCTTGTTCTTCTGACCTAGAATGAAAGTTCAACAGTCAGATGTAAGTGGTTTCCTTCAATTTTTCTGTTTAAAAATAATGAAGTGCTCGCTAGGCTTGGACATGTCACAGGGTAATACCTCACTACAATGAATTATAAAAAGTAATAATTCAATGTGAGCTGTAATTACTGTGTTCTGCAGTGGGATTAGCACTCATAGTGTGATATAAAATAGATTTATTTATACATACAGCATGTCTGCAAAGTGCTTGCCAAGGTAGGTTTTTAAATGAATACTGACCTTGTTCAGAAGTACGGGAAGTCACAACTGGTTGAGGCTCTTCTAAGACAGAGAAGTTTCTTTGGCTGAGTATTCTCACGTTTTGGGTTTTTTTCCTTCTGTACAAATTCTCACAATTATGGACTGTTTTAGATTATTCTCTTCTTTGGAAACTCAGTAGTTAAGGAGTTCTTTCTTGGTGACAGACTGCAGCAGTCTCTGAAAGTCTGTGGGTCCTGGTAAAATCACAGGCCTCCGGCTGGGTCAATTCACTGATCTGAGGTGTCTGTGTAAGAACAGAACACTTATGCAGCATAAGATTAATAACCTCAGTTTTATGGGTCCTCTAATGCATCTGAGGTGCAGTTCCCTAGGATTCAGTCATGGGTTTTCCTGATGGAAGGTTGTAATTTGTATTCTTGATTTCACCATGTTTAACTTCTACTCCTCAAGGGACCTCTCCTTGGTTAGTGCAAGTCCCAGTGGACTTGGGAGCTTCCTTGGGGATCTCAGCAAGTTAGAGCTCCATTTCCCCAGCTGCACCTTCCCTGACAGGCTTCATGGGACAACTACCTACACAATATTTCTTCTTCTTTCTTTATGTGTGCCTTTAAAAAATATTATTCAAATGCTAAGGAAGTCTCTAATTTGTGCCAGTTCTCTTTTGTTTGCTGAAAGGCTCTATCAATTTATTCTCATTTCTTCCTCCATTACCCATTACCTGCAAACAAGAAGGAATTGCACTCAATGCTCTCTCTTTACCTACCACTATTCAATTTTAATGAATACACCACCAACCCAAACCACACATTTTTGAATAACTAGGATCATAGGAAAATCAGAAATATCTTTTTCTTTTTCTCTTCCTTGTTACTGAATCAAGAGGAAATAGCAAGGTGCATCTAGTGATATGGATTGGGGAAAAAAGTCTACAAAAATCTCTCTGAGAGGAAGAAAAAAAAGATTGAACTTTTTATTTGTTGTCAAAGGTACTTTAGGAAAGTTTGATGGTCTTTTTACAATTCATATTGTAAAAAACCCCTTGATCAATAATTTACAAACAACTGTTACTGTAGGAGTTCTCATTTATGCAGTTTTTTAACCTTACACTTCAGCAAATTCATCTTGATTTTGTGGCAATGAACTAAAATCAAAGATAAAAGATCAGTCGCGTTTACTGTAGAACTGAAAGTTTCTGTATTAGGAGCACTGGCTGGACTTGACTAGACCACCTCCAGAAGGGGATCTCTTCTGAAATAAGACGAAAAGTCAGACTACTTGCTCTTTCATGTGTCAAAGGGGGGTAAAATTCTAGTGAACTGTGCAGTAACTGTCTATTCCCTACTGTGTACCAAGATTAAAATATCATTTTGACTGTGATCGTTACCAATCTGAAACTTCAATAGCTGTTCCTTAGAACTGAAGATGCATTCATCTCTCTTGCCACACAACATCCATCTCTTTTTCTGTGCTGCTTTTAAAAAGATCACTTGTGAAACCTGGTGGGAGAAGAGTGTGTATTGGTTTGGATAAAATTGTATTTTACATGTCTCTAAATAACATTTGCAAGAAATTCAGGTTTGTGCAGGAAGAAAAATTACAGGCTGTAAATGGAGAAGCATTTTTGCAGCATCCATCAATACTTAATGTGACACAGGAAGAGAAAGGAGGAATAGTTAAGGAGATGGAGATAATCCATAAAATTATGCTGTTTGGATTTAGCAGCTTTGATTAAAAATTACAGAGAAAAGACAGAGTGTTTTCCTTCTATAAACACAACAGTACTGGGCTGGATTTCAATGTACTCAGGTACTCACACTCTTGGGGCAAAAAGGAGGTTGGTCACTGCTGCTTGGAGCATATTGTCAACTTCATACACTAATTAATTATGTCAAAATAAGTGTGCAACAAAGGTGCAAAGCAAGAGAAAATCATCCTTTCTTAAAAATGAAATTTCCCAATCATTCCATTTAACATGGAGCATAAATATTGTTTAGTGTATTTGTCTAAATAAGTGAATTTTCTGAGTTGCCTTTTTTGCGTTTTAGAGAGGCATTTGCACAATTAAAAATAGGAGAGGAAATGGGGTCATAGTTATGACATCCAACAAAGGATATCCCACCAAAACCTGAGCTGAACTGTTCTGCTCAGGGCAACTGGGGTTAATCAGCAGCCATTGTAAACCAATGCCATCTTTACTGTTTGCAATTTCTGTTTCGAGGATAACACCATTCCCTACAAAATGAATATGTCCTTTTTTTTTATTCACACTATTTTTTTTTTAATGTCACTGAAATTATCTCAGAGGAGCAGATCTGACAGGTCAATCACTGCAGATGGTAAGTGCTTTGTTAATTATACAGAAATTTAGAAACAATTGTAGAATGTCTTGCCTCAGGAGGAATTTCTCTCTTGCTCTGTTTGAGAGTAGATTTCCTCTACTGAATTAATTTTGTGTTTTTGTGCAGATAACAATCTCTCTGCTGCTTTGTAGGAATAACTCCTTGCTCCTTGTTCAAATATGCAACTGTAAATAAGCAGTGGATATTGCAAATAAACAATGCTCCTCTCTTTAAATAATGCAACGTGTGTAATTAGGACAGTGCAATTACAACTGCATATAGCTCTCAGTGTGACAATTAGGGTTTTTTTGTAAAATGTAATTTGTTCCAATGTAAATGTTTTCCCTTAATTCAGAAGATTCCCTCGAGTTGTTACAATAATAAGCCTATTTCTACAAATATATGCACTGTACATTGCATTGTATGTTCCAATACACAAATCAAAGAGGACAGCTACATTATAATAAGCTATGGGAATTATAAAGTCAGAACAAAATGATATCAATCCTATTTTCTGAGGGGAAAATATGCTCAAATATCCTCTTTCCATTTCTATTTTAATCCCAGAGATGTCAAATGCTTTTTCCAGTTTGATTTGAATTTACTTGAAAAAAATAGAGCCATTTCCTTGTGTTACACTGCTGCTGTTACCCTGTCCTGGTGATGATGTCTGACTGCTTTCTAGCCTTTTGACTGTTTATTCCTGGAGATAAAGGAGTGCTATTATTGTCATTTGGAAGAGGAATAACTGAGTCTCATAGAGTTAAAGACATCTGCTTTAGATTTCATCAGAAGTTTGTTGGGAAGCAAGATTTCAAATCCAGCCCTGCTCTCCGCCTACCAGCATCTCCCGTGTGCTGGGAGCATGAGGGCAGCAAAGTGCCTTTGCAGTTCTTGCTCACAGCACAGCCGGAGTTCCATCCAGCTCCCTCCATCCAGCTCCCTCCATCCAGCTCCACACACTCCCTCCTTCTCCTGCTCTCCAGTTCACATTCATTTCCATAACATTGCTCTTTTAAAACCTGTGCTCCCCCTCAGCAGTAAAAAAAGCCTTTGGAGCATCTGTGTGCGTATCACTCACCACATCAGGATGTCAAATTTTTAATGTCTCACAGTTTTGCATTTGCCAGTAACTTTCCACGGCTAAAGTTAAAACAAGGGTGGAGGGGTTGTGGCAATAAGCACAATATGCTACCAGTGCATTAGTAGACAATTTTAGGTCAGCTGAATTAGTACTCCTGAGAGTGTCTGGGAGTTATAAGAGACAGAATGAATGTAATTACTCAGTACAGATGGATGGGAGTGCTCAACATGTTCTATGAAAAGTGAATTGTCTGAATTTGATTTTAGAATTGGCATTTCATCCTCTTTGTAAAAAAGTTTGCAAAATTTTGACGGGTTTTTTCGCCAAACTACCCTGTTGTCATTTTGGAGGCTGTAAGTTATTTAATCTAAGCCTGGGCCTGGAGTTTCCCGTTGTCAATATTGCAGAGCACTCGGTGAACAATTGATAAAACCCCACACGACAGCAGTAATGTGCAATGATTATAGGGCAAGGGGCTGTGGTAAGCATTGTCTGCTCTGGTTAAGTCACTGCTAATGAAACATCACAGCTGATTAAACTGGCAATGAGAGCAGTTCCCTATAAACAGGCTCCATTTTCTCATTGGATCTTCACCTCTCTTTCTTAAAAAGCAGGATTTAAGCAAGACGAACAGAAATGCTCTTTTAATTATAAATCATGCTAGAAATCACATTTTATGATTAGTGGCATGTTCTAGAAAGACTTTGTCTTAATTATATGTATGTCACTACATTTCTTTCCCTGCATTCTAATAAGATATAGAGTATGAAGAAAACACAGGGAAAAAAGTACAACAGTCTCAGTTAGTGCAGTGAAACTGAGTGAATATATATATTCATCCTGTAACCAGACCTGGGCCTCTTCCTGAATAGCAGGTGATCAAAGCAGAGAAGATCTTTGAGCTCTGTGCTTTCAAACTGCTCGCTAATCACTATAATTCAGCAGAAAATAGGAGCAAAACTGCCCCAACAAACACCACAATCGTTGCACTCTGAATAAAAGGGGCTCTCACCAAATAAAGCCCAAGCAAGGTAAAGGTTGCTCTATTACCCAGTATGTCAAAGTTAAATACAGGTCTAAATCGATTCAAAAATTCAGAACAGTCAGTTCCCGAGCTAGCAATGAGTAGAGAGGCTGTTTTGTTGAATGAATAACCCTGCCCAGAGCAGGGTGGCATCACCCGCTGTGACACCACCACCAGTGACAGCAGTGTCTGTTTCAGCCTTGACACTGCTAACTGTGGTACTGAGGTGCTGTTTGATTTCATTAAATGCCACTCCAAAAAAGACCCGTGTACCTACAGCACGTGTACCTGGAGAAGCTTCTGGTTCTTCCTCCTCAGCAGTTTGGTATTTTTCTGTTTATGCATGGAAATGAAACTGCTTTCAGACACGGAGCTGAACGGTAGCCAGGTGCTTTATAACTGTGTTAGCCTGAAGCTCTCATGAGAAATATTTTTTCCTGGAAAATAAATTATAACACGGCTAAGTGGTGCCTGACAAAGCTAAACAGGAGCCATGCTGCTCTATTGCAAATTCATCTGCAGTCTCTCGGTAGAAAGACAAATAAAAGCACTTCATCAAAATCAGTCAGGGAAGCACAGGAATGCTCATCAGAGACCACTAAACTCTAAATACCAATCAATTTCACCAACTTTTTTGTCAAACTTGCAAGTCCCCTCAAGCACTATTGTCTAGAGCTGCCAGAAGACGCTGCATGAAATGCTGTGGGAGCAGGGCAGGTGAGCAGTGGCTGAAAGCCCCTCTGACACTCTTCATTAGTGCATGTGCTTATCAGCAGCATGGGCCAGCAGTCATTGAAGTCAGGAGATGGGGCTTGGCTGACATTAAGGTTTTGAAACCAGGCCTAAGGGCTCAGAAACCTTATGGTCCATTTGAGAATTGGGCTCACCATTTCTTTTTTACTGTATTGGCTATTTTTCAGTGACCTGGGCATGTCCCAGTGGCCAGCAGGCATTGTTGGTGCAAACATCATGAGCACAGATAGCAGCCTTTAGACTGCCCTTGAATTCAAAGTTGATGAAATATATAATATTGAGAGATTTCTGTCGAGGAATTTACACTGAGACTTTTTCCTGCACAAAGAAATCCCAAAATTGTTTTACAGCCAATGAGACATTAAATGTTATGACAGTGTTAAGTCCCACTCACTGCTGCCTTTATCCTCACCATTCTTCTCTGTCAAATGCAAAAGTAGTTCAGAGAGAAGAAAAAATTAAAATGTAACCTCCTCACCCATTTCTCTAAGCTGTGGTTATGTCTTCACTGTTTTAATGTTCACATTTGCCAAGTTAAAAATGTATTTTAAAGTTTTTTTTCAAGTGTCAGGTCCTGTAAACACAGCATAGTGGACGGAGAACAAAATAGTTTCTCTCCTGCACCCCTCACCCACTTTATGTCTGTCTGTGCCAGACTCAATCACTGGTTTGCCTTGAATAGAAATCAAAGGGAACTCATCAAATGGGCTATAAAGCAGAGTACAGTACAACACAAGTACATGGTGATTAGGTCTGACTTGACTCTGAATTATTTTAAAAATAATCCAGCCCCTCCTGGGCTGTGTTCCACCTCCCCACAATACCCTACTGAGTTTCCTTTCACTCTCAAGCCTTTTTCTCTGGGATTCATTCCTTTACCTCCAGTTTTTTTGCTTTCTTAAACAATCTCTGCCGCCTTTTTTGTATCTCCTTATTTAGATATTTCTCCAGCCTTCATTTCATGGTTTCTTTACATTTCCCATCCAAAAGAAGACCTTCTTTTTCACCTCCCCCCAGCTCCGCTGTTTTCTGGAATTATGGATCAACCCGAGCTCCACATTTGCCTTCTGGGACAAATCTTGACTCTAGGCTTCTTGGAATAAATCTGATTTTATTTTTGGATACATTTTTCTCAGAAAAAAACCCCAAGATTGAGTCAACAGAGGTTTCCAACTATTATCTGCTGAATTCTGAGTCATCAGTCTCAAGGCTGTGTGCATTGTTCTTTGAATATCATGTAGAGCACATTTTATAAGAGGCTTCTGGTTTCTGTGGGTGTCAGCTGAATTGTGAAAAGGTGAGGAAGCAGGAGAGGGGAAGGTTGTCTTAAGCACGGAAATACTCACCTGCAGTGCTCTGTAGCCCACAATTCCTGC
Organism: Illadopsis cleaveri; assembly: GCA_013399915.1. NCBI lineage: Eukaryota > Metazoa > Chordata > Aves > Passeriformes > Timaliidae > Illadopsis > Illadopsis cleaveri. The sequence goes on along the minus strand of VXBB01011145.1, from coordinate 356,230 downwards.
ATACACTTTTAAATGCTGGGCATGAGGAGAGATGTATCTTATTTATTTATGTACGTGCTCTGGAAAGAAAAGCAACACAAAAGCAGTCACCACTGCAAAATAGGAGGGCTTCTGTTTTGCTGGAGTTACAAAAGGGAAAATGCTTGGATCGATGTTCTGCTGTTGTATAATCAACAATGAATCACAATTCTGTATTGTTTTCTATAAAAATTCTCCATTGCAGTTGACCATGAAATTACAGGAAAAGATGCCTACATTTTCTGTCACTTCTAAATGATAAAACCAATATGTAACCTCATCTTAGAAACAAGGCCTTAGTAGGTGGAATAGAAGGTTTGATGATAAGCTCTAATGACTTTAGGCCTTTGAATCCTACTTCAGGTGAGGGTAGTGAGTCACCTGGGGCTGAATTCTCAGCAGTAAAAAAGCAGAGGAAAATAAATCAGTAGTCTTCCTGCAGTGCAGTGGTCTAATCACTTCTGACACCAATTAGCATCCCTGTTGATGGTCCCAGTTAGGACACAGTTGAAGTCTGAATTACATGTCTGAACAGTGCAGTGGTCATTTTGCTGAGCAAAATTGAAATGGGCGTAAAGCCAAGGACAAAAAACCCCACCAAGAACATCAGCTTAAAACCTGTCCCTGAAATGGGCCTGTCCTGTTTTCTGTCACCATACCTTCAGGTGAAACACCACTTCAGCTTCCTCTATTGTTAGCAGTGAGTAATTTTCAAAGATGTGAAATGTGGATCCACATCATTCAGAATTGAACTCAGCCTCAAATGTGCTTGCCAGGGTTAGTCATTGGAAAAGGAAGGACACTCAAGTTCTCACTAAGCATTTCCACCTTGCTTTTGCTGGTTGTATAAGCTACCAGAAGTATCCTTGCAGAAAAGAGCCATGATTTAAAACATGTGTTTACCTGGCAAAAACATGCATTTAATTCTCATAAATTTCACAGATATTGTGGAAGTAGCAGGACTTACGATGAAGTGGGGTAAGGGAGAGGAAGTTACTGATTATATTTTCCCCAGCTAAAAATGTTTTACTGTGTATTTTCAGTTTCCTGGAATTTACCAGGCAAATCCTGTTATGTTAACAAAGATCTACTGGACCTTTTTCAAGTTTAGCTGACTTAAAACCCAAGAATTTCTTGGCCTGTTTTACCTTATCAGGTCTTAAAACATAACTATGCACTGAAATTGTGTCAAGAGACACATATTGCTTAATTACAGAGAAGCATTTTGACAAAAAATACATTTCCCATGCCTTCTTCAGTTCTTAATTGTTCCTGCCAATTCTCCACTACCATCTGTCATCAACTCCCATTTTTCTCTTCAGCTGAAATATGAGTGTAATACAGATTCCAAAATATCATAATAGAGTCTGTGTCCCCTTTGTACTGCATTTTCCTGCAGATAACTGCAGAGGATTGCAAATCTTGTTCAAGATTGCCAGCAGGTTTGTCAGTCTTCAGAGACGAGAAGAAAAGCTCATCTGCTACAATGACTCATGACAACCTCATCTTTGATCACTGGGACAGTTTTGAAATTATGTATGTCCCCTTCAGTTCCAGGGCATTTTCAGATCTCGTGTTTTTCAGCTGGATTTTGAAGTTCAAATAATGTTTTTCTTGGCCCAGGCATCATCAAATGTGGGAGAAGGTCACTCTTCTCTTTGTCTCATTTTTCTCTTAATGAGGGTATTTCCTTAGTGGTTTTCAGTGGCTTAATTTTTTTAAACAATGAGCCAGAAACAGACGCTGGTGAGTAACGATCTTAAAATTCAGGATATTTTCTGTAGGAATAGAAATTATATGGTTCATGTAAGTTCATCTGTCCTTACTAGGAGTGTTTTTTCCCCCATCTTCTTACTTGACATGAAACCAGTAATTTCTTTGCTGTATGGATTGACTTGGGGGAAAGTAGGAGCTTCACTTGTACCGTGGCTCTCTGGGGGGGACACATCAGGCACAAGTGCACCTGGATCTCTTGGCCTGTCTCAGCCGATCAGAGATAACTAAATGAAAATGTCAGCTTAAAAGGGATGAGTGGCACATGGAAAACACAGCCCAGGTACATCTGGGACATGGTTTTGAAACGTAGCCAATCAGGAAGGACTGAAGTTTGTTCCTGCTTGCTGACTGCAGGCAGTCTTCAGGGAAATAAGTCACATCTAGTCTTTCAATTAGTAGGACAAACTGTGCAGACGTAACACCGAAAAAATTCAGCCACTTTTCAGAAGAGGTCAGTAGAGTAAAAGAAATTAGTATGTCAATGGTTTAACAGAATACCCAGGGAATTCTCCTCAAGGTGTGGTTGCACCAAAGGGGCGAGTTCTCCCTGGAGTCACTAAGATGGATTTTCTAAGGAAAGCTCCAGGTCACGGGAGACTGAATCTCTTCAGCCATTCATGATGTGCACTGTGACTGAAACAGAGCAAACTGTACAGGCTGAAGCTTTTCCATTCCAGAATGCCCAAACCCATGTTTGGGAGATGGGCAGCTCAGACAGAGCCTTGCAGGATGTGCCTGCCCACCAGCATGTTACCTGTGCTGCTTATCAGGGCAAATTCTGCTTGTTGCTGAGATAGATTTGAAGTGAAACTGATGCATAGAAATGAAATGATTGATATCTTATTTTTCTGAGCGTGGTGGTATGAACATTTGCTGTAAATTATATTTTTTACAGACTCAGAATCTTTTGGCAATGACTCTGAGTTTGGATGGACTGGCTAAACAACTTGTTAAACAAATGGATTTCAGTCTGCATTTTGCAAATTATTTTTATTTTACAGTGTAGTTTGCATGATTAATGAGTTGCTGAGTTTTGTTATTTCTGTTATCTGACTGTACGTATTTATTCATGGAAATAAATAACTTATTCCATCAATATTATTAGATTTGAATGTAAGATATAACATTATTATCTTGTTTTCTAGACAGTGCTGTAGATTTCTACTTGTAAAGGTACCATGTTGTATTTAATGATTCAGCCAAATTATTCCTTACAGGTACTGTTGAAAATTTAGTTGCTAATCAAAGCTAACTTGGATAAAATGCAAATTTTGGAACAAATATACATGTACATATGTGCTCAAACACCCCTTCCTTTCCTAGATACTGAATATGATTAGTAAATCAAGCTGCTGACATATCATTATTATTAAAAAAACTGAGTTTTCATATAATGAGGCAGCAGCAAGTCAACGATAAAACCTGGTTTTTATTTTCATCTTCTCTGAAGTTTGCAATGAAATAGCAAAGATCTGATAAAACCATAGAAACTGGTGATGTATATAGCAATAATATAGCTGCAAAATATTTCAGGTAAACTGAAGGCATCAAAAGAAAATAAATATTCCAAATATGCTGCAGCAAATATGTGCATTAGGTGAAGGAAAATTCCTGGAATTTAGTTTTGTTAAAAAGGAGCTAAATAAGTTTCTTTTCTTCTAAACAGCATTTTTCTACCTGTCATTTGTAATCTGTGTCATTCTATTTGAGGGATTCTTTGGGCTGCAGCAAATGAGTCTGCCTGCCAAACCTTACTTGAAACAGCAGCAGTAATGCTTGCCCTGCTCCTGGCCCATCTGATCTTTGCAGAGGTCACTGCCTGCATATCACACAGGCAAAATGGGCCATGCATTTATCCTTCAGATGCTGAGGTTCATGGTCCGATGGAGCTGAGGGTCTCTGCTCTAAATTACACACTTGAGGTGTTAGAATAGGCAGCTGCATGACATGGTAACCCCAGCCGTGGGTGCAGTAATCTCTGCAGCTGCCCCAGGAGGATTCAGCAGATCTGACTTACAGGATGCTGCAGTTTTCAAGTCAGCAGCAGTGACCTGCTGGATTCCATGTGTGGGCTTCTGTCTCTTGGTTATTTCATATAAAAATGAGCTGAAAGGAGGGTTAGGCTCCATGGTCATGTAAGGATGACAAGATACTCTCTTCTTTCTGTGTTCATCATTTACTTCATGTTTGTAATAAATCCAATGGGGTTGGGGACATCACTTTGTCCTACTGCAAGGTGGAAAGAAAATGTAAGCAAGAGTCATAAGCTGCTAGAGGAGAGAGCTGGGTCATGTCTGCAGCTCACTGCTGTGACCAGCAAAGGGGCACATATCAAATCTTCCATTCTGGCCTTGCAACTGGGATCACACCCGAATTAGCAGGGTTAAGGGGAAAATCAGGAGAAGGAAGAGATGGTTCAGGGATTCTTTATTTGAATACAAACAGAACCGTGCTTCTCTCTGGCAGGTTTATAAATCTAGATTGTGCTGCATGATGTTAATACCCTGCCCAAGCCTAGCTGGGGGTAAATCAGTCACCAGGTGGGTTCCTGTGCATGACAGGGGAGCCAGAACCAACCCCCCACACCCCTCAGCATTGAATATCAGGGACAGAAAACTGGAATTGTTTCAAAATCTGTGGATGCTTCATCTTTCCATTTCTCCCACTGATGTTTGAACCACAGATCCCAGAACAAGCATTGCATAGCAGTGTATGAGCTGCAAATTGTCAGCAACTATTCCAGTGGGCCAGGTCATGACTGAAGGGTTTAAGTGTTAAAGTCTCCATGCAGCACCTACTATCTCATTGTTTGATACCTAAATGGATGTGAAACACACAATACAAATAAGGGAAGGAATAAGGCAGGAGGGAATGATGTGACTTTATTGTTATTAACAGGAAAAAGCAATATCAAGATTTGGCTAGTAAGTTTATCCTGACTCTGATGTGCATGTGAGGGTACACAGGAAAATGTGTATGGGAGGCAAAGTGTAAATGGATTTTAAAAAAATGGAAGGAAGGAACAATGTGGATGACAGGAAACTTTTGATGGAAAGTTAAAACAAGGGAGTAAAGTGGGAAATATAAAAAAACCTGTACTGCATCAGCAGTATGCTGAGACCATCAGAGTCATTACTGAGGTATCTTCACAATTTTTTGGGATGCAGTGGAAATACTTTCTCTGGATCAGATACATAAACAGATTAAATGATTTGAAGAAGGTCAGTGACAGAGCTGATGTTCATGACTAATATTAGGATGCTGAAACTCCAGGCTCTACATTCAAATGTGTGAGGTGGTAAATTTTAAAAGGAAGAGCATGTAAATTATTGTTTATTTTACTGTCCTCTCTGATTTGGGCCTTGGATATTTCGGACTGTGTGTAAATACTCTTTAATACCCACAAAGGAAGATCAATACATGTTTTTAGTTCTATATGTCTTGTATAACTTAACAGTTGAGATCACATTTTAAAAATTACTCAGAGCCTAAAACGTTTTGAATATCATAAACATTTAATCAGCTATATGAGAACTATGTTCATTTGCATTCAAATTGGAGTCATACATTCAACACCTTTGGAATTCTCTCTCTCTCTCAGTTCTTTTGAAAACCTACAGTGACTATCAAGAAGTTATATAGACTCACATATAAATAACTCCAAACATGAATCATCACTTGGCACTGTCAGCTAAGCTGTCTGCAGGTGAAAGTGGGAACCCAAACCATTGGTCAACACAGCACAGCCCCGTGCCAGTCATGCTCCACTGAACTGAATTTAACAGGGTGTGTTTGCTGTGTTACAATGCCTCAAACTGGAGTTCCACTGAGTGCTGTAAACGTGCCTTTAGGCTCTTGTGACCTCAAATCCCTTGAAAATGGGATGAAGAGACAGATTTTCTAAAATAAAAGGGAAATAACTGGTGGGATGTTCAGTAGGAGGTATCACACATCACAAATCACAGTAACTCTCTACAGGCCCAGAAACATCTTTAACCTGTAAATATTTGATAATTTTACTTTAAGTAACTTCAACATTGATTTCTATGCTTAAGTTAAAGACATTCATAGAAGATTCACACATGACCTTATTCGTTAGGAAAGTAACAGAAATCTTTCTTTAGAAGACTTTGTCAAGTCCTCAAACCCAATGAAAGTCAGATAATGCTGTCCTTTTTCATAGCTGCAAATACACATCTTCAGCAATAGGGCAAGTCACAATTCACTCTCAGCATTAAACAAGGTTTCCTACAGTGATGATACAATAAAGGCAACATCCCAGATTTCTTTCTGGAGAGTTTAAACAAACTAGAATATATGAAAAAGACTGAAGAGTCAGTAGTGGATTTTAAGTCAGGAAAAAACTTAGTCCTCAAAAAAGAATTTCCCCCGAGCATAAACATGAAATAACTTTTAATAAAAATATGACATATGAAAATCATTATTGTGAAAGGAGCAGCCACCTTGAAAGTCTCTATTTCCCTTATTTGTTAAGCAGTCTCAATGACTTTTCAGTGAACAGGGATATTTCATACAGAAATGACATTTAAAATAAATCAAGATAAATTATTAGAGGCCTCTAATATTTGGAAAGACTTGGACTTTACTTTTAAAGTTCTTAATATTATAAAACCGGAGACTAGGATAAAATAATTTTTCAGTTTGAATATATAACAAAGCACAAAACACCTTAAATGTGCTTACAGATTTTGAGTTCTGGGGCTGAACTAGGCCACAGGAAAGGTAATAATTTAATTCATATTTTTGTTGGCTTAGGAAAGTAATGTGCGAAAATTAAGGGGTTTGGGTAAATTTTGGGCTAACTGTGTAGTTAAATATGCAACATTTTTTTCAGAATATTTTATGTGGTCTTTCTTTTTCTGATATGTCAAAGAAAATAATAAACCCTTATGATCCACCTAAAATTTCCTTTCCATTTTTCATATGAATCTCTTTAATAAAAAAGAAAGAACAAACAAACAAACCAACACAACTACAGAAAACCCCAACTCCTTTCCCAGCTTTAATTGTAACCTCACAGAAAGGGCCATTCCTCAGAGGAGATCACCTCTCACCTGGTACTGCAGCAGGTCCTTTGTGCTCCTCAGGTCAGCCCCAGAGCCCTGGGAAAGCTGAGAGAGCTGGTCCTGCGACCTCTGGCTTTTTGTAAAGGAATAGATTGCACAAAGAAATAGATATTTCAATAGTGCTGTGGCCCAGGTAGTACCAACCTCTTCCCTCTGCAGCTAAAAACATTTTTATTTGGGGAGCACTCATAAAACCTCTGTTAGCAGCATTTGGGAAGTCACTGCTCTCAACTTGTCTTCTTGAAGAAATATTGCTGTAAAGGAAACCTGTGGAGGAAAAAAGTAAAATTCTTTTCTCTTTCAGTTTGACATGCGGGTGACATAAAAAATCTGAATTATAACTTCCCAACTGCACACAAACAGAATTAGTTGCTGTCATCATGCAAATCTTGACATGAGAACAAAAGAGCCCTTTAGTCTTTTGTGAAGCTGTAGAAAGGTGATTGTTTTTCTTTTAGTTGTCAGAGATTGTTAGTGAATGGCTATAATGTTAATTCCATTTCTAGGATGAAATCAACTGCATTTAATATTTAAAGGGAATAAAATAGCAAAGCAACAGTTGAATGAATAATTACCACAAATAATTTAATTCCCATTCACTTTGTTTTCTGTTTGTACTTCCAACTGTGAATGGATGCCAAATCCTCAAATATAATTGTATTAATTCTTGTTTTACCTATTTCTCCAGCAAATAATTTCTTGGGTTCTTATTTGTTGAAAATATTGAAATGGGTGATATTGTAATCAGGTTAATTACATGTCAGGTTCTTTTTATTTTCTCCAACTGAGTGTTATACACAGGTAACCAAAACAAGTTACATATGGAGAAAAAATGCAGTAACACTTGTATGTTAGGTTATTGCAGCTAAATGAGTTTAAGTTTCATTTTCTCTATGTTCCAGTTGCAAAGCAAGACAAAAAAAGAAAAAAGCCCTACAACTGTATCCATGCCTGTTCTCCCTGGTTAATGCAGATTTCTTTCTGGCAAGATCACCTGGGTGAGATTCACAAGTACTGTGACTCTCTCCATGTCTCGTTCCTGCTCTAAACTTAACATCAACCATATTTATTTTGTAAATTTAAGGCTGACATTTCCATTGGTAAACTGCACTGTTGGAGTGTATCAGTCACACTGAACAGAATGAGTATTATAGACATATTTCATGTATTTCCATAAACAACAAGGAGGAAGCTTGTGACTGCAGAAAAGCAGAGTTAAAAAAATCAATCTCAACAAAGGAATAGCAGCACTGTGGAATTGTAGAAACAGAACTAACAGGTGGGAGCTGAAGCAGGGAGAGAATAGAAGGAGTGAAATAGATTCACGCCCAGGTTCTATTTCTGCTGCAGAACTGGGAAAACAGATTATGTTTTTTTCACTGGTGGAGGTATAGTTCTTTGTATTGGTTTAGTTATTTAAAAAAAAAAAAAAAAAAAAAAAAAAAAAAAAAAAAAAAAAAAAAAAAAAAGACTAATGGGAATGTGTTTAGCTGTAAATTTTACACCTCAATGTGTGAAATAAACACCATTCCAGTAATAGTACAAGGTATAAAGCGGACCACATTTGGCAATGCAATCCTGGCTTTCCTGAATTGGTGTCAACTCTGAAAATAGTCACCTTTCTCAGGTTTTGTGTTTTGTTTTTATTAATCCTGATCACTGCAATTAGTGCTCCAGCATAGTTCTCAGGTAAAATTGCTAAGACGCTATCCTTTTATTTCCTCTTTTTAATTTGTTTATGGTTATTTCTCTTCCCCCAGGAAAACTGGAAACAAAACCTTTTTTAAAATCTTTTGAGTTCAGGAAAAATAAGGTAATCATACTTTTCAGTGCAATTTAAAATGAGGCAAAGGATGACTTTCCTGATGTGGAACTACAGCAGGTGTGTTCAGGACTTAGGAATACACCACGATGGCACTTTGAGCTGAGCAAAGATTTTGAGAGTTCTGTTAAATACTGATCAGATTGCTCATTGTTCCGAGCCTTGCAAACATATGTGTATGTACAGTTGGAGTCACTATGACATTTCAAAGTAATATTTTTTCCTTCAACCTTTGAATAGAAACACAACTGTGAAAGAGAAGAGCAATGGGTCCATTGGAAGAGAAGTTATACCAGGTGCATTTAAAGTTGTGGGAAGACTGTTGGATTATAAAAGCTGACTGAGGAATCTGCCTAGGTATCAAAAATGTGTCTTTATGTTATGCAACCCCCTTGATTCTACTGCCTTTTACTGAGGAACAGGATAGTGATTGTTTCAAAACAAGTTTAGTGCTGTAGTTGAGCACAGAGAAAGATTTCTCTCATGTGTCTGTTGTTTCTGTTCCATACTGAATGCTAATTTTCTGTCAGATCTCTGACTGAGTCTGACAACAAAAAAAAGTCTGGGATTAAAGAAACTCCTCTACTATTATTTTTTTTTTAACTGGGTAAAGTAATTTTCATTTTATTGACATAGAGGAGATGAGAGAGTGCACTCTCATGTTTCTAGATGACACCAGAATGAGGGTAAGGATTGATGTGCCTGAGGACAGAGCTGCTGTGCAGATGGACCTGAAGAGCCTGGGAGAGTGGGAAACTGAGACCTCATGAAATTCAGCAAAATTCAGCAAGGGCTGTCTCAGAACAGGAGAGGTGTTGTTAACAGTGGAGTAAGTCCATCAGAGGGCCACCAAGATGGTCAGGGAGCTCTTGCCCTGCAGTGAGGGGCGAGGGAGCTGGGAGCCTGGAGCAGACACAGCCCTGGAGGAGATCAGTGACCTGGAGCCTTGGGGACATCAGGGATGTGTCACCTGCACAGAGGTGCATGGCAGGAAGAACAGCAGTGGGCATGTGTTGAAACAGGAGAGGTCCAGACTGGAAATAGGGAAAAGGCTTTGACATCCTGAGGCACTGGAAGTTTCCCCAAAGAAGTCAAGCAGTCTGTGTTCTTGGAGGTTTTTAATATGAGGCTGGTTAAACCCTGAGCAACCCAGGCTGGCCTCAGAGCTGTCCCTGTTTGGAGCAAGAGGTTGGACTGCAGATCTCCTGAGGTCCCTTCCAGCCTGAAATGTCTTGTGATCCTCTGGCTCTGACCAAACCAGGCGACTGATCATACCTGTGAGGGGGAAAAAAAAAAAAAAAAAATTATTCAAGTATGATGTGGAAATGAGCACACAGGGGCAAAAGCTCATGAGCTTCACTGACCTGAAACTGGAGCAGCATATCTGAGTGCAAGTAAAGTCATTAAGGATTTTGTCTTAGAGCTGATGCTTGGACTAGCAGAACAGCATTATGATTTGAAAATCTATTCATTTTTGAAAGGTCAACTTACAAGGCTCTCTAGTTTTGAAAAATTGCAAAAATTTTAGATCCTTTAGACAGATTAACATGCACTTGAAAAAGAGATTTGGTTTGAAAACTTTAGAAAGACTCCATCTTTAATAACGGCAGAGCTATTGTTTTTAACAAAACTCAAACAAAAAAAGTGTGACAAAATTGCTTTTAAAAATTTGCTTGTGATGATAGGAAAAATAAAAGTTTAGATGATGGTGGTGTGTGATTGTCAACTCCTATATTAGTAGGGGTTATTTAACTGAACCTACAGGTTTGTCTCACTCTGTTTATCAAAAATTGCCAACAGATTTATACTCCTCATGCTCTCACAATTCAACAAATAATTTCCAGCCTATTTTTTGTAGTTACTTGCATGCAGACTTGGAGGCAAGACATTTCACTAATATAAGCAATGTCAGTACTTACTAGGTGAGGCAAAAGTGGGTTTTGATTATTCCTTTTCCTCCTCTTTGGACCACATGCCAAAATCATGCCTAGTTGCAGTTAGAGCAATTGTTCACTTATGTTTTATTCTGAGAACCTCTTGAGGATACAGAGTAAAAGGTAAAATACTTGTAACACTATTAAGTGAGCCTGGTAATTCACACCCCATGCTGCTTTATTAAATAAAGCAAGATAGTACAAAGGCAGGGGAGAGACTCTCTATTGAAAAAGTTGATTGGTTGCTTTATCTTGTGCCAGAACGAATATGACTTCACCATATTTAACAATGTTAACAAATCTTTTCTAAGAAGCAAATGCCAACCTTGAATTTATAGTTTCACCCTTTAACCTCCAATCATATCAAGGATAACAGCATATTTTACATTTTCTTCTCTGGTCCCAGATAAGTAATAATTGCCAACAAGAATCATTAAACAAGTTAAAGCATTTAACTTCATTATAGTAATTCTTGTTAGTCAGGCACGTCGTGCCATTATCAGACCTTCCACATCAGTAGAAACAATTGATATATCTGTAATAATTCTGTGTCTCAAGGATTGCATAATGATCCCTTGTAATTCTCTGGCATGGCACACACAAAGTACTGCTTTTCAGTGTGTAATTTCTCATTTCAGAGAACGTTGACCAGACTGAAAAAAAAAACCAACCCAACCCGCTTTCATACAATCTGTTCAGTGGAATGTAAATGAATGTGGGGAACAGTTTTTTAATAAATCAGCCTCCATTGTGATTATTTTCAGTAACATTTGCTGTACTTAATGGTACCATCCATCTAAGGATTTCTACATTTATTCTGCTTATAGGATGGTTAAAACCTTTATGAAGGAATCATTAATTTCCTTCCAAATGTCACTGACTTTGAATGCTTTGATCATTCCAAGATTAGCCCAGCCCCTGTCATCAGTAGTCTCTGATGAGTTCAGGTTGATTTGCTTTGTACATCAAAGGCATAAAAGGACCACTCCAAGTCTCAGTCTTTTTGGTTGCACTTTTGAAGTCTCCTGAATACACATGAGCCATTTAGTTCCAGGAGAGTGAAGAGCTAAGGACCATTGTGCAGATGGTGGACAGTGTGCATCTGAACTTACCTTGCCTTTCATCAGGGGCACAGAGCGCCCCTGGATGATCCCAAGGGTGAAATTAATGGTCCATAACCATAAGGATACTCATTAATATTTAAAAGGCAAAAAGTTCCTCAAACATCCCAGTATAGGATAGCCCCAATGTTACCCTCTGTGTTGCAAGGTGACAAAATACATGTAACTGAAAAGCTGGTATGTTTTGCTTGCTGAAGTCTGTGAACAAATTTCATGTGCTACACAGAGCTGAGAGAAGTCAATCTCTTCATTGCAGGGATTTTTTATACAAATTTTTCATCTTGTTTCCTCTGTCAAATTTTGCTGCATTTGTATTTCCGAACTATGTATAGACCAAAAAAATAACAAATAAACCCCCAAGTATTTAATTACATTTAAAATAATAGTTATCTTTATGTGATATTCACATTGAAATGTGAATTGCAAAGCTCTTTGAATTACCTGGTTTATCCTTCAAGCCAGCCTACAAATAAGGTGCAGTTTTGCTCCAGGTTTTGTCATGCAGTATTTATTACTAAAAGTTTTTTAAAAGCTTCCTTTTTCAGAATTACTATTGTAGTGGTTTGAAAGCAAACCGAGTGAGAGGCTCTAAGTCAGAAATACAATTTAAGAAGAAGAAAGAAAAAAAAGTAAATAAAATAAGATAAATGCAATAATACAAAACAAAACCCCCACCCACTGACAGAGTCAGAAATACAACCTGAGCAGAGTTATGGAAGCGCTCCAGATGAGGTGGTCCTCCTGAAGCAGTGATCCCAAAGGAAGCTGTGGTNAAAAACAAAACCTCCACCCACTGACAGAGTCAGAATACAACCTGAGCAGAGTTATGGAAGCAGTCCAGATGAGGTGGTCCTCCTGAAGCAGTGATCCCGAAGGAAGGTCTGGTAGCTCTGATCCTCTGGGAATCCAGTGTCTGTACTGTCCCAAATCCCAGATTATATCCAGGTGAGAATGCTTGGCTCCTCCCCCTGGGCGGAGCATCTCACAATGGGATGATGAGTCATAGAGGGAGGGTCCTTGATGGCCCATTAACGAGAGATAGCTTATCTATGAGTCATGGGCAAGGCATTGATGGGCCATTAACAGAAGACACATTAACAGAAAAGGGAGGGGGGCAGGGCCTAGGGGGAAGACTACTTCAACAATTGGATTCAACAGTTCATGAAGATGGTGATAGAATACTTTGTGTACATCCCATACTACAACCCAGGACAACTATGTATATTGTTCTGCAGTTGTAATCCCATAGGTTTATAAAACAAGAGTCTGAGTCAAGATTTTCAAAAGTGATGCTTAAAATTTGCAGCTTGAATGTCTACTACAGGTCCTAATAGGCACTTTGATTTTCTAGAATTGCTGAGCAGTTTCCTTTAAAGAGGCTTTATTCAATAATGAGGTAATTAAATAAGAGCTTGAAAGGTTTTAAGACACATAAAAAGGTAATGACATATTTTATATGGTTGATACACCATAAGGCACCAATAGTAAGACGATGTTGGGCCTCACAAAATAGAACTGGTCATAATAATGACAAGTGACAGAAAAACGTGAAGTGAGGGGCAGAAAATAACAGTAGGATCTGTAGAAGTCTGTAAGGTTCTGGTGTCAATGACAAGGGTTTTGTGAAGCAGTGCAGCTGAGAAATGGCTCTAATGTTTGTTTGGATATGTGGAGACATCAAGTGACAAATAGGTGAAGGTCTCTCTCTTACACATTACAGATTGCATTTGGGATGCTCTACAAATAGCTGTTTAAAAATTAACAGTCGGTTTGACTCCAGCATTGTGCATGGGCTATTTAACAGTCTTTAGAGAACTGGGAAAAAAACCCCACAAGGTAGAGGATTACTGAAAATGGCTGAAAGAGTGTTAATTAGAGTCAATGGGATGAAAGTGAGAAAAAATGCACACAGTGAATGTAAAATTCAGATGAGTGTTACAGCAGGGAATAGTGCCACACTGGGACCTTCATGTGACAGTCAGCCTAAATTCTTAGACAGTACAAACACCGACTCAGTCATGGGTGTCTGTTATCATGAAGATTTTAGACTTTGTGTAAAATGAGCCAACCTTTGAAGAGAAAAAAGGAAGGAAGGGCAGAAAGAGGGAGTGTGATGGGACTGGTGCTGTGGAAGATGGGGAAGGTAAAGCTGGCAGGAGTCTCTCACTGCCATCATTCACTGTTCTCCCAAGTGTCCAGCTGAAAATTTCATTCTACTGATATAAAGGTGGATTAAGTTATCTATTTGGCCATTGACAGCTCTTAATTTTATATTATTTTCACATGCAATTCTCCTAATGGAAATAGAAGCTGTGAAGAGAGCAATTAATGTTTTTTGGTTTGGGGTTTTGTTTGTTTGTTTGTTTGTTTATTTTCCACATCAACTAAAGTCTTTTCAGCCAGGGCACAGATGGCCCTGTGGCAGTCTCCTAACAGTGCTCTGCAGACTGTACTCCCATGGGCCAAACTGTGCTGCTTGAAAAGCCCCCTTTCCAAAGGCAGCACTGGCATTAGATTGTAGCAGCTCTCTGGAGTGCCAATACATGTCTGGGATGCTTCATAATAGTGAAATTTTAGGACAATTCCTTTTCTTTTTTTTTTTTCCTGTGTAATCTTTTTGCTGGATTTACTGTTCAGTGAAATACCACTGCAAATACAGGTTTGGTAATTTTAAGTGCAGTACCTGTTTCTCCTCAATGAGGATCCCATCCTAGAGTTATGGTGGGTTAACTTTATAGCAACAAACATAAATATCATATGCATCTATGATACTCTAAGTAAAAAGTTAATAAATTCAAAGTAAAATTATTGCCATTTCTCACCTCCAGGTTTATTCCTATGAGTCATAGACACTTTAGACAATGTCTTTGGAATAGAGCTTTGGGAACTTATTTCTCAGTTCTTCAAATTTTCAGTTATAAATATCGAAAGAAGACAAGTGCAGGAAGATTATGGGAGAAATAAAAATCATTCTGTGCCTCTAAGTGCTGTTTTTGGTTTGGAATCTTTTGTTGGGCTGTGCTGTCACAGCTGAGGTCATACTCTGGTGCTGAGAGGGTTCTGCCGAGCCAGAGTAAAGTGGCTGCCTTCCACAGATATCTTAATTTATATCTTTGCCCTGTTACATAGGTGATTTGCGTCATTTTTTTTGCCTCTGTGCATGTGTGTGTGTGAGATCTCTATAGGATGAAAAATGTTGTAGAGCTGTGGGAATTTTCTGGCACAGAAGCATTTAGAGAGCGAGAGTTGCTTTGCATTGTTTAAAGCAAGACATTTTTTGATTGTTTCCATGATGACTGGATGCATCGTTAACCCCTTTTATTGTTGATGTCCTACAGAGACCTGATATGTAGTCTTAATTATTTTAAAAGACATTTCTTTGTTACTTAGCTGGTGATTAAAAGTAAATTAAAAGACGGCAGTGGCAGACTATTGTTGTTCATTAGCAGATCTAAAACCCTAATCATCTAGTAAGGGACTAATTTTCACATAATTTTAAAAACAATAAGTACGCTGGTGTAGAAATTATTTGTGCTGCTTCTACCATTTAATTAACCAAATCACCAGAGAGGGAGAGTGTGAGAGTGATTATTTTCTATTAATCGAACTGAGAAATCTAAAGCAGAAATCCCAGTCAAAGCTCTTAATAATATTCCTTATAACAAGAAGATGAATTTGAACTTCAACTGCTGAAGGATATTGAAAATTCTCACAGGGGAGTATGGAAGGGCAAAGGCAAGACCAAGGTGACCAAAACACTCATTCATAATTTTGCAGAGACAAAAGATGAATTATGCTGCAGGAGGCAGTGATGGATATACAAGAACCCAGTCATAATTTGCAGAGCCCCTGAAAAGAAACATTTCTAAAGAAATATTAATTAAAATTCGTTGAAAAATGACCTTTAATACTCAACTTTCATGAAAATTTCTTGAGTTCAGGAGGAGCAAAACCTCGAATTTGTTGTTCAAATAATGCTTCAGTTCTCGGTATTAGTTGGTGCTAGTGTTAATGATCCTCTTTTTTCTCCGTTTTCAGGTTTTTATCAGGCAAATGGTTGTTCCTTTGGGGAAATAAAACAGTAATTGTTGAGGTTGAAGTCCTGCACCTCCCTCATGCATTTCCAGAGTACTGGCAGGTAGGACTGATGATCACAGAAGGTATCAGAGAACTTTCACCCCTAAGGAGGAAATACTTTCTCTTGGAGAAGCTGGTGTTACTGCAGAAGGGATGGAATACAAGCATAACAAGACAAGGCTTTAATATACTTTTAAAGCTGTGATTAAAATATTTCCACTTTGGTACATTTTACGAACATTTTTAAGAAAAGAAAATGCTCACACTATTTTTTTTTAATAAGAAAGCAATTCTTTAGCTGCAGTGAAGGAGCAAAATCCTGAAAGCTGACACTGTGCCTCTGTGTATCACAAAAATTCTAACACTTCCAACCACAGCCCCCAGATTAAATAATTAAAGGATAATTAAATCCTTCTCAACTGTTATAAAATACGTTGTGGGACTCAACCATTCACTCAACTTTCTGTCTGACTTTAAACAAGATACAAATACGTTAAAATTTGAAAGTCAGACGCAGAAATACACCTCTGTGGTCCTAGTGCTGAACACAGCACAGTGTGTGGGTTCTCTCAGGAGCTCTTGTAAAGGAGAGAAAGGCTTTCTGTGCATCTTTACTAGCAATGTTTCTGTTTCCTCCATGATCCTGCTTTGCTGGTCTTTTCTAGAAGATAACTAGGAAGTTACTGAAAATGAACAAAAAGGGACAGAAATGCTGTGTGAGCAAATAGACTCCTCCAGTCAAGTGATAATAACCGATAGTGTTGGCCCAGTTCTGCTGCTGTGGATGCAGTGAGAGAAAAAATAAGTAGAAAAGACAAAATAAACTGAGAAGCTGAGAATTTTCTCTGGAGCAATACAAAGAAATCTCTAGTGTGATCCTCCCTTGTGTGTAATTCCCTACATGTTGCTGCTGACAGTGGATTTCAGCTATAAATATTGTATCATCTGTTCTCCTCTGCTCTCTCAAATAACTGCATCTGTTTAGTTTTATTTCATTTGTTCTTTATAATTTTTTTGGTTAATAATTTCATCATCTTTGTGTAGGTTAAAGTTTGCATAAGTAGATTTACCTATATTTCCATCTATCTTATTACTGGATCTCGTTTTTGCTTTGTTTGTTATGAGCATCAAAAATTATTGTGAAGATGTATTAGAGAAGCAAATACTTACTGTATGAACCTTGGCTTCATTCTAACACTACTGTAGGATCTTTAAATGCCTGCTGATTTCCTTTCCTTGGTAATCACAGACAGTATATTTATTTTTACTTATTGAGGCTATTTGAAAGGATTGGTTAGTGCTTGGCTTCAAATGACTTTTATATAAAAGTAACAGGCTGAGTCAGTAAAGAAAAAAATTACCAGATGGTAACCTCAGTATAGGATAGAGATAAATGTGAATCCAAAATGAGGAATGTCCCAAATAATGAGGGTCATTTGAGAGTAAGATGGTGTGTGCACTTTGTGGCCATGAATAATGCATGCATGTACCTCCTCCAGTAACCATGATGCATGAGTTCTCTATCGAAACCATCACGGGATCAGTTTTACAGGGGAATCAAGTGCTTTAGGTGCCTTAATTATTTAGATTATGTATCTGAGAGAAGAAAAATGTTTGAATTTCATATTCCTGCATTTTGTCTTGGTGTCAAGGAAGGAGAAGGGTGAGCTGGGGACAAAATCCTGTGTGAGCTTCCTAGGCACAGTGCTGTCATGGCAAAGATTATTCTCTTGATCCCTCTTGTCCTTTTTACCCACCTAGATGGAAAACTCTTCAGCTCTGCAAATGAGTGAACTCAAGTTCAAGATGGTAAGAACATCCTATCCCACCTCAAAGAAACTGTGAAAGTCAATCTGTCCCACCTCTTATTCATAGTGTGAAAAGTTACACATGGAATTGCCACGGGGGAATCTCTCTCCAAAAGGACAAATCACAGTATTTTCCCTTCTGGGGTTACCCACTTTCTTTGCCCTGAAATAAAGCCGAGAAAAAAGATGTTCCTCTCCTTAATTTTAATTTCTAGCCCTGGTAACAGCAAGAGGTGCTGAAACACAAGGCAGCTGAAATCAATGAGAAGGAAAATGCTGGTGCTATCGAAGTGATTTGCCATGGGAGATTTGCTGCAACACGAATGCTGCTTGGAGCTCAGCCTCTGAGGTTGTTGATTCTGCAGAAATTTCAGGTACAAGCCCGTACTGATTGTTCCTCTTACGCTTGCTTAAGCCAAACAGCCAACATTCAGGCCCTCCTGGAAAGGGAAATCAAGCTCTTGCTGACTTTGCTACTTGAAACAATAACTGTCTCAGAGGCACCTTCGCCCCCATTGTCCCCTGTAACCTCTGCATTCTGGTTTTTCCTCTTTCACAGGCAGATGAAATTGTGTTGTTCTCTTCTCCTAGGAATGCTCAGCAGAAGTGTAGGAACAGGCTGAAGTGGTTTGTAGAATCCCTTGCAAACTGAGCAAATTATTTGCTTATTATCAAAAAATGAATGCTCTCATCTTGCTCAAAATTCACTCCCAAAGATCTCACTAAATAAGTAAGCCTTCCCTAAGGAAAAGCTCCCACACAGGACTTTGGCAACATGCTCAGTCTAGAGCTGGTTTTGTTCAAATTATTCCTCAAAATTATTAGCAATTTGAGAGCACTAAGCATGTCACTAAGAAATACTAAATATCTGTTGCTAGTTCTCTTTTTTCAGGTAAATTTATGTTTGAGAACTTTTTGTTAGTGTGTTCACGTGAAGTGATGAGTTCAGTCTCACCCAGGTGAACCTTATCACCTGTCTGGGTACTAAGGAGTTCTGTATCTGGTGCTGGACAGTTTCCAAATCTGCCTCTTTCCAGGAGCTTTGGATTCCTCCTGATGATGCAACGAGCTCAGACTTAGCAGTGGACAAGCTCTAATGATCAAACACAGTTACTTACTACATGAATTTACATAATGGAAAACAGTTACAAAAGTTAAAGAACAAATGGCAACGTTAAGATTAGGGTGAGCCACACCAATCATATTTGTGGCTATAAAACCCCAGCTGAAGTGCAGGGTTGGCTAATTGCCTTGTGCAGCCTCCCCTTTGGCTGGCTGTGCACTGAGTTACAGCTCCCCTGCTCTGACCATTAGCCACGGCTGTTAAACTGTCTGAGGGTTAAATATGAGAGCAGCTCACAGAATCTGCTATAGGCAGCTTATTTTTTTTCCCTAGCTCAGTAGGGTGTGAGGTTTTTCCCTTTCTCTCACGTCCTTCAGTCACTCAGACTGTGTGACATAGAATACTGAAGTGGGAACTACAGCATTTCCTCTCCTCTTCTTCTTTCCCATCACTTTATTACCATTTCTATTAAGTGTGTTAATTAACACTTTGTTTGCTTTAGGCTTCAAACTCCAGTCTTCTATTGCAGCTTTTGAAGACACATTTTGGTTAAGCTTTATATCTCATATCCTAAGAAATATTAAATATATGCTCTGCTTAATAGATCCTTTCTCTTTGAGCATCGTGTAGAAACAAAACAGATGGCAAATCTGGGAACAGGATGTTTCTCTTGGGTAATACTTTGCTTCAAATTCACTGTTAATATTAGGGTCCCTGGTGATGAGCCTGCCTTTTTTAGAGTACAAGGACAAGTTATCCTTAGAAATAATAGTGGGAAAATTACAAAGAGTCTAAGAGCAAAAATTTCTCTGTATATTTTATTTAAAGCCTGTTGGACTCATGCCATGGGGATAAGTTGCAACTGAAATTTTAAAAAAGCCTGGATCATTTCAGGATACTTGCAGTTCTTACTAAAATAACAGCAATATAATTGATCGGTTTGCAGCCTTCACCAACCACAAAAGGAGTCAGGAAAGCATTTTCCTCTCATCTACACAATAGCATAATTGGCTTAGGGCATTGGTGGAGAGGGATCATCCCCACACGAGACAACAGGTAGCAAACTCTTTACTGAGATGGGGCTGAAGGGACAAACGGGCCAGCCTGATGTTTGCAGACTTTGTACTGATGTAGCAACATGTTCCTGACACTCAGATTTCCTGTGCTGATGTTTTTTACTCTTGCCTCAGTATCAGAAGAGCTGAATCGAAATTCTGGGGTTTTTAATTTGTTTGTGAGACTCTTAGAAAAATTCACCCCCACCTCTGACTCCTTCCTAAGCACCATAATCTAAAGTCATTTGGAGTACCAGGAGTTCTAAGGTCTGTCCTCCTCTGCTGCTGTGGAAAACTCATGAATTAATTCATTCATTCAGTCAGTCAGCAGGGAACAGGAGCAGGGCAGTGCCACTGACTGCAACATGCTGCAGATGTGCACTCACCTGCACAGGCCTGAGAATGCACCTAAAGCAAACACTGCAGGTTCAGTCATCTCAGCTGACTTGCAAGAAACACTGCAGAGAGAAAGATCCCACGTTGAATTTAGTTGGCATCTGCATTAAAATAATTCTGAGCACTCATGGATTCTGCACAGTTGAGAAGTAGGACATTAGAACCTCAGGCTTTCAGGAGCATCAGTTCATAGGAAACTCCCAGCTGGCTGCTTAGGCAATACACAAAGGTGTTCCAGGGGAAAGGGTTTTTTTTAATATGGCTGGAGGTGTGAATAAACAAGTAAATCTGCTACATCACCTAATTAAATTCTGTAGACAACACACAGCTGAATCAAGGAAACTCTGTAATATATGCAGTAACATTTTAATGCAAAAAATACCTCAAACATTTTCTTCACACATCTGAGTCTTATTTCAACCTTGTATTGCATATTCTTCTTTCTGCTTCTCTTAGTTGCTTTGAATTTAGAAAATGTAGTTCACCCAGACAAAATCTGCCAGACTCCTGTACACAGAAATGGCTGCTCTGCCTGGCCCTGAGTGCATGGGACACATGCCATCTTCCAGCTGCCCACAGCCTCTTGCATCTCCTCTGACTGCCCTCATTCCTCATGTTGGTTCCAGAAGTCCCCTCCAGCTATCCCACTGCTGCCATGCCAGGAGGTGACAAGCAGCTGAACTGTTTCACCGTTTCTGAATGAGCACAAACCTGGACTTGATGGCACTTGCAAAAGAATTCAAAGGACAGGGAAGACTTTGTTCAAGTGCTGACCTGTCTTTGTAAGGGCAGCAAAGCAATTTTCCCTCCTTGTAATCTAATCAACCAAAAAATAACCAAACTAGAATTATAAACCAAAACCACAGTTGAAATAAATGTTCCATGGTTTGCATACCACTATATATTTGCTTTAAACTCCAAGCTTTTTTTTTAAATCATCTTTTTGGATAGTCCAGCATTATTGTACAGCAATTTAGAAAAATCCAAAAGGGAGGATGTATTAATGGCTTTGAGGCTAGTGACATGTTTAGTCTATTGGGTTGTGTCAGGCTGCTGTTAGCACTTCACCCTGCAGCAATTGAGCACATCCTTCATGCCGAGGCCCAAACTCCCAGCCCACTGCTGCTTCTGTTGATACTGTCAGGTAAAAGGCTTTGCTCAAGATCATGCCAGAATGATACAGGAGACATAAGGAGATGAGTGTTTAAACTATCACCCAAAATAATATGGAGCAAAGAAAAAAGCAAATTTCAAAATTCCTCTATTGACCGTGGTTTATACAGTACATTATCGAGACAGGGATAATGAGAAACACAGTGTGATTAATTTTTCATCAGCATGCATTTTTTGAAAGTGCAGACTGACTTTTCCATACATATATATAAATTGCCCAATCTTCATTTTCTTTTCATCTTCACTCTTAACCTTCTTAACAAAAAAAAAGAAATAGGAGTTTCTAATTTAAAATTAAAATGGGGTTTCATATATTAGAGGTTAATAATCTGGTAGGTTTGCTTGACTGAGGTACTTTCTATGAGCCTGTATTAGGTGCTAATGGCACTCATCACTAGAGGCATTTAGGCATCTAAATCTCTTTGATACATCTGTTTGTATATCTTTAAAGTATTGAGCATGAATTTCATTAGAATAAGTGACACCATCTAAGTAGTGGTTAATTATCTGTTATTGAGGGCATTTTTAAGGCAGGGTTATTCAAATAATTTAACACAAGTTTTTCACCAAGCTTGATAACAGAGCTGTCATTTGTGATCTCATGCAGTTCTTTATCCACTCTATTTCTTGGCTATAAAAGAAAACTTCAGTGTTACTGTCAAAAGCTGAATTCTTTGACTATCCTTGAATGTCTAATATCAATAATATTTCCCATGTCATAAACTCATTGTGGTTTTAATCTGAATCGTGCTAATAGCAATTGAAAAATTTTTAATTGATTGTTCTCAAGATACATCTAGAGACACTATGAAATCTCTATTGTTTTGGCAATTCTTTGGTTGTGAGAATGTCATAGTAGCTGATGGTATAATTATAAGAGCTGGTTTGTTATCCTGTGAGTCTCTAGAGATCAGTTTCACTTGTCACAAAAGAGTCAATCCACCTGTGGTGGAACTGAGCTTTGGACCATGACTCTTGCAGCTGTATAACATGATGCTTTTTCAAATCATCAGCCTTGGATATAGGTTACAAAATAAAAAAAGTAGCTTCTTATAGTTGCTCTTTATAAGAAAACCTGTAGTCTTTCAGTTGTAATCTCCTGTCCAAAAGCATCATGGCTTTTTTATCGCAATTTCCTCTGATTTTAATGATCAGAAAACCTGAATATAACATTTGCACTGAGCTTCTGCAACACACATGGGTTACAGAATAAGCCATTCAGACCCTCTGAAGGGATGTATAGTTATTATGGTGCTGAGGAGAGAGGATAAATAAGCCAATAAAAGGGAAAAGGGAAGATGATATTTCCCCTTAGAGGCTATAGTTGGTCAGGTTCAAATTTGCAAGCAAATGTGCAAGGTTCTGTTCACTAAACCCCTCTGGAGCAGGACTGCAGCTTTCTATTTTGTCACGTCAGAACAGATGTTAGGCAGACTTGCCTGAATACAATGCACGTGTCCTTTCAGATATTCCATCTATCTATCTGTCATTTCAGTTCGAGTTTGGATGGCTGACTTTTGATTATTGCACAGGTCTGATGTGTGCTTGTGAGAACCACACAAACAGCCTCGTTCCTCTTTGCAGTGACTGTCAGCTCCATGCCCAATGTGTGCTGCTGGCACGCTGGAAGTCAGCAGGCTCCCTCCTTTCATGGCACAGCAAAGAGTTCATTAGGAGTTTTGTAAACTACTCATGCAAGTTTTAACTCCCTCAGCCATGAAAATGTGACCTGGTTTGATACAGTTTAACACGTGGCCAGAGTGTTATGAGACACTTGTAAATGTACCAGTCTCAGAGGGTTCAGTCCTTGCAGATTGGCTTAAAATAATGTTAGTGAGACTGCGCTTCAGAGGTGTTTTGTAAAGTAAAAGGTTTAATAAATGAAAAATAACAAACGTTGCAGAAAACAAAAGAAAAACTGCTCACAGATGTCTGAGAAACCTCTGACACCCTGCTAGAAACATTCCAAAAAGCCCCTTAGTTCCTTTGTGCTCCTTTCTAAACACTGAAAGTTTTAGGAGGGACAGTTTGTCTTGCTGCCAATAGGGAGAGCTACAGGATTTGAGAAGGGTGACAAGGTCCAACAGGATCTTCTCTCTTGGCACTGAACCAATCACTGTCAGAAGGGTATGGAAAGTTCTAGGTAAACTTCCTAAAATGTCTGGAGGTAAATTGAAACCTTTTTTCTTATACAGAAATGCTAGCTGGGGGTGTGGGGTGTATGCCAACACTGGTTATTATTCTGACATGGCTTTTTGAGGCAGTAGAGTGTCTGGCCTTGGATACAGGGAGTCCAGACTGCACCACACTGCAGGAAAACTCCCTGAGTGATCCATGGAGTGGGACATCTGTGGATCTGTTCATCCATCTTTTCATGTGGTGGCAGCAGCTCAGATAACAGCTAAAACTGTGAGAACAGTCACTGAGGACATTATGGAAGACAGAGTGATGAGGCCCTGGGCCCTTTGTTTAGACATCTTGGGACTCATTCCGGGGAAAAGAACATTTTTCATGTCTGCAGCACAAAAATGCAGAATGCTATGGATTAAAAAAGACTAAAATATTGGCTTTCTTTAATAGCTGAAACCACCACTAAAATTTCTGACATGCAGGCAGGTACCAAACCAAAATGGAGTGATGTGTTTAGGGGAGTTGTAGTTTTGCCTGGAATTTGCATGGTGTTGGAGATAATAAGGAGCCTTTTATTATTATCCAGGATCAGATAATAACTCTCTCTAGCCTGTCAGGTAGACTGGAAGCCAGCATGTGTTCCCACTCTCCCTCTCTTGAGTCATTCCCTTTTCCAGTGGAGAACATCTGGGCATCCTCTAGGAGGCATGTTTGTTGGAAAAATGCAATATAATCAATGAATGTAATCTCATTGTACAATTCCCAAAGGCTGTAGATTTCGCCCTGTTCATATCCATAAACTGTTTGACCTCTTGACTTATTAAACATGTCTAAATAGTTCTCAGCCATTTAGTAGGGTTTGAGGTACTTAGATGGAAGAATAACAGAGTGAAGTGTCCATCACATTTCTGAATGAACAGTATATACACTGTTAATTCACAGGATTGCTTTTCTTTCTGATTTGCATTCATTTCCCATGAATTCCTTAAATTTTTGAAGTTCAAATTTTAATGTTGTGGGGTTTTTTACTCTGTATAAAAGGTTTCTCTATATCTGCCAAAAAATGTGACTGAAAAGGATAAGAAGAGAGAAATTTGCCCAGCATATCTAATTACATTAAATTTAGTGCTATGAAACAGATTAAAAGGTATTTTAGTATTATAATATCTTAATAACTATGTCTTAACTGTGTGTTACCTTAATAACCATGCAATTTTGGAAAGTTCTCCCAAGAACAAACATACCTTCCCTGATATCTGAATTAAATTAAGCTGAACACTTTAGTAAGATGATTAAAGAGGCCTTTTTGCCTGTGTTAATGTTGTGTTTCCAGACACAAAATTAACATAGGCATGCACTTGTGTAACTGGAGTCCCAAAATACATAAATCAACAATTGATCGATGTAGAGTTTACTACACTACTCCTGGGAAATCACTAATAGCAAACTTCATGGCTAAGAGAGAGAGATGAGAACTTGTGCATTAAATTTGATTTTAAAGTATTGAAGACTGGAAGAGCTGTGTACAAGCAATAACAAGAATAATTTCATTTTTCTTTTATATATTCTCTTTAATGCAATTAGATTTTTTCCTTCTGCATACCCAGGTGCTTGTACAGGTTCTCTTTCTTCTGGGTTTTAACCAGAAACATGACAAAGAACAGAAATGTACCTCTAATGATGTTTGTTTCCCTCAGAGCAGCGTGAAGCAGTTCCACATTTTAAGGAGCTGCTCAGACAACTTTCTTAATACTGAAACTTGAAAATTCTGAGGGCTGATCACTTGGAGGGTTCAGTACCTCAGAGTGAAGGGGCAGTTCCATCACCAGCTCTGTCGTGGCTGGCCCTCACCCAGCAGTGTGTCAGGGGTTTGGTGTGCAGCTCTTTCTCCCTTTGGTCATTGCTGTGTTTACTGCCAGGGACAGGTCACGACTGGGTCAGTTCTTGCTCATTTTACCCTGGTTTTTATTACAGATTCAAGCTGCAGTTCTCCTAATGTGCCTCAATGCTTGGCATACTAGTTTGAAAGTTGTATCATTTGTATACACATGCACTAGGGCTTAAAAATGTGCCTCTGGTTTGTAATGACTGAGGGGTTTTGAAGCTACTGCTGCCTGTTTATTGCAGATTTGCGAGGCAGGCAAACAGGCTGTAGCACTGTGTCTGATTTTAGACATTTTAAGCCTATGAGGAAAGGGGCAGAGTAATCAGAGCCAGCTCAGAGGATGGAAGCAGATATGATCAGAGAAAATATGATCTCCCAGAAAAGATTGATAGAGCTGGGCTTGTTTAGATGGGAAAATGCAACTGACGTGAGAGAGGATCCCAGTCTTTAAAAGGAATAAAGATGATCACAAAGAGGGAGGTAATAAATTGTTCTCCATATCCATTGCAGATCAGGATAGGGCATAGGACAGAAAGTAAATGTGACACTTTTTCAGTGAGAGAGCTTTAGATTGGGCATCGGGAAAGAGAAGCAACCAAAACCACTTTTCTCACAGCAACAATAGTTGAGCACTTGGATCTGTCACCCTGGGATGCTGCAGCTTTTGCACACACTGGAGATTTTTAAGAATAGATTAAGGAAACAGCTGTCAGAAATCTTTTTAGTGTAGCTTATCCTGCCCCGTTGAGGGAGATGGATTTTATGACCATTAAGGCCTTGTGGTTCCTTCCTGCCTTATAGTAGAAGACTTAATGAATTTAACTTTCTTTTTCATTAAAAAAGGATATTTTCATAAATGAACATTGCTATCAAATTTACTTTCTCATGGAATATGTGGGAATATTCTCAAAATATAGTCCTAAATTATTTCTAAGTTATTACTAATTATTATCCAAGCTATTAACAATTTTCTCTCTCTGCTTCTCATTTAAAAACCCTTATACACTATTTCCTTTCAAGTTTGCCTCTGAGAAATGGGAAGCAACAAGAAAAATAGTAAACATTAACCATTTGTTTCTCTGTCAGACATAACTGCTATACAAAATAGTGTCTTGATTGGTTTATGCAGATAAGATTCAAGAAATAAATTAGATTTTTAATTCCAATTCAAATAAAATATTTCAGTCAGTCATAAGTAGAGTGGCATTAATAACCATTCCATCTTACTGAAAAGTTACTTATTTGGTAGGTACTGTTCTGCAAAAGATGAAGTTTTGGAGAAAAAATATCCTGATTATCAGGATCTTTTCAATATGGGACATAAGATTCTGTTTGCACATTTTGATTTGAAGATTGAGAAACCTTTTCTGGAAAGGGCAACAGAAGACTTCTTCCATGATTACTTTATGAAAATATTGTCTGCTCAGAAATTGAGTATGAATATATGTGTGCACACACAGAGCAGGTAAAATTTTTCCTTAAAAAGCACACTGGCCTTCTATACCAAATTCATTCTTTTTACATTTGATTCCACCTCTTCCTTCTTTTCACAGCTTTAATGAAAAATGTTTGCAGCCCTGATTATAGAGCACTGAGCAGAACCAGCTCTGAGCACATGCACATATGAATCACAGCTCAAATGGATCTTTGATTGCTCATACAGGCTGTGATTTGTCATATCAGGGAGGGCTAGAAATAATTTTCAATACATTACATTGCAGTGCACTTCAAATCTACTGGGAAAAAACAAGTCAAGTGTTCTGCTAGCCAGTTGCTATCCCTGTTATTATGGAATGCTTTGGGAGGTTTCCTTTTATTCATACCAGTTGTGTGGTTTAATTTAAAAGTAATACCAAGCATGCAAGTTTCTCCCTTCATGTTAAAAGAGTGCTGTTTAAAAGTGGAGAGGATTCAGTCATTGGCTGGGGACACAAACAGAGTATAAATAAGCCTTGTCATTGCGTGTCTGATGATTTCAGATTTAAACAGTTTTTCATTAAATATGAAATGTCCAAATTACCAAATCATTGTTAGTTTCATTATAAACGATTTTATAGTACTTCTCCAGCATCTTATCTCCTAGCTGCAGGATGTTTGTGGATAATGCTGCCTTCATGTTAGACAAGCAGACAATAATTTGATTGTTCAGTTTGCTGTGTTATGCAGAGCAGTACTTTAAAACTAAAATTCTTTCATGTTTTGTGCTGTGACAAAGTCTATTGCTTTTATTTGTTGGTACATTGGAAAGCTTCGATATTATTGCTGTAGATCTTATTCATACTTTTAAGTTTTTCCTTGCAATCAGTTTGATGTATGAACATGGGGTAGCCCTTGTAGTCACACACCTGCTAGATCAGGACTGGAGAATCTCAAGTTACCCAAACTTGCTCCTCAAGCACTCACCAGGGTGGCACCAGATGCAGAGAGAATGTTATAGATAATTTCCAGGATGAGGTAGTAGGCAGAAGTTAATCAAGGGTTGTTAGTCCTGTTGTCGTTATAGGTTCTGATGGAGTTTCTTTTTCTTAGGCAAGATAATTATACTCTTCAGGTCTTTTGAGATGACAAAAGTATGCTGAAGAATTTTTAATGTGTATTTTCTGTGTCAATGTAAAGGTACCTGAATGTTGCTGTTCTGATTTCAGATGATGGAAACAAAGTCCCCAAATCCACATTTTTAATCAATGGTTCAAAAGATAACAAGTTTGTGCCCAATTTTTGTGTAACCGTTTCTTTTTTAATAATGGTGACACAGCTTTGTCATAAAATAAACGTGTTTATAATTATATCTCAGTGCAGAGGATATTTGAAATTATCAGACTATTTTCTGATGATTGTGATCCTCAGTTATTCTGTTCCTAGTGGGTTCCAGCTTTGTCAGGATATGTCAGACTCTGATGAGTTTTTGCTGGTACTGTTAGAGTGCCTTGTTCAATTCCATCAAAGCCCAAAGAGTAGTTTCCAGCTCATTTGATGACTACATTCACTGCAGGTGTGAATTCCTCTGCCCAGAAGGGAAACACGATATTGGTGGAAGACAGATGAGTCGAGTATGTTTTAATTTTCTGTTTGTATTCCTCTTGTACTGTGGGTGTAAAACACAATTTTGAGGGTTGTCACGCCCAAATGATGCCAGTCTTGTTCTGCCTCTGAATGTGTGACTGCTGCCTCCCAGCCACAGCCTTCAAACCCAGAGGCAGTGCAGCATCCACCTCCTCTTTGGAAACCCTCCCAGAACGTGGCCTTGGGGGGCAGAAGCACAGAGTCCCTGATTTTGGGAGTGTGGCAGGTTCTGGTAATGGCTCTTGTCTACTGCCTGTTTGTAGCATGGCAGAGATCTCAGTCCCACCCCATTTCCTACTCCACATATGCTCTGCTGGGCATATCCAAGTAGCTGCCCCATCTGTAGTCATGTTTATTTGTTTTAGAGGATTCAACTGGCATTAATTTACCAAAATGAGGAAGGGTTGCCATGTACAATTATTAATTAGCATGCACATCTGCCGAGAAGGTGCTTCCATAAGCCTGTCTGAAGTACTTTATTGTTGTTGTTTTTTTCATTTGAGGGGGATCAATGCTAATTTTTGGTGTTTACCAGCAATCATAGATGACTTGCAGTTAAAAAGCCATCAGCTCTGTCACATTTTTCAGTGAACAGAATCCCTTTCCAGATGGCCCTTCATTTGGATAATGGACAGCCTAAGGGGATAAAAATGTCACCTGTTGTAGCTAGTCAACAATATTAATAAAACCAGAAGAATCGACCATTCATAAAATGGGAAAGAGCCCAAGAATAATTTGTGAATTATATAGTGAATATTTTTGGTATCAATCTTGCTTTGAGAATTCATAGACATTCTCAAGTCTGGATATTTTTGCCTTTGTAAACCTTGCAGATTATCATGAGCTAATCTAATTTTTCTTAGTGTGTTTTCTGATTTAAAAAAAGAAAATATATGGATGATTATGTTGTGATTATGATTGCAAAAAAGTCCTGATTACAAGGAGGTCAATAACAGATTTCTTGGCTTGACTCACACCAAATAATTTGGAAAGGTGCTTTAGGTTGAACAGAACATTCGTACTGATTTAAAATGCTGGGATTTATTGGGGTTTGGGCTTTTTTGGTTGCTGGGGTTTTTTTTGCTTGGTTGCTTTTGTTTTTAATTATTTTGGTCATCTTAAAGATACTTTAAAAGTTACAAGTTAAAAAGTGATATAGCAGATACTTGCATTAAGAGTAACATTTACATTTGAAAAAATACAACACCACCAAAATTTTGAAGTCTCTTATTTAAGTAGTATTTTTAAAGAAAATTTAGAGCATCTCCCTCTCCTCATCTGGCAAAATCTAATTAATTTCTGAAGCATCCAGGAGTGTCTCAGTATGCCTTTTTGCCAAAAAGTCTTTTATCTGAAGGTTTTTGTCCAGCCATTTTGGTAATCATAGCTATCTTACATACAGCAGTTATAACTGTGAACACTAATAACGTATTTTTCAGAGTTTTCTGGTAGTTTGAGGTAAGTAAAACAGATAAAACCCCAAGACAGGAAACCAGATCTCCATGTAACCAGTGCAAGAGGTGTCTCTTACAGCCTGCTCTGAGAATCAGTGAGACCTTGCCCCACATGATCCACTAGAGGAGAGGTTTATCTGTGGGAGGATGAGGTTTATCTGTGGGAGGATGAGGTTGATCTCCTGGAGGATGAGGTTGATCTGCTGGAAGATGAGGTTGATCTCCTGGAGGGTGAGGTTGATCTGTGGGAGGATGAGGTTGATCTCCTGGAGGATGAGGTTGATCTGCTGGAGGATGAGGTTTATCTGCTGGAGGATGAGGCTGATCTGCTGGAGGATGAGGTTGATCTGCTGGAGGATGAGGATTATCTGTGGGAGGATGTTTATCTATGGGAGGATGAGGCTGATCTCCTGGAGGATGAGGTTTATCTCCTGGAGGATGCTGCATCTCCTCATTGCTGACGAAAAGAGGCTGGACATGAAGACCTGGTCCAAGCATCCACCCTGGCAAGGCGGAGTGAGGATTTCTGAGTTCTCTGTCCACTTGCAGCATATTATTCACCCATTTTTTTCTTCCTCGCTCTCTTATTTATGCTTCATGTGAAAGCAAGGCTTTATTGATAATCTGTCTCTTCTTTAGAACCTGAAGGCACTCACTGACAAACAGGTGATGTATATACAGGAAAATAATTAACTGCTTATCTTGAAAAATTCTCACATTGAAGGAATATTCCAGAGCAAATTAAAGGAACTGTGTCCTCTTTATAGTTTTATATATTTGTAATCTCATAGAAATTTAGGTGATGTTTCCCTGTCTTATCATTCAGAGACTTCAGATTATTCTGCATGAGGGTTGGGGTGTTTTTTTGCTCTTTAGCAATTCATTCAGATCAGGCATAACATTTTGCACTGAGGTACCTGACCAATTGCACAGTAGGAGGAAAACCCACAATTTTATTTAATAATGACATTGATTTCCATTGTATTTCTTTCAGAATAGAAAAAAACCAGATGTCAGTGATATGCTCTTCCCTTATGAGCCCAAGTCAATAGATCTTGAGTGCATAACAGACGCCGTAGAATTTCCAATCACAAGTACAGGATTTTATCTAATTTAATTTATTTTATTTTTTATTTTAAGGAAGGAGGCCTTTTTCCTGCTGTGCAAAGTGTTTTTACTAATTATCAGCATGCTTTCAAGGGATTCATTTAGGGTTCTCAGCTCTATGCCTTTAAAAGTGATAAAATTGGTACTGTAGGTAGATATTTACTTTTATAAAATTATACCAGAGTCTTCTGAGAACACATAGAAGGTAAATATGTAAAGCAGTGCCACCCATGGAGTTACACAGAGTTCTCCTAGAGTAAATGAGTTAATGTGGTGCATGGATCAGTAATAGCTCCTACAGCTGCCAACAGATGCATGTGGAAGGAGTTGTATATGTTTTCTTAACTTAAAGCATGGTAATTGGAATTCTTCTTTGCAGGTGAACAAATGCTGAACATGTTGCATAGAGACAACCCTCCAACCATCTGGAAAAGAAAGTGTTTTCCTGTGGTATTTAATGACCCCTGGTTAATGTAAAAGCACTGTTTATGGGCCTGGCTGAGATCAGTAATTAGCTTTTTGTAGGTAGGAGGTAGATTGAGTTAATGTAAACTCTGATGGTAATGGAAAAAAAAAATGAGTGAAATCCTCAGAGTGGAAATCATCTGAAGGAGTGTTCTCAGGAAAGAAGAAAGGAAAACCTGTGAGTTCCCGATTAACTTAGAGCATATTTTGAAGTCATGCACAAGAATAATTGTGTTACAGCTGGTTTTTTTAATGGCTGCATATTGACTGAGACCTATCAGGGGACCCTATTATTATTTTTCTGACATTTTTTCCATTTGTTGTTTAAATTGAGTGTATATTAGGCAGCTTATTTTCATGGTAAAACCATTTTTATTCCAATAGCGAGTGAAAATACCAATATATGTCAGCTTTGCAATCTGACTAGAACTACCTCCTGAAACTGCCCTGCCATCATAACAAGCTGATATTTCCAATCTCTTCTTTCCTGTCTCTGTGGTGTTATGGCCAGGCAGGCAGCTGTGGCCATCTCCAGAGGAATTGCAGCTGGAAAGCCTCAGCACTTCTTCAGGATTCTTGCTGTTACTTTTATTTGTTCTTTCTATGAAATTTTAGCTGCCAGTCATGTATATTTGATCATGAGAGGGCCAAAAGAAAGTCATGTTTGTCATATTTTCTTCATCTCGAGCTTCACAGGGGGTAGAGCACTGTGCATAAGATAACAAAATCTGATTTCCTATAATAATAATTCAATAATAATGTGAATGGGATACAAGTCTGTCCTGGTGGTAGTGGAAGGGTGGTTAGAAACAGGTGGGTTTTATTTATGAAATAAGTATGTAAGAAATTTATTTATGTTGAAAAATGAGAGAACAACTGAATTTTAATTGCTAACTATGGAAGCAGCAAACAGAATCTTCAGCCTTAAACTTGTAAGGAATTTAGCAAGGATAAAGATAATAGATAGAGAAGATTTCAAAGAAAAACACATAGAATACAGATGTTGAGGAAATCTCCGGATACTAATTAAGTAAATTATGCTTAATTGGCCAATGCTTCAGTCAGACTAGCTTTTATTTTTTGATTTACACAACAGAGAGTGTGTTTGTCAAAAGACTAAATGCTTTGATATTTTTTTCTTGAATATTATGTTCTCTGAAGGACACTCTATCAGCTTCTATGTTCAGTGTTTTGGTTTTTGCTGTTAGTCTGAATATCTTCCTCATCTGTGTCTGATATTAAAAAAATCACTTGCTGAGTATTACAAGGCTGTTTTTCCACTTTGAAGTGTATTTTCTCTCCAAGATGAGAGTACTGTGCAGATAAATAAAGTCAATATGCCATCTATATAAGAACATGACAGATTAATTTTGGGTCTCACTATGTGAGTGCCAAAGCCCTCATCATCCTCTCCAAGGAAGGGTTTCACACCATATGTATTCAGAAAGCCAATCTTATTTACAGATAGATTGCTTTACTGTTATTGTTCAATAATTAGCAATATTTTAATGTTGGGCCAGAATTGAGTTTCCATGAAATACTTTAAAAGAAACACCGAGTTAGAAATTCTGCTGCACTCCTCCAGCATTTCCCTGGAGCTCAGGTGTGCATTTGCTGCACAGATGGTGCAGCAGCAATACCACGCAGGGCTGTCAGATCCCTGATATACCTGTGCAGCACCATGAGTGCAAGATAAATGAAAGCCTGAGCTCCACATTTCCCAGTGTTTTAGGGATTAATTCTCCTCTTCATTGGTTCACTGATGCCTCCCGGAAAACTTAAAAAATATCTCTGTGAGAATATAATTCTGCATTTGAGTTATACTAGATGGTGTCTTAGCTTGCGTTGATCATTTTTCACTGTTATTGACATTTCTTTAAATTTATGTGATTTTTTTTTGTCCTGAGGAGTTCATAATCCATTGGGTCAGATTGCATCAGATATTGCAGTCATGGTTTGTGAGGCCAAAGGCCTCCATAATTTATTTCTGCTGTTAAGAGACCACAAAACTGCTTGATTTTGTTAGGCCTTGTACAGTCTTCAATTAAATTTTTGGGGAGGGTTTTTCTTTACTTTTAATTAATTGTTTGCATGTAGTTGGGAGGTACATATATGTACTTACTGTGTCTGCATATGGGTTATAGGTAAATATGAATTTTTTGGCATGCAGTTTATTGCACTGAGGCACAGACACAGTGAATGAGGAATTCCTAATTAACTGGCAAAGCTTTGCACTTTTGCAAAGAGGAAACACATGAGAGCTATCTGAGCTTTTCTTTCATAGAAAATGGACTTGAGGGCCTTCTCATGCATCTGCCCAGCCTTTATTGGAATTATTTTAGGATTGTCTGGTCAATGCTGCTTATTTGTGTTATAGTAATTTCTAAAAGCCTTTCTGCATATTCATAGCGAGATGACTTTAAAAAAGAATTAAAAGCTAAATGGGGAAAGAAAATAGAAAGAAGTTACTTCTTCTGCCATACAGAGATGGAGCTGATATGTAAAGAAATGGTTTATGTGTCCAAATAATATAATGAATGTATAGCCAGCCAATGTGACTCCTTATCTGCAAAGTAGAGTGCCTTAGGTCAATTCTTTCTGCTGCTGTTGATGAGTCTTTATGCATTTGGAAATACTCATTTTGTGCTATCACCCTGCTGACATGAAGGACTGGTACTAAATGATTGCAAAGGTAATGCAGCCAAAGCTGAGGTTGGCAAGAGGCCATCTCCAAGTCAGGACATCACAGCACCTCTGCTACATCCAAAACCCTGTGTATTCACTTTGCTTCTATTCTGAAATGAAACACCTGATTAGAGCAGGTTTTCTAAGGTGTTGTCAAATCACACAACAGAAATTAAGCCCAAAAGTTTTACACGTGCCAGATGTTGGAAATAGTAAAATGTTTATCATTCTCATGGGCTGGTGCTCAGCCAGCAGTTACAAAAATCTAAATTCTACTTATTCCCCATTATGGGCTCAGTAGTATTTTGCTAGAAGGGAAAGTGGAATTTGTGAGATTTCAGGGAAGAGGTGATGCTGCAGTGTTTCCTAGCTGATGTACTATCATACCACATCCATTTGTAATGTGCTGTGTTCCCTGGGTGAGTGCCCAGGGTAGTGCTCACTGTACCAGAACAGCGTGGCAACAGATACAGTGGCAAAGTTAAAAATAAAGCCAAAGGTGGTGGATGAAATATATTGACTTTGTAACAGTGAGAAAGTGGATCAATGCTGGACTTAGACTTGTGGCATAGGGCTTTTCTCAAGCAATCACTCTGTTGATTTAAGATCATTGGTCTGGAGATGCTACAAGAAGTTGAATAGGTATGAAATCTTTATTGTGTGTCACCTGCTGTCTTCTTTCTCCTGTAGTGAAGAATTTAAAATGTGCCTGTTCTCCTATGAATTCGTCTTAAAGAAATTCCACAGTTAAGAGTAAAACCCCAAAATGCTAGTGCAACAATTTTCAGGCAGTGAGGAATGAAATACTCTTTGGCTTAACTAATTTAGTTCTAGTTTTGGCCATTTAAAATCAGAATGGATTATATATTAAATTTTATACAACTGATACTGGAGGAGTTTTAATTTGGATTAGATTTGATCAAATTTCACTTCTATGTTACACAATAAAGTGGGACTTTATCTCAGGAGAAAGAAAAGACCCAAATTTGTGCCCATTCTCTTTGCCAGCATTTCCATGCCTGTGACAGATGGTGGGGATGGTTTATTCCTGGGGGATGGTCTCAGCACCCCTCTCTCAGACATCCCTTCTCCCATGCAGGGAAATCTTGGCTGTTCCTGCATCTTTAAGTTCTTAAACTGATCCAAACACAGAACTCCTGACACGGGGTACCCTTAAATAACTACAAAACAACCACATGAGGTGCCTCAGAGAGGGACCAGGTAGGCAGCTGGGGGTAAGAATTGCTACATCTATCTTGAGCTGAAGCATTCTCCTCTTCAGTTAAAGGTAAATTATTGGCTGAAAGATCAGTGTGTACACCTAAAATCACATTCCCAGAGTGGCAGTCAGCTACTCCACGCTTCATGTTCTCCCAGACCATTTCCTGCACATCCTTTAGATAACAGTTTGAAAGAGAACATCCTGAAATCCATTGTGCACATGCTAATGGGGTTTCACACAGGTAAGGGAGAAAATAAAATGGCAATTTGTGCATGAGCTGAAATTCATGTAAAATGTTTATTTTCATCCAAAGATATCAAAGATGTTTTCATATATAAACTCTTTTTTCCCTCTTATTCAAATTGGCTTCAGCAGAACAAAATGATTATGAAGCCCATTAATCTTAATTTTTCACACTGAGATTCATTTTACAGAACTGGAAGCTACAGAAATGGAACCATCCGCCTCGTTCTCTGTCACTGGGATATCTAAATGTAATGCAGATTGAAAATTAAATGCAAGAGACAAGATAGGAGTTCTAATAACCCAGTAATTTCTAAATAAATAGACTTAGATTGATGGAAAAGAAAAAAATCTGTTTACCCAATAACACATGATAGCAGTACTTGTATAAAGAGTCTTATGTTGATTAGGATTTTCTAAAGTTTCAAATGTATTCCTCCAGTCTATTTAAATGTATGTGAAGTAGAACTGATACTCTTATCTTACATCTTCTTCAGCCACTAACAGGAAGTTGTAAATTGGGGCAGATTTGGATGGCAGGATTTCAAATCTCCTTTGTACAGTTTTCTCAAAAGGGCAAAATAATCAAGAACTTGATTTGGTATGTTGAATAAATATTCACTTTTCTTAATGCAGCATGTAACCTCCATGAGGTACACAGCCCTGTCCAGCAATGTAAAGTTAAATGCTGTGACATTTTAGGAAGACTTTTTGGATTGTGTTTCACCTAGTTGATATCAATTGTTATCTAAAAAAAAAAATTAAAAAATGTTATTTTGAGTAACACTTTTACTGGAGAAAAAAAGGAATAATTTTCCACACTGAAAGGTTTGTATTTTACAGTGAATGTAAAATAGTAGGATAGAATTCAGAAAATTATTGGTTCAGAGTTAACCTGTATACCTTCCTAAAACTGAATTTGTATTATTTTACACCTTTGACCTTGCTTTTGTAATGTAATATTTAAGTATTCCCAAAAAAATAAAAATAGAAAAATCTCTAACTTTGCATGCTTTCATTTCAATTTTGATCAAATTGTCTAAAACCCATTCATTTCACCTGATATTGGTAGAAAACTAGTCCAAGATACCTTAAAATTTGGCATTTTCCCAACAATTCAGTTCAGAAGCCTTGTTATAAAAAATTCAGGATATTCAGGGAACTTTTGAAAATGTTTTTTGAAAAACTTTAGGGGATGGACTATGAGCTCCTTAAACACATTTACAGTCTGTCAGTGATTACAGGGTATGTTCCACAGGAGCTTTGTGGGTTTTGTTTTGATTAGTAACCATTAGCACACTTAACTCAAGTGAGTGCCTGCATGACCCCTGTGCCTGCCAGCAGCTCCTCACATGGACTCTGCCACTGGATGATGGCAAAGGTGGATTGGAATCATGTCTGAGTGCCTCTGCTCCTTACTCTCAGAAAGATCCCAGAGGAAGGTGCTGGGTAATTGCTTGTTCACTCTGAGAGCTCTCTCTTCATTATAAAATAAATAAATGAATAAAAATGAAAGAGGAAATCGCACCATTTGAGAAGTAGAGCAAATGTTACTTCATAATTGTTCAGCAGAGAAGAGGGGAAACCAAATCCTGTGCTCTAAAGCATGCAAGAACAAGAGAAGGAATTAAAGAAGCTTCTGGATCTGTGTTGCAGACACCTGTGTTTGTTTCATCTACCTATTAGGTAAGGAATTCTCCTTTGTAAACCATTTTGTTGATCCACATTAGACTGGAATTTAAAAAAAAAAAGAAAAAGCTGAAACAGAATGGTGCATTTTTCTAAATTATGAACAAATTATGAACATTGTTACAGTTCTCATTAGTACAGATGTGACAGGTTTTTGTATATGTCAGTTTTATTATGACAGATATTTGAA
This sequence comes from Illadopsis cleaveri, assembly GCA_013399915.1. Taxonomy (NCBI): domain Eukaryota; kingdom Metazoa; phylum Chordata; class Aves; order Passeriformes; family Timaliidae; genus Illadopsis; species Illadopsis cleaveri. The sequence goes on along the minus strand of VXBB01011145.1, from coordinate 318,767 downwards.
GAATGTGTAAATCCAGCTAAGGCGGACATACTACCCAAGTGTGGCAGTAATTTTATTCTACCACTTCTGCTTCTTGATTTGCTTGGCATACTCCAATAGAGCAGGATGAAATGGCAAGTATCTCTCTGTCATGGTCTGTAAGGGGGTCCTGTGGCCATTAAATCTGAAATGACACCTGTCAGGAGCAAGGCTCGCCAGGCCATGAGGGACACAGGCAGCAGAGGAGAAAACTGAGGTAGAACTGATGGAGCAGCTGGTGTTTAGGAAATGGAACACACAGCACACTACTACTATTTTTTCTAAGTGTGTCAGGTGCCTTGTTTTGCAGTAGGTGTGGCAGGCTGACTCTGGGATCTCCTTTCAAGCCAATCAGGACAAGTTTGGGAAGAGGGAATAGCTTATAATTTGCTGCCTTCCTAATAAAAGGGAGACGTGAAAGAAATGAGCAGTTGTCTGCTGGGCTGTCTGACTGAGGACAGACATCAGAACTCTGCAGGTGCAGGTAGAAAAAACCATCATGTTTGCAGTGCTGCCTGACAGCAGAAACAAGGGTGCTGAACTGAGGATTTTGTAGTGGGCAAGGTTGGATGGAAACAGTTTAAAAGCCAGCTAGGTAAGCCCACTCAGGGCTACAGCCTGCTCCCTGATCCAGGACACAAATAGACACTTTGCTTCACTACTCCTTTGGATTACAGCTACAGAGATGAATTAAATTGGAGGTTGTTTGGGTTTTTTCAGGTGCCTTAGTGTTTTGGTATTTTAGAATTTTATTTCTCTGCTTTTCTATTACAACATTTACTATTGTCAGGTTCTAATTTGAAAATGTAGGCAAAAAATTATATGTTTTTCTCTCAGTGTTAGATTAGACACATGCTGATCAGCCAGATTTCCCAGACACAGGCTGCCTTCTGCCTTCAGAGAGCACTGGGGTTCTGTGCTGATCTACAAATCTAATGGCACCTGCAGATTAAACCTGAAACAAATCAACAAAAGTCTGCTATGAAACAACAGTGCATAGTGTTCATAAAACAATGCACAACATTATAAAATAATATATTTATTATATAAATAGAATATAATTCTCTATTTGCACAGTGGTCATAAAATAATATATGGAAATCAGTTTGGCATTGGCTAAAAGAGAGACTTCCAAAGACTCACTGAGGCTTTGGAAGAAACAGAAAAAGGATACTCAGTTAAAATATTCTTGCTTGTCAGTCCCCTCTCCATCATCTTTTTTCTTTTTCTGACAAGAATCCAGGGATTACCAATAAAACGTATAATATGAGACACTGAGGACAAACCATTGGGGGTTAAAAGAAACTGTTTTATAACAAACTTGATACAAAGATAAGCCTCTCCATTTGAAGCAGTAACTGTCTGGCCATTTCCTCTCCCAAATTCTCTCTAATATTTGTAATTGCAACGTGTCAGTTAAAAAAAACGTGAAAGCACAAGAGTCATATGGCATAGAGAGAGGTAAAAATTACAAAGAACTGCAAATATTTAGGCTGTAACTATCTTGTATGTGGAGGTTACCAGGACTGATGGCAAGGAAAGGATGGGAATTCCTCAGCTGCTTCCCTTGAGTCATGCACTGACCCAATGGCTGCTGCGTTGGTGGAATCTTCTGGCAGTTTGAGCAGGATCAGACAAAGGTCCCTGCTTGTGCTCATGGCCTGCAGGAAATCTTCCCAAGTTCCACATTTACCATTCTATTTTATGCAGAATGCCCTCAAACTCTAATCATAAGAAGAACAACTATATCTTCAAAAGGATATCCATTAAACATATAGATACATATATAGAGAGAGAGAGAGATGTACACACACATATGCAATGTGTTTTGTGTTTTCTTACATAAATGAGAAGTGATCTATACTTAAGAACAAAAAACATGCAGAACCAGAAGGCTATTGGCTTGGGAGATTTTTTTGTGGCCATCACAGGGAGACAAAAATATGGAACACTATTTCACAACATGACACGTGGGGTGTTTTGTGTTTTTGTTTGTTTGGTTTTTTGTTTTGTTTTTGTTTGTTTGTTTTGGTTTTTGATCTTATTTGTTTGTTTTGGGTTTTTTGTCTTGGTTTTTCTTTTTTTTTTTTTTGCAAAGTCTAAGAAAACAAAGTTGTGGCTATCATATTTTTAGTGGTTAGTTACACAGCACACATCCAAAACTCCCCAGATGTAAATAGACATAAATAGTTATAATTGAATCTGCATATTTGAAAATACAGTATCTTGCATATAATTCTACCACTTTGTGGGGAGCATATTGTTGACAGAAATAAGATGTTTTGATTCACCACAAAACATTTAAAAATACATCAGTAACAAAGTAGTACACAAACATAAAAAACAGTGATGGTATTTTTATATGTCTACATAGCGAGTTTCTTGGAATATATTACGTCAATCTTCACTTATTTAATCTTGAATATAAATAGCTGTTATTTCCTGTATTACATCCAGTCCTGTAATAATCCTAAAACATTATTAGTGTCCAATGATGTGAAGTCAAGTGCTTCTAAAAAAAGCCTCTTAAGCGTAGTGCAAAGAAACCCACATCCTAAGAGTTCTTTCTGATGGAGTGCGGGACATTAAAATGCTGCTAGATGATATCCCAGCTTGGGTTTAAAGAATTAATGAAGAACAAATGTACTAGCTGACATGTAAGCATGAAATTCTCTCTGTGGGTTGACCTTCATTCTTCTGCAGTTAGTTAATGAGGGTTCTCTTTGTTATCTTTCTTGCCGAAGAACCTCAGGGCCTTGTATCATTATTGAATGAACACAATGTCACCTCGGCTGGCAGAAATGTTTTGTCTTTTGTCAGGAAAAGAAGTTTCCTCGTGTCAGCTGGTGAAAGCACAACACGGCAACAAGCAATGGAGACCAGACATTTCAATTCAGCTGGCTTAGCCCAGTGGAGATGTTGAACCTGCTGTAGTTGTTTTGATCAAAATATTCAGGCTTCATTATTCCGCGACTCTTGCATCTACTCCTCCAGTTTGTGATACATTGTTATAAATTAATGATAAACAAAAGCATTTTATCTGGAGAACTGCTCTCAATATTCCCCTTTTGACAGCTAATTGCCATTTGTTGCAGAACAGTATGTATTTTCTTTGAAATGAAAGCCTAAAGAACAGCTGCTTTTTATCCAATTCAAAATGACAAGTGTATTGTTAACTACCTGAGGATCTTGTGAGGTGGGGATCACATCTGCTCAGAAAACTGGAGCTGTAACTTTGAGCTCTTCTGTGAGCTGTATCTATTATGCAGAGCTGTAGAAGTGGCAGAATGAGAATTAAAAATTTCATCCAACATGGATGTATTGTTTGGGGTGCCTACAACACTCGTATGGTTTCCCCATCCTTGGAGTACCTATATTCATTACGCGCAGCAGAAAAGC
>VXBB01011145.1:257404-311333 GCA_013399915.1 Illadopsis cleaveri | reverse complement strand
CCTTCTGTACAAATGTATATAAGAATGGAGTCAGATAATTAAAATAGAGAAGCTTTTGCTTGACCTGCTGCTGCCTGCTTCATTTTCTGTGGGTCTGAAACTGCTACAATATTCCAGAACAGTGTGGGAGTGCTCGAGCTGCATCTAGGAAGATGCTTTCTGAGCTGTCCCTGGGTCACACAAAGCAAAAAAAGAGACAAAACCTAATGTTTTTCATTGATTTGTTTGTATTTGATTTGGTTTAACAGATGCTCTCCGGAAGTGAGTGGGCATTTTCCTGTGCTGGTTTGGTTTTTAATACTCAGTTTCAAGGTGGGGGAGCTGTGTGTGGATATCTGAGGTGTGGGAGGACAGTCAGCACTTCCCAGCCTGGCTGCGGGGCAGGAGAGCATCAACAGCCCCCTGTGGGGTGCAGCTCTGGGAGTTTTAATCATGGTTTTGGTAGCTCCTGGTTTATTTACTGAGGTATTCAAGGAGCAACACTGAAACAGAGATCCTAAGGTTGGAAAGCATGGGAGGATTTGTAGCCTTTTTTCAGGGGAAGCATTGTAGGGTCATGGTCTGAGAGCAGACTGTGGCAGGTAGATCTTGGTGTCTGTCTCTCCCCTGTGAAGGAGAGGCCTTCATAGTCCTAAATATCTCCCAGTATTTTTATTTTTTTTTTTATTTTAGTATTTAGCTTTTAAACCTTTTCAGTGACTAAACCTTGTAGCTGACCTGAAGAAATGACAGATTTGGTGGGTATTTTTTTTAGTCATACAACTTATGCAAAAANTCCTCTGATCCCAGAAAAGGTGCAGTTCATACCCAACACCTGGACTCAGAGGTTCTGTGTCAGCTTTGAGTGACTTCTGTGAAGTTGCAGGGTTCCTGTGGCAGTGCTGGGACAGAGCAGGCCCTGGCCTAGGCTGTCACTTGGCTCTGGAGCCAGGGCCTGGCACAACTGCAGGAAAAAATGCACTAGGAGGAAAGATGGTTTCATTAATGTTTCTCTTTGTTCAGTGGACAGAGAATGCCATATTGGATATTTCCCTCTGTTAGCAGAACTTGAAAATTCAAGCAGAATGTATGAATTATTCACCCAACTGTAACAAAACCCACAGAGCCCCATCCTGCCTTGAACACTTCTAGGGACTGGCTGTGTGGGCTTATTCTGGATGCTCCTTCTGCCCCACAAAATTCCTCTCTCTGGGGCTGGCCACCCCCTTGAGTCCATGGCTTGGGTCAGTCAGATCATTCTGCCCCTTGTGAGGTTCTTGGTGAGGAATATTCTGTCGCCCTCAGTTTTCTTGCATTCAAGTGTTTGGAATCTTGCAGTGCAGATTCTCACCCAGCTTCAAGAAAACAATGTATATTTTAAGAATGTTTACATATTTGTCCTCTGGGAGGAGAAATATGATTGATGGTGATGTTCACCATCCAGGTTAAAGAGGTGGCGACCTGTGTAGCCAATCTCTTTCCTTCTGTACAAATGTATATAAGAATGGAGTCAGATAATTAAAATAGAGAAGCTTTTGCTTGACCTGCTGCTGCCTGCTTCATTTTCTGTGGGTCTGAAACTGCTACAATATTCCAGAACAGTGTGGGAGTGCTCGAGCTGCATCTAGGAAGATGCTTTCTGAACTGTCCCTGGGTCACACAAAGCAAAAAAAGAGACAAAACCTAATGTTTTTCATTGATTTGTTTGTATTTGGTTTGGTTTAACAGATGCTCTCAGGAAGTGAGTAGGCATTTTCCTGTGCTGGTTTGGTTTTTAATACTCAGTTTCAAGGTGGGGGAGCTGTGTGTGGATATCTGAGGTGTGGGAGGACAGTCAGCACTTCCCAGCCTGGCTGCGGGGCAGGAGAGCATCAACAGCCCCCTGTGGGGTGCAGCTCTGGGAGTTTTAATCATGGTTTTGGTAGCTCCTGGTTTATTTACTGAGGTATTCAAGGAGCAACACTGAAACAGAGATCCTAAGGTTGGAAAGCATGGGAGGATTTGTAGCCTTTTTTCAGGGGAAGCATTGTAGGGTCATGGTCTGAGAGCAGACTGTGGCAGGTAGATCTTGGTGTCTGTCTCTCCCCTGTGAAGGAGAGGCCTTCATAGTCCTAAATATCTCCCAGTATTTTTATTTTTTTTTTTATTTTAGTATTTAGCTTTTAAATCTTTTCAGTGACTAAACCTTGTAGCTGACCTGAAGAAATGACAGATTTGGTGGGTATTTTTTTTAGTCATACAACTTATGCAAAAAAAGGAATAAATAAAATTATAAAAACAGTAGGGCATAAACGACTTTGCTGATTTCCCAAAATATTCTTCATAGCCTTCAAGAGCAAATACAAGCACCTGCTTTATTCAGTGCAGGGAGGCATCTGTTAGCTTCATTGGAAATGCAAACATATATTTATAGAATGTTTGGTGGCTGAAATGTAATTTTTATCTATTAAGCTTCATATTTAAAGCTTTTTTTCTTTCTTTTATGTGAGTGTTTTTTCCTAAACTAATTAGTAAACGCTGCTGGTGTTTGACATGTATTACGTATCCTGGAAGCTGGAAAACAAAGTTCCCAGATGATGGTATAGTTGGTAAAGGACTGAAATCTCCTGACACATTCAAACTGTGAATTTGTTACTTGAATTGTAAGGAGCTGAGCATTTGAAAATTGACACAATTCCATAAAGCCTTAATACCAGAAGAGACAGGTGTTGTACTTTAATCACACTAGAAGAAACAGCTGATGTATAGTGCAACAGCAATAATTCCAAGATAGAAGCCTACAAATAATCTAGCTGCAAATTATATTGTCAAGAGAATCAAAATACTTTGTAATATATTCTAATGCATATTAATTCGAGAGCCCTATAGGGGACAGTCTTGTTATTAATACACAGAGGAACAGATGCGATAGCATATGGTTTACCAACTTGTATTTATGTTAATTCTATGTAAATAGGTTTTTAATAAGGTAGCATTAGTCTATAGCTTCATTTTCCTAATATATCTTTCTTTGAAGATGATAATGGAATTATCTAAATTGGGGTCTAGGATCATAGGAAAGGTTAGTGGAAAGAGTCCATTTTTTCTAAGACATAGAAGGGGGTAAAAAAGCATCCCTTTTTGAACATTTTGCCATCATTTAAGCTTTCAATGAAGAAGTTTGAATTATTTTATTCACCAATTCTGCCATTTCTAAAAACTGCTTGATACCTCTCTTACCATTTTTAGATTCTTACCTATTTTGTGTTGATTTTTGATAGTTGGAACTTCCATTCAGCTGTCTTTGGGAAACTCGCAAAATTTTGTAGAATGCCAGAAAATTTCCAGCATTACCTTATGTCTGATGTCCATTGAACTTGCTGTGCAGCTCCTCTCTGGCTGTCAGCTGGAAAAGCTGTGAGTGCATTTCTCGGTTAGCTCAGGCTTCTCAGCAGCTTTCTCTGGGGCACAACTTTTTTTAATTATGCTCCCAGGCACTGCTTGGAGCCATTTCAGTTTGTGATGAGAACAGAGTAAGCAATCTGTGCTCCTGCAAGCTGCTGAGGAAATACAGTACTAATCAGCACTGGTGCTTCAGAGGACTTTGGAAAAGTTTCTGCCTGCTATTAGGGATTTCTGGTTTAAACTGTTGAATCAAACTTTTGTGTCACCTTCTGTTGAGCTGCACTGTTCTAGTTTGGAAAGTTAAGTTCTGTGTCTCTGGCCTAAAAAGCCCCAAGATGCATTGCCTGGAAGTTCCAGTTCATAACTGGAAAACAGTAAATTGAGGAAAAGAATGATTTCTCTCCCCAATAAATAAAGTTATTGCTTTCTTCTTTCAAGAAAAAAAAAAATTCTGAAACTTATTTTGTATTTCTAAAGAACAGGGAGCTTGGGGGGTGAGAAGTGGAAATACTAAACTTGTTTAAGCTTAAATGCAGCTTATAAAGGAGTTTAGCAAAACTTTATTGTGCAGGTATGACAGAAATACTTTCTTTGGGTTTAGTTGGTTTTATTTTTCCTCCAAGTTTAGAGAAGTTGTTTAGAATCCCCCAACCGCCAGTGTTCTGTGATTATGTTTTGAATAAGTCAGCAGCAGGATTTGGAATTGTAATTATTTGAAAAATGCTGATGAAAGTGATATTTCAATATAAATAACAAAAAAAAAGCTTAGGGTGCTTGGCTCTTTTCTATTCTGTTCCTCAGATCTTGGGTGTAATTGAGGACCCAGAAAAGTAACAGGTAATTCTTTCCAGCAAAATAGTGCTTTTAGGGTGTAGTAAAGAGAGCAGGGATGCACAGTAATCACAGAATGAGTAAGGCTGGAAGGGCCCAACTTCCCTTCTTAAGCTTTTGGAAATAGTAAATATGCATCTGGACAGCTCTATGGAAACAGTACTTAGGACACAAGAGACAATGAAAATACTTTTATTTTTTTGATTCTCTAGACAGATAAACAAATAGCCTGGAACAAAAAGTGAAAACTGAGCAAAACCATTTTAAAAAATTAGGATTTTTGTGTTCCTGTGTCTATATTTATAATAAACCATGCTATAAGTGGTCAGCAAGGAATATTTCCTCTCACCACGAGATACATCTCTGCTCATAGCAAGAAACACTGGAGATTCATAATACAAGCAAAGTGGAAGGACTGTTTGTGTCATCAGCAACAGGAGGTTATCGGATCATACATCTTTACCTGACAAGAGGCGGCAATTTAATCTGACAAGTTTCCTGCCAATGAGGACAGCTTTAGGAGTTCAGCTGCTTTGGTAAAGATTTGACATGTCACTGAGGGATGTTGTGCACAAGCCTGACAATAAACTGGAACTTGCTAATGCAGTTTAGGGTAGCTGTGAAAATTTATTAGAAACCAGAGTCTGTAAAATTACTCTACTCTAGAAATGTTTTTTCTTCCCTGCTGAATATATGTGATATTTAATGCATGACACATATTTAAAAACTTGTTTCCTGATCATGTAAAACAAATCTACAGTAATGCCCATGAAATGGCAAGGAATTCAGTTAAAGGCATGGGAGAATAAACAGAATGAGAGGGCTGCCTTCTGTATCCAGAGGAGAAGCCTGTGTAAACTGGAGGTTTGGTTGCTGAATTGATGCATCCTGCTTGGAAATCTTATTTGTGTACCATGGACAGGGACCTAAAAGGACTTTAGAGGCATGAAAAGCTCCAGGTGATATCTGAGGATCACTTGCAGCTGGACACCAGGCTCATGATATGGGCACAGGACCAAAGCTTGCCAACACCTTACAGCAAACACTCCAAATGCTCTTTTAATTCTGGCTACCAGCTGAACATCAAGGAAAAATAATTTTGTGTTTGTTTTGCAAAAGTAACTTGTTTCAATATGAAGTGAAAAAACATCAGCTGCATATTAAATAAATTTCTAAGTTTGATATGGGGATTTTTGAGGCGTTCGAGATAAGGCATCCCAAATGGTGAAACTGATCTTGTAGCAGTTCAGCACTCTGAGATGTTTTGAAAAATGTCACCTGGAAGAATATTATTAATGAACTCACAAAATTTGTGAATAAACTTTTGAATGAGAGAAGTGTGTATAAAAAGAAGACTGGAAAGAATTGAAGGATCTGCCAGAGTGCATGCTCAATCATAGAGTCTTTTTTTGAATCATTTCCTTGTTAGCTCTTGATAACCCTTGGAGAAAGGCACATTTAATACACCTACACCTTTCCTAATGTGGATGTTTTTTATAATTTCTAACGAAGCAGTCTTCTTGAAATTTCATGGTAACAGAAAATGGTATCATTGCTTGAAAACTTCATTGATTGCTGAAGGAAGATGAATCATTTTACTCTTGCTGCACATTTTGTGACTTCAACTGAGGCAGATGTCTGGGCAAACTGTCTATAATAGTGTCTGGATAGATTTTTATAGTTGTCAATATTAAGGTGGGTTATGATACCAAAATCCTGACTCTTCTTTCTAATGGCTACCTTTAGTCAAAAGGGGAGTAAATTAAATGACAGAGTCTGTTCCACAACAGATATAACTTGGTACATATCAAGGCTGGGAAAATCCCAAGAAAGTTTCAAAGCTGGTTTAGTTTGTCCTAATTTGTTCCTTTTATTCTCTTAGTACAGAGCGAATGTATTGATCTCACCAGTTAATGAAAAGCCTAAAAAAAAATCTCCAGAGAGTCCTTCCAATGGCTTTCAAACACATTACAACCAATTAGGAAGCTGAGGTCACCATGGGTGTCACTGGTGGCCAGAGCCAGTCTGGGAGTGCAGGAGGGAGCTGTACTCAGGGTGGGCTCACACCTCTCACCTGGCTTTGCTTTTTCTGAAGGCTCTCTGCAGCTCCAGTTGCTCACTAATTGCACACTTTGCCTCTCCTTTTGGCATATTTCTGGCATGTGGTGACATCAGCATTCTAATTGCATTTTAATTAAGAGTAGTTCATGGACTTCTACAGCCTGTCTTAGCAGCTGGGATCTTGTTGGGGAAAGAGGATTGAAGGAAGGGAATCCAGTTTTGTAGAGCAGTGTTTGCAAAGAGACACATTTTTAATAAAATTCCTTGGACAGCAACCTGTATTTTGTAGGTGATAATAAAAGAGCAAAGGTCAGTTTGGGAACCTGGGTTGTATGTAATTTTAGGATATTAGGCCTGATTACATGATTTTTGTTTGTTCCTGACTCTTGAGATGGTTTCTGTAATGCTGTAACAACTTGGCCATTGAACTGCAGAGAGTAAGGCCTGTTCAAAGCCAATTCATGCTGGAAGGGTGTTATATTTTGCTAATGAATAAGAACATCTTGCTTTGAGCACAATTTAACTGTCAGAATATACTCAAAATAGACTGAAAATGAAACGTAAAAATCAGGGGGTTTGTTGGTTGTTTTTTTGTTTGTTTGTTTGTTTAAACGAATATTGTAATAATAAGCTTAATACAAAAAATGGTGTCACAGACTTCAGGATTTTGCTGAGAAGTCACAACAGTAATTCTTTAGCAGATTATTTTATGGGGGGAAGGTAGGACATGTTTGTTCTACCAGAAAGAGCCTTCCTGGACAGTCTTGCTGCCATCCTTATTATGTGTGTACATCTGTTCTTTGTCTGCCAGAACCCCATTAGTGCACCAATGCTGAACCTGCAGCAGCCCCCTAGCCTTGGATACTTTTCTGCTGGAGGGGCTGGTGAGCTCCAATGTGCAAGAGCAGCTCCTCCAGAGCCACTCTGGGCCGTGCACTGCTCAAACTGCCTCATCCACCTCTGCGCTCTTTATTTGTTTCTCTCCCCTGCTGCTTCAGGGGGATCAGCTGTGTGTTGCCAATTAGGCTCATCAGCATTGTCAATAACAGATGTGGAGCTCCTGGTAATCCCCCACCCTTGCTAGTGGACTGTAAGGGATTCTGGCTGTTTGTGATGAGATTTAACCCTTATCCCCCACAGGGAGCCAAGTCACTGTCAAAGACCAGGAGTCATTTTATTCTGTTCTGTATTTTAAGGGTTCTTTCACCACTTAGTCCCAGTTGGTTTGATTAGACTTTGGTTTTGGCTGTGGGTTCCAGCTTGCAGGAAAACATAATTAACTTCATCACAAATCAATATGAAAATGATAGCTGAAGAAGTCTGCTTCAAGCTAAAGGTAATTGCAAGAGGTTTCATTATCTGTCAAGTAGATTATTTGGACATGTTTTGAAATGCAAGCTGCAAGCAAAACTTTTCAGTTCCCAGCCAGCATGCCATTACAGGGCAGACCTGAAAATGTGTTTCATTAGGCAGGATGCTCAAAGATTTCAGCTTTTGCAATGCTTACTGTCACTTTTGCTCGGGGCAACCCCTCAATGCATGTTCTTTATTTATTCCAAGATGAGGCAACTTCAGTGCTTGTGCTACAGTGACTCTGCTCCTCCCAGGGGAGTGATTCTGTTTAGGGAGAGTGTAACACTTGGTGACTTCTGCAAACAAGTAGAAATCAAAGTGGTCTAGACTGTAAATCTGTTCCTGTGAATATCTCCTCTTGCAGGGTACAGTTTTCTTGAAAGAGCAAGTTCTACCTAATCTTAGCATTTTTGCTGTCTTACTAGCAGCAGTGGTTGTTGATCTTAACATGCCACGGAGCCTGTAGGTGAATAAGGAACTCACAGATTTGTCCTCTGGCCATTAAACAGGAGTGGGTGAGTGTCACAGCAGTGTGCTTGTGTTTCCTCTTTGAGCTCAAGAATAATATTGGAGGACTGCCACAATAATGAGTCTGAATTACTGTCTAATTACTAACAGTGTTAAGATAAATATTTAGCATCTGAAGTTACTCTCTCATGAGCAACCTCTACAGAGTGACACATCAAAGTATTTATGTACGTGCTATGGACCCTTGAAATTGTGAACCAAACAAGCAAACAAAATCTCAGCTGAGAGTTTTGTGAGCCACTTGCTGGTCTGAGCAGTAGGCAATGACAAGATAATTCTCATGAGCCTCTACCTTTAGGTGCCAGTGACAATAGGTCAAGGACATGGAAAAGCATAGCACAAAATTAGAATTTAATTTCAGAAGGTATGATTTATTTTTTTTTTAATTTGGCGAAGACAGTATGAGAGCCTGAGGCACAATTTCTATGAGGAAGAGGAATTACAGTGCTAGAAAAATACATACTGATCTCAAATGACCTACGAGTATTTGACTTGTCTGAATTGCAGTGCTGAATAACGATCTTGTTCTCACCAGTAACATTCTTGATGCATTTATCTATTGAGATTGTAAGTGTTTTCTGGGATACCTTAAAGTCTGAACTCAGGCTGAAGCAAAGCACTTTGCTGTTGCATTTTTTTTTTCCATTAATCCATGCAGTATTTTTTTTCAAAGCTGAACAGAACATCCTAAACTTTTGTTCCACTCAGAAATTTTAGTAGAAATTTAAATACCAATACAATACCATGGCTGATGGATTATTGATTAATAACAAAGTTTTAATCCTCTGGATATTGAGTATATTATGAAGCTATTATACTGATAACAGTGCATTCCATCTCATTTGTCATTAGCAAGTTAAAAATTATTTAACTTTAGTGCTTCATCGGCAAAATTTTGTTGAAATTAGATCTGCTCAAGTTAGCAACTCACTTCAAAAATTTGTTACAACAAGTTTTTGAAATGAGTTATGAATCACTTGATCTGTTATCAATTGGTGAATACTTAGGAGTTTGTACTTGAATTCTCTCTGAGGGGAGACTCTAGGTTTTCTGGAAGGTAACTTGTGTTAGATCTGAAAAAGGAGTTTAATATAATATTCTATACAAGGATGAGTTTGTTCTCAATGATTATTTTCCTGTCTATTTTACTGAGTCCACTAGGACCTGTGGGAAAGGCATTTCATGGGAAAATGTACACTGGGGTGAACATGCAGCCCTATTTATGTCACTCTAGACTGGCAGAGCAAGGGAATCTCGGAAGGACGTTAAGTTAAAACAAAAAGTGTCAACTGCAGATACAGCTTCCATCATCAAAAGTCACATACCCTTGCCTAAATTAGGATTAAATCACATTTGCTGCATAGCCCTGTGTGTTGATTTGTACTTTCTTTGTATGTTTGAAAAGTGGGTTTTCATTCAGCCCTGCTATCAGTTCCTGAGTTGATATCTTTGGGTTTCCCATGGCAACAGATTTCTTTGTGACTGAACAAGTATCATTTTCTTGCTTTGGGTGTTAGCTAAGGTATGAATGCAGAGCCTCAAACAAAGAGATGGTAAAATACACTTTTCAAGGAATTATTTCTTTGAATCTTAACTGTGGTGTTTGTTCCTTTGCTTTTTTTTTGGTTTTGTTTTTTGGGTTTTTTTAGCATTAAATTGGTGTATGATTTCTTATCCATTTAGTCTATGTAAATACTGCAAGGTCTGATAGCAAGAGTCTTTGTAAGGAAAATGCCTTTAGTGCTTGAGATCAGAACTCTTATGGAAACTTGAATGAAGAGCTCAACTTGGTGGTTTGTTTATTGCTTTTGTGCTTGACTTGTGATCATTTAAATGCTTGGGAGAGACTGTGATGCTAATTACACTAAATATAACTCTATTCTTCTCTCTTTATAGAGATATCTAATTTTATTTTCACTTTTGAAGGTGATTTCTGTGGAAAAGACACTTTTTGCCCAATAAATTCAGTTAGTATTAGATTAGCTATGTCCACTACTCCTGTCCTGATATAAGCATTTTTTAATCCCCAGAAGCTACACTAACAAAATGTGAAATGCATCCTAAAAAGCAGAAGGCTCTTCCAAGAGCCACGATGTTGACAGAAACACATTGTAGTAAGGGATTAATCTTTACTTTTCCTGATTTGTTCTAATAACTCCCCCAGGCAAGAGTTAGTAGCTGCACTGGTGCAGCTTGGAGCATCCAAACCGATGGGATGTAAGGCTGGTACAACTGTCTGTCTCATGATTAACAATCAGTCAGAAATCAAAGCGAGCACAAAGGCAACATTTCACTGCCATGGATTTCTGCCTTGATGAAAACACACATACTTCTGACAGGAATTTCTTGTTACTACAACCCTGTGAGATCTGGAACTTTAGATTATTAGGACCAATTTCACTGTGCTGTAGACAGCTGCTTGAGTCAAGTTTTAGTTCACTTGCTCTAAGTGACTTGATCTGCCAAGCTGGCCTTTCTTCAAAAAGCCATAGGTGCAAGTAGTTCTCTGTTAATATTTGTTCAATGAAAAGGAGAAAGTTTTAAAAAATAAAATAGAATAAAAACAAAAAAACAGGCAAAACTCTTCGTGTAATTTTTATTCTTAGTAGAAAAAAATATTGTCTGTAACAAAGAAGCAGAAGCAGATAGTGATGAAATCTCTAGGCAGTACTCTATAGGACACTATCTTGCACTTAGACAGAAGCCAATTTTGTGCAGTTTTTTCAGCCCTGAATATTGCAAGAGCTGATTGCATATACCCCTGGACCATCCAGTCACCTAATTTTTATTCTACTGTCTTCCACCATAATCTTTACCCAGTGTTCTCAGTATGTTGCTGAGAACGTGGAGTTGTGGTACAGCTTCAGTCTGAAAATGTGAACTTGTTCTTATTTCTGTGTCATACTCTGCTTTTATTCTGTCACTTGTAATATAGAGATTGGAAATCAATGGGTTTGACTATACTTGTTTAAGTGCCAGGATATTTTCCCACTTTTGGAGTCAATGTGCTGGAGCTCTGTGATAAGTAACATCAAAGCACATTTTGTTAATTCATTACTCTCCACAAGGTTTAATGTTTGCTGCTCTGCAGCTGTATTCCTTAAGCCTGTCTTACCTCTAACTTTTGATATATGAGAAATAGGAACCTATCATTTCAGTCAATTGGTTATCTGTTAAACAAATGGACACTGTTTGAATAACTTTGTCAATACTGCTCTAATTGTTTTAAAAGTGAAGGAACTGTACAAAATCTGGTAGAAGAGTAGCAATTAACTGTAAGTGTAAAGTGTGAAACTGAAACCTAGGCTTAAAAATATTTATAAAAAATATTTATAAAAGTCATACCTGCTGGTTCAGATGGACAGTACTTGCCTCATGCTGGTTTCTGCATGCACAGTGTGGATGGCCATGCAATGTGGATAAGATGAATCTTCAAAGTGGCCTGAAATATTATACTTTTGTTCAAGAGTTAGTAAATTTTCTGTTTTCCTTTTTTTCGTTCTTGTTTAAATGGTGGTTTGGAAAAAGATGCATGAAGTCCCCAAACAAATCCAGTAGCAAGCATAACATTTGTCAGGCAGTAATCACTGCCAGTGTTTGAAGGATGAGATTATTGCAAATGGAACTAGCAATGGTTGAATTAGCACTGAGCAGCTCTTAGTTGCAGGGCATTTATTCTTCATCAGCATGCAAAATTGGAAGGACATCTCTTCATATGGTCATTTTTTATAGGATATATTAATAGCTATTTATTAAGGCTAAAACTTGGGTAGAGCACAAAAGCTCTCATCAACTCTATTGTATGATTGATAAAGCATGATACTGATAATTCATCACAATGAGAAAAAAGATTAAAATCTTTGTTTAATAAGATTATTTTTCATCATGTATTGAATTATGAGAACTCAACATCATAAATCTTTGTTAGAGAGGGAGGATATTTCCTTTGTGGGTCTGCTGATCAGATTTCTGCAAAATTGTTGGCATGTTAGAAAATGATTTAAAGAATAGAAATAGTAAATAGTCGCCTTCCAAATTGTGTAATTGGACCCAGCTTGCTTAGGTTACCAGTAAACTGCTGCAGAATTAGACTTCTCTGTGGGGTCTGGTTTTAAAAATGTGTGGTTGAAAGGAGAGGACTTTGAGAGAAGTAAAATTGTACCAGTGTAAAATTTTCATTCCCAAGGACTTTAATCGACTATGCCCTAGGCAGGGGTCAATTATGGTTTAAAGGGTATTTCAGGAATAGTCACCATTTGGCTACGAAAGCATGTTCAGTTTTGCTTATGTACGAGGTTTTGGGCAAACCAGAACACTTCCTTTCTAATTTTGAAGCTGGAGCTCTGTATTAGGGCCTTCAAACTGTACAAGAGGTGCTGCATTTCTCATACTACTCATGTTGTGCGTGTAAGAACAAAGGCAGGAAAGAATTTGGAGGCTTTTTGTTTCTTATTAGCCTGTAACAGATTTAAGAAATGCACAACTAAGTATGTCCAGCTACTCAGAGAAACCATTTCTATTGTTTTATATGGATTTTCGCACACCTTTTTTGCCTCTTAAGCATGGAGCACTTTATCAAGCAGCATGAAGCTTTATAGTGTTTTGCACCAGTCATTTTAGTGTTACCATAAAACCTCCCTTCCCCTTACACCTATAAAACTCATAACTTGCTGCAAGCTCAGTGGAGCTGTTTGTAATATTATTTTAGGTTTAGTCTTTACCATGAGCCCAATGGGCAGATTTACTCTGGAAAATGAGACTATAGGTTGAAGGGGAATTTTTTGAGAGTTTGCTACAGGGACAAAAGTTTTTGCTGTTGCATGTATACTTGATACTATGTTTTCAGAGTAATCAGGTTTTAAAAATTATTAAGTTTATTAGTCCATCATCAAGCTAGCATTTTGAAGACCCACAGTAATTGACATGTAACTTAATCCTCTGTGGCTGTGTTTAGATGAAGCACTATGATTTATAGAGAAGGGTTTATGAGGAATGTTTTTTGAGGTGTCTGAGAAATGCAGACCTACAAAGTGCTCAGGCCTGGATGATGTACCTTGACATTCATTTTGTAGTGAAAAACTTTGATAGAGCAATTAGAAATAAATTGAGTGGCTCTGTTATACCTGGCAATCTGAAATTAATTTGGTTCATTATAGCTTTAGCTTCACATTTAAATATCAAAAATGTTGTAATTGTATTTGCAGATTAGCTTTGTGTTTTTCTGCTTTCTGTGATACATGGGCAGCTGTCATTGCTAATTTCAGGGAAATGCAATCAGAGAGAGTTTAATTTCTTGCATTTGCAGCTTTTTTGCTATGGTAACAAAAGCCTTATGAAGCTTTTTGTCTCTGGATCTCACAACTATATAGACAATGACCTACCCTTGAACCACAGCTATTCAATGTTTTTCCATGGTGAAAGGTTTTCTGTTGTAAATGAGTAAACCAACTGGGTTTGCTTTGACATTTATGAAAGGAGGGGAGAGAGAAAGCACAGCTTGGTTCCATTAAAAACAATGACAATTCCATTTAAGGGATTGGTTTTGAATAGGTTTGGGAACTTAAAGCTCAACTCTGTGCTGAAACCTGTCCCTTAATGCAGGTTGAGTGCAAGAAGGAAGCTCTGGAAGGGACTTGTGGGGGAACATGCAGAGGCAGTGGTCATTTAGGGTCCCTTCAGTGCTGCCACCTGCCTCACCATGGCAGGGAACACTGCCTTCACATCAGTGTGTTCTTTGATGATATTTGCATGCATAATCTGATAAATAATACCTTTGACTTATGGTATTTAGGATAACTGGCCCAGCTGGGTCATGCCATTACTGAAAAAGCTTTACATTATTGCTGTTTGGGTCCTTAAATTGATTATGTGCTTTGACAGTCAGCTTGGAGACCCTTAGTTTATCGTTAAGGCTTGTCCTTGTGATCTAAAGAGGCATCTTATTCATGCCTGTGACTGTAAAGTCCCATTCCTAAATGAACTTCTGCCCTTTGGGGCCTGAGCTAAATTCTTAAAAATACTTGGACTGAAAACTTCCTTCAAGATTTGAATGAATTCTTGTGCATAGCTCAAACAGCTGTTATGCTACTAAAGTAACTGCTGTTGGCTCCATATTCTCCTGCGATTTTTCTGCTTGTAATACCATAATTTTTAAGCAAATCTCTTCAAAATTACTTGCTAAAGCATCTAGCTGGAGCAAGAATAATGTATTGCCTGAGGTATTTGCCTTTTTTAGGACATCTAGTTTGGACAGCAAGGCAATGAGCCTCAGCTTCATGAATAGTCAAAGGAAAATAGTCTGAGGAAAACACTCCATTAATTTAATGTTATGATTACCCATGTGTTATTTCTAGCCTTCAATGGATCCTAAAATGAGGACTTGCAGATCTAGTTAAATCATGCACTCCCTTAAAGGTTGGGTGTTCCAATGTCTGCTGTTTATTTTTTTCATCTGTCTTTATATGAACATCTTTTGCTGAGCCTCCACAGCTCACCATTTGTGTGTAAAGCAGTACCTTCCCTGACAATAGTCCCTGTCAGCAATTCCCAACCCCCTGGAAGAGCTCTGGGGCAGGGTCTCTGGGCTATATCTTTCTTTAACATTCTTGGACACTGTATTTTTTCTGGCTTTCTGCTTGAGCCCATCCAAAGACCACTTTTCAGCTTTGCTGCTTGCACATTGCTCTGCTTATATGTTCCTGAATTTCATATTTTTTATCAGTAAGGATTTTTCCTCTGCTGTAATCTAGTTAAAGCTGGGGCCCCATTAAATCAATAGCTGATCAACTGATTGTGGAAATTAAGAAGAAGAATTTAGTTTTGTTGCCTTTTTTTTTTGTCATCATATAAGATAACTGTCACCTTTGTTGCTGTAGGACACAGGACCAGTCTGCCCTGCACTGGAGGGTGCAGGTGCCACCAGGCTGAGCTGGGCTCATGCTTTGTCTGGCTGAGCCATCATCTGTCCCTGTCCCAAGGTGCCAGCACAGCTGTCCTCTCCCAGGCTGTGGGCTGAGAGCAGTGAGTGCCTGCAAGGGCAGGTGCCTGGCTCTGTGAGCAGACGTTCCTGCATCTGGGTGCTGTTTGTCACTATAATGAGTTGGCTTCTCACCATCTCATCTCTGAATTCCCTTAATGTGCTCCTAACCACCAGTCCCCATATTGTGGCCACAGGCTGATTGATGGTTGACCACTCTGCTAGAGTTTCTTGTGTGCTGCTGAAGCATGTGGAATGCTTGACTCCACAAAGCATATGGAATGTTTGCTGTGGTTTTAAAGCACCTGAACAGTCCAAATATCATGGTGGCCAAATCTTGCCTTCTGCCCCAGTGAATATCTGCCCCCAACATACCCTTATTCTATCCTGCAATGGATCACTTGGCCAAAGTAATACTGACATTCAAAAAATAACTTTAGAGTTCCTGGAAGCCATTGGAAAAGACCAGCAACTGCATATGAAATTTACTTCATTTGTTGACAAGTGGGTGAATAGATGCAAGAAAAAGATTTCAGGTAACTATTTACTCCCCTCTGCAGCATAAATAGCATTGTTGGAACGCTTTACTTTTGACCTTCATCTACAGGACCCTTCTCTTAGCGGGGATTTCTGTCTGGTTGTCTGAGGATACAGAATAGTTACACAAAAAACTGGATCTCAGACATTTGTAAAAATTTATTAATTATTCCTTCAATAATACCTTTTTACTCCAACTGGTTTATATCTAAGCTACTTCTAAATGCAGCTTATATTTTTAAAGCCCAAGAAAACGGGCACACAAATATGAACATTTGTTGGGGAATGAAAATTTTTCACAAGGTTTTCGCTTGTCAGTTTCCTTACCTGGATTTTCCTCAGTGATATTCCCGGGGGAAAAGCTGTTACACGAAGGGCACTGCTTTGCTTAAAAAGGCTGAACACTGAGGATGACTGTTCTGTGCTGAGTTCCTCCAGACAGAATTAACAAAACTGCTGCAAGCAATATGTTGGAGAGGGATGGTGCTGCTAAGGCTAGGTGAGGACACAGCTCCCCAGGCAGGCCTGCAGTGCTGTGCAGGTGAGAGCACTTGGTGTTGGCTCCAGCTGATGCTGCCCTAGCAGAGAAAAAGTGTCTGGGACTACTTGGTTTTGACAGACTCACTTCTTCCCCAAAATCATGATTTTTGGGGTTTTTTTTTGTAATGAAGATTTTTCTTCTCACAGAGACCATGGTTACTGAGAAAAAAAACCAAAAAACCTCCCCAAATATGCTCTTTCCATCACATCCAAACCACACAAAGTACTGCAGCACAAAAATTCAAATTGGCTGACATGAGAACCGTTCCATCTATGGACAGGCTTCAGCATGGCTTTTCAATATCTACATTTCCACTACTGATTTCTTATCAAAATTTAGTCCAGTTTTCAAGCAAAAAATACTTTGTCAATTGTTTATTAATAAAAAGATTTTTGAAGGAGAAATGCCAGGTTTCTGCATGGGAAGTGGATGCTTGTGGAAAATTTCATCTGATCCTTCATTAACACGTGTTTCCTCTTTAGCAATAGAGGCATGAAGTTATTGACTTAGTTTCTCTAGAATTTAAATGCTGAAAGAAATATAATGGACTTTTTACCTATGCACCTTGGTAGATAACAATACAGTTCATTTCTTCCAGTTTTGTCATGGACAACATAAACGTGCCAGTGCCTAAACAACTAACTGGAAAATACAAGACTGCTGAGTATAATGCAATATGAACAGCACAGAATTATTCACTAAGGCCTGAAATAGATCTGAGTGCAGCTAAGTCAGTGCTGCAGTGCTCCAGGTAATGGTTCAGACCTTGAAAGTGAGAGTAACCAAAGCAACTTGAATTGATTTTGCTTCAAACAGCACACCTTAAGAGGATAAAATTGAAGGGAAGATCAGCAACACTGTGTTGCACCAATACTTAGTGCTTCTCCAGGGAGTGCTCCGTGTGTGTGCTTGCTGGGAGTAGTTCTGCAGACCATGGCACTTAAACCTGAAATGTTGTGGGCAACAACTTTGTGCTCAAAAAGTAGCTGGTAGATATTTAACTAAATATGAGGAATACTAATGTCTAAAAAAACCAGATGAGGTTTAATTTAATGTTTTCTTCCATGTACAGCCCTATGTAGAGGGTTTGTGTGCTTTAGATATGTTTTTCTGTTTTGTGTGAGGTTGTTATTAGACCTGCAAACTCACAGGAAGATGATAGGCAACAATAATAGTATTTTGAGGGATAGGTGAATACAGCTCTGATTCAGCTGGCAATGGGCAAGAGCAGAAATAATTCAGCTGTTTTGAATCTTGACTCAAAGATGTTTCTTAGCTGGGCAAGTGTGGTGTACAGAAAAGACACACATTCTTAGTGAGTTAGAATTATTAATGCACATTCTACAGGAAAATGTGGGTCTGTTAATCTGATTTAGGGGTGTGATAGTAGCATATGACTAGATTTTACCAGGAACAGAGACGAGTTATGTTAATGGTAAGAGATTAGAGGATGACAGACTATCTCATCATTAACTAAATTGTTGCTGTTCTTTCCTAAATCTGCAGCCACTTCCACTTCAGATTGCTCTGGGTGCACTCCCATGTCAGTGAAGCTACTGCTGTCCAACAGATATTTCAACTCTCTTCTTACCCAGCTGTGCTTTGTGCATCTCAGCAAAACTCTGTCCTTTGATTTCTTCTTTTATTCCTAAATAAGTAACATCTCTGAGAATGTTTCTAAAGGTACTCTTTTAAAGGAAATAGTAGGAAAAAACAACATAGTGAAATTGCTTTTTTCAATAAAGTAATTTTGCATTGTTTTCTGCTGTTTTGGGATTGTCCTAATTCCAAGGTTTTTTGTTAAGTGCAAGCTAGAGAAGCAATGGAAGGGGGAAAAGGAAAACAAACCTTGCTGCTGAATCTCAATCTTTATTTAGTTTCTCTTCTCTAGTCACTGCTGCACTGTTATATAGGCTTATTGTTAGGTACCATGCAAGAAAGAACAATATAATTTCTTACTGAAGTGGTTTAGAGTTGTTTTGTGGTTTTTTTGTTTTGTTTTTTTTTTCTTGTGGAAAAAGTGCTCAAGTTGGCATAGCAGCCTTAAAGGACAAAAATGGAGTACTGCATTTGTGGATCAATGAGCTAAGTGGAAAAGATCATGAAGAAACTGATTTATGGAATAGAGGAAGTTTATATTATTGTGACTGCACACAAGGACAAGGCTACCCAATGACAAAATCACCCTTTTATAGTTCTAGAAGAGATGAGTAGCAGGGTTCATTATTGACAAAAGGCATAGATTTGCTACAGTAAATGAGTTCATGGTGCAAATATTGTTTGGGGGGCACCTGCAGAATGCAGGCACCTTGGAGAGGCTCTGTCTTCAGTGAAACTGCAGGTATTTACAGAAGTAAAGCTTTGCTGTGAAGAGCTGTAAAACTGCCAGAGGGCATAAACAATGTTTGAAATGCATTCAAACACGCTAGTCATGAATTATAAATGTCTTTTTGTGACCCTTCCTTAGCAAACTGGCCACTGGGGTTAACTGTCATCTAGCCAGGGTTTATGGGCCCATGGAAATGTGGTGTTGGATTACTTTGCAGTTCTGCAGCCTGGAGGAGCTACCAACAACAGAGGGAAATAATTACAGACAGACTTGAGGAGAAGAAGGAGGAAAGAGCAGCTTTCTAACTAGTTTTTATTGCATTAGTCCATTAAGAGAGGGAAAAAAAAAGTCATTCCTCTAAATAATAATTTAGAAACCCACTTTAACTTGTGAACAAAGAAATTATCATCTTTGCCTTTTTGTTCCAGTTATAACTTTTGATTCACACGGTGTTAATTCCTTTAACGCCTTGTAAATTAATTATGGCAAAGAAAACTGCAAAGCTTGTGCCCTTTTCTCAAAAGATGGTAAATTGGCTTCTAATGTTGTTAACTTAATTTCTGTAAGGTGATGGGACAGTTTGATTTTATGCACAGCCAAGTGGCTTCTTCAGCAGAATACAAGTGGATATAGTAACCATAATGCACACCACAAAATGTAAGTTCATGAAAAGAAGCCAGGCCTGTGTGTCTGTGACTACATGTGATAACTTGTGCCTCCCCAAGGTACTGGGGCCTGTAATTTAGTGAGTCTCAGACAAGCTGCCTTGAGAGTACTCCCTGGAGCAATGGTGTTCTCTGTGCCTTCACTAGATGGTCTGAGGTGTACCTAAAAGTTTTTTTGCTGGATAACTAAAGCTTAAAATTTATCATTTTGGTAATATTTACAGTATATGAAGCCCAGATTAAGTTGGGCCATGCAAATAAGTTGTGAATAAAAACATTTCTCAAATGAATGGGATTTGAAAACTGCCCGGTAAAGCCATCAGTGGTGGGTTTTGCTGTGATTATGACACCTCTGGTGGGGTTTGCTACATAGATCTGACAGTGAGATGAGCTCTGCTGTATCCCAGCAGAAAGACGGAGTGTTTCACAGATTGTACCTGACTAACTAACAGGTGGTTTTCTTTTGATACTGTACTGGTCATTGTCAAACCAGCCTGAGTGTCTTTGACAAATGATTTTACTCTTTTGGAGAATGTGCTGAGAAGCCAAAGCACTTGTAAAGGAATCCTTGTGTTCTGGGTTTTTTTTACTTGCTCTGCCTTTGGGAGATACGTCCTTTTTGGAAAGTTACCTTGAAGTTCCCCTTGATTCAAACCAGATTAAGGTAAAATGCAAATAAAGGATTTATTTTCATAATACCTAGAATACACAGCACAGTTGCAAGTGTTTATATAGAAGATATAAATGAAGGAATAAATAGGTGGAGAGAGATTAAATCTGAAAACTCTCTTTTGTGTATCTGCTTTGCTGCAGCTGCTTTCCCAAGCAGATATTATCAGGGATCCTTTTTCTGTGTATTTCGTATCTGAGGGAACATTTTTGAGAAAGTGACCTCTTGAATGCTCTGGATTACTTGTCATGATTTTCATTTCTATAAAGTAATTTTTTTAGGATGTATATGTGAAAAATGGATAAGGTGATTTAGAAGTGGCCAGTCAGTAATAAATTAGTGCTTCACCCTACTTGCCCCAGACTGAACGCAGAAACACTTATTGTTACCTGATATATTTGTAGTAATTGAGTCAATCTGTGTGGAAATCTTGCATTTATAGTTTTAAATGACACATTTTGGAGAAGGAGAGTCATGAAACTTGAATCATGAAAACACAGTTTTCTGTTCCTGGGCTATTCCATGCCTTCCACATCCCTCCCAAAGACAGAGGAGTTTCCTAGTTATTCATTAAATCTGTGCTTAGCTGGCAATTGAAGCATTCTATGCTTCAACATAATTGAAGCATTATGTTTGATTTTAATTCAAATACCAACACCGACTATTTTTTCTGTCTGGAATAAGCAGACCTCAGTCCTACAGTGACCATGGCCCACAGCTCCTGTCGGGTGAGCACTCCCCTGAGCTGCAGCAGCAGTTTGTCATCTGTGGCCTGTCCAGGGCTCTTGTCACTGTCTCATCCTGGCCTGGATCAGGAATGGTGTGGCCAGCAGGAGCAGGGAGGTCCTTCTGCCCCTGTACTCAGCACTGGTGAGGCCACACCTAGAGTGCAGTGTCCCGCTCTGGGCCCTCAGTTTAGGAAGGACATTGAGACACTTGAGCACAGCCAGAGGAGGCAATGAGGCTGGTGAGGGGCTTGGAGCACAAACCCTGTGAGGAACAGCTGAGCGAGCTGGGGTTGTTTAGCCTGGAGAAAAGGAGACTCAGAGGTGACCTTATCACTCTCTACAACTCCCTGAAATGTGGCTGTGCTCAGGTGGGGTTGGTCTCCTTCTCCAGGCAGCACTGACAGACCAAGAGGACACAGTCTTAAGGTGTACCAGGGGAAACACAGATTGGAAATGAAGAAAAATTTACCAACAGAAATGGTGATAAAGTACTGCAGTGGCCTGCCTAGGGAGGTGGTGGAGTCACCATCCCTGGATGTGTTTAAACAAAGACTGGATGTGGCACTCAGTGCCAGGGTTTAGTTGAAGTGTTAGGGCTGGGCTGGACTCGATGGTCTTGGAGGTCCCTTCCAACCTGGTGGTTCTGTGATTCTGTGGTGTTGCCCTCAAGGCCCCTTTTGCCCCATGCAGGAAGTGTACCAGTTAAATGTGAGAAACAAAATAAGAAAGTTGGTGTAGGTTGTACTGAGTAATGTTCTCTTTGCAGTGCTCTCATTTGGAGTGCAGTGCTGATGGCAGATGGGAGGCAGATGAGTTATTGTTGTCAGATTATTTTTTCAGTTAATGATTATGCAGTGCTTTGAAGAAGTAAAGTGCTATATCACTGTTAAGTATTATTATTATTCAGTTCCCAAAAGATCACAGAGCAGATAACGTTTTTATTATATTTTTCCCTTGGATTTTTTACCAGTGTGGTTGAAAGCAGAATGTGAGCAGGCTCTTTGGCTGTGGCAGTTTAAATGTGTGTGATTTAAGAAAAGATTAGATGTGATGTTTCTAACTATCTCATTCAAACTCATTCCAAAACACTTCATCTTCTGAGTGAAACAGTTCTCCTGCCTGAAAATTAATCCAAAACAAGATTCTGTGCTAGCTGTGAAGAGCTGGATTGAGCTAATTCATTTGTTGGGTCCAATCCATCCATACAAATGTGTGTAATACAGATCCTGCTTCTCGGGTCATTGCCTTCTTGAGACTATGCAAACCCTGCACTGTTTTATCATCTTTAATAAAAACTGAGGCACTGATTTCTGAAGCTAGAAGCAAGACAGGGAGAATAATAAAACTGTAGAGCTAGATTATTTATAAGTTTCAACACCTGTAGGTCTTTCCTTCCACCAAAAAATGATGAAATTGTACTCTTCTCTAATTCTACCCCTAGCAGACATCACATTACACTGCATCTCTCATCAATATTTGTTAACTTTAACCTTGCATGATGATCTTCTGTCCAAATCCCATGGCTTTTGGAGACGGAGCCAAACAGATATATTTGGGTTCTTTGTCCCCTTTCTGGAATGCTTTGGCAATAGCAATGCATGTTCCTGTATTTTGCCTCTTAGGTTTGAAGCAACATCGCTAAAATAAATTCTCAGTGAGAATTGTTGCAGAATTTAGCCAAGAGGAACAGTTGTTTTGACTCTGAGGGAGACTTTGATTCATTAATTTGAGTCAGTTCATGCAGCACTGAAGGATCTTGCATTTGGACACTGAGTAAAAGCTAAGTTAATTTTGGATGTGCTGTTATCTCCTGCTACAGAGTGGGAGGTAGGTGGTGCCCAGCTTCTCACTGTGTTGGTTGCTTCTGGTTGGAGGGTGCTTGAAAAATACTGAATTTCAACATATGTGGTTAAAGTTTAAATTCTGATTAAGTTTCAGTATTTGATAAAACTCTGTCAATTCTAATCAAATTTTATTTTAGAAAGAGAGAAATATCATGGTGAGGAGAAACAGTAAACAATTTTTTTTTGTTCTTTTCGATAGTGAAAGCTTTAAACTGTGCTATTGATTTATCGTATTGAAATTTTTAAATGCTAAAAATTCACTTATACTGAGGGAAAAATTCCTTTGACATTTTCTTTCATAGAAAATAATGTAATCTTTATGACTTAGATTTCTTTTGCACAGCTGTTCTTTTAGAATGAAAACTTGTTACTACCTACCAAAAAAAATAGGAGATTTCATTTAAAAAGACCTGTTATGCTCAGTGACAGTTATGATTTTTGGCTCAAATTCACTACATACATTACATAGGAAAGATCTCTTCGGCTGTAAGGTGTTGGGACCACTGGCAGAGACAGCTGAGAGAGTTCTTGGAGATGTTCATAATCAACAGAACCCACTCCTGAGCCTTCTGCTGCAGCAGCCCTTGCTCAAAGATTGGGGTGGAACTCCAGCTGCCACGTCCAACCTCAAATATGTTTGAGTATGTAGTCAATTCTTCTGGATTTGTCTCTAAAATATATAACATTTGACAGTGGGAGAAGAGTTGAAAGAGGGAGGATGCTGCACTTATTTTTGGGTTTGGGCTTGGGCTTGGCTTGTAGAGGATCTTGTTCCATTTCTCATTTTCACGCTGTTTAAGAAGTATCAGGGCTAGTTGTGCTGTTGATCTTAATTGAAAAGTCTTACAAAAATAATCTTTTGAGTGCCTAGAGTAAAGGATCTGAGTGAATGAAAAGGTTATTAAAGATTTAGATCTGGAATAGCCCTGGATCCATTAGACAATGCAGTGGTCAGGGCAAAAGGTGGGAAATGAGTACTTTGAGGCAAAAACTTTCCTAGAAAATATTGTTGAACTATTTATTTTCAAAAATGTGGTTGCAAAAGTGAGGATGCAATTTAAATAAGCTGAACTTCAGATAAAGCAGCAAGGTTCTAAACAGATCAAATTTTCAAGTGTATTTCAATGTATTTTGTGCCTTGGGAATTCCAAAATACCAGGCAGCCTAATATGCTACTACTGT
The DNA here is from genome assembly GCA_013399915.1 of Illadopsis cleaveri. Classification (NCBI taxonomy): domain Eukaryota; kingdom Metazoa; phylum Chordata; class Aves; order Passeriformes; family Timaliidae; genus Illadopsis; species Illadopsis cleaveri. The sequence continues at coordinate 287,725 of VXBB01011145.1, read as the reverse complement.
GCAACAATTGGTTTTTTTTTTATTTTAGTGTTTCCACAGTCAGTGCATTGCCAGGTAACTTCTGGCATGTGAAGAAAAAAAGTGAATTTGTCCTTAAAGACTGAAACTTGTCCCTAAATTCTAAATTTAATATAATTGCAGGCAGGTTGAACTGGATATTGTACAACGCATCCTCCACTGATTAATTTGTCTAACCTAATTCTGTCTGATCTGGTACCTGACTTATTTAACACTGCAGGCCTGAGTTAATAAAGCCTTCAGGGAACTGGACACTGTGCTGGTTTAACCAGCCTTATTTGGAGGACAAAAGGGGACAAGGTATGTCTTTATACTTCGGGACCTTGGTAATAAGTTGCAGTAGTCCATGTTCTTACTGTTAGCAATAATGTAGTTAGTTTTGGTATTATTAAAAGAGCAATTAACACCTGCAGATATGATCAGAGATGCTATCAGAGAGGAGGAATTCAATTTCACACTGAAGTTCAGCTTAGACTTCTATTTCTGAAACAAAAACTGGATACACACCATAGTTGTGGCATTCTATTTCTAAATGTGACTTAACTCATGATAAAACTGCAATTACTCCAAATAATGCTTACTTACAACTCAGTGGGAGTAATCATGCACTCAGTGTAAAGGGAGGATACTCCCTGGGATGGGGTGATCCAGGCAGATCACCAAATCCTATATTTGAGAAGTTTAGCAGAAATAACACTGCAGAAAACAGATGTAACCTTGGAGAAAGAAGACCATGAATGAGTCATGGCTGTGAAAATTTTTAGGAGATATTGTCTCAGATCTGAAGGGACATTCACATATGAACACTTCATATGTTCATGTGGAAAGTCCTTGTGTGTCCATTCTGAGTATTCCAGCAACAATGTGAATACACCTCAGTGATGAGCAAGGGGAGGACTTGGCAGTGGTAACTGGTTGGATACACATACACTACATGCAAATTCTGAGTGTTGGAGATCTTTTTTTGGCAAGTAATATGTAATTGCTTTTAGACAACTGAGAAACTGATAGCACACATATCCCTTATCACCACCATGTAGAAAGAAGTGTGGTGGAAAGCTGAGAGCAGTATTTGAGACTTGCCTTTGGCTTCTGTCACTCTTTGTGTGTGGAGTTTCATATTTCACTAGGGATCCCTGACATGCTGTCCCTTATCAGGGTTGTACTTTGATGCACAAGCTGTGGTTGGGGTCACCAATTGCAATCAGCCACTGTGCAGACAGGATTTATCATCTGTGCAGTGCCCTTGTGGTTGCAGGTGAAATACTGAAGTCCTGTCTGAAGGAGTGAGGACAAACAAAATGATGGGGCTTGAGGGAAAAATGTCATGGGTCAAATTGAGTGGGAAACGTTTTAATTTTGTCTCTCAAATAAGTGGGACTCTCCACCATTTCAGGTCAACTTCTCCTGTATTATTTCTGGAAGAAATGTTAAATGGCTCCTTGCTATATATTGTGTGTTGTCATGGAGAAAAGAGATTTATCACCATCCATGGGCTGAGAAATTTGAATGCATTAATGTGCCCAGTCCTGATGTTTTCATGATGTTCCCTGTAGTCCAGGAGACTAACAACTTTTTTATTTTCTAAGCTGAAACTTATTTTTGTTACAGCTCAAGTTTTGATTTGGTGTTGGATTTTGGTTGGTTGGTTGGTATGTTTTGGGGAGTATTGTTTGTTTGGGGTTTTTGTTTGTTTAAAAAGCAGTGAAGTCCGTTTAGAACAACTTTTCCAAATGGTTTGAAGATAAATAGCACCAATACTTCCTGACAAAATTGCACCCTCTCACTTCATTGTCTCAGCTGAGACGGAAAACTGCCAGAAAACAAGGAGGAAACCTCCAAGACAGCAAACCCTTTCCTCTTCCAGCGTGACAAATAATTACAGTGTGCTGATTGTCCAACTAAACCCCTGGAGCTCTGGCCCCTGTGCCCTTGATAAGGTAATCCTACAGGCTGTATATAAAGGCCTGGGCTAATACCAGTGTGGAGGTGTAGGCACTAAGCTGCTTAGGGCACAGGCTGGCTTTTGTTCTGTGCCGGTGTCGCCTGCAGAGCAGCGGGCTGTGACCGAGCTCCTGGGGGCTCTGCAGGGCTGATCCTGCAGCAGTGCTGAGCTTCAGGGGGGATGTGTGTGGGGAGGGTTTGTTTTCTGTGCTTTTATACCCCAAAACTTGTAGCCCAGCCCTCCCCAAAACACCCAAACCTATTCTCACTGCAAATTGACACGGATTATTTCCTTTTGTATTTATTTATTTATTTTAGGAATTACTCAATTTCTTTTTTCCCCTCAGTTTAGGTTTTTTATATGCTGGAAATAACTTTTTTGGTATTTTCTTCCCTTTATCATGGTCAAAAGACCATTACCTGAACTCTATGCTGCATACTCTTGAAAATGTCTGAATAGACTTTTAAGGTAGACATTTAGGTTTATTTCAGAAAAAAAACAAAACAAACAAAACCAAACCAGCACTAAGGGAAATTAAGGATTTAGTAGGACTTTTTGAGATGATTTAAAAGAGCTACTGGACATAAAAAATAAATTAATAGTAATAAAACATTGGTGCAACAGAGTTTCCTAATGTATTCTTTTCCTACCTATGTAATATTGCTGTGCAGATTCAGTATTTGACAAATCTCTACTGAGGAAAAAGGGCCCCCAAAACAACTCCCCAGCAAATAGAAGAGTTCACAAGAAAAAAAAATATTGCTCCCATTGACCACTAGGTGATAGCCTTGCTCAATTTATTCATTTTATCAAGGTCATTTATATAAGGATTAAAAATGTTTCACACAGACGCTCTTAAAGAATTGGATTCATGAAAAATAAATCTTTTCTTTCCTGAATATCAGACCCAACTTTGCTGTTTTCCTGGTGTATAAATATTTGAGTCATAACACAACCTTTTCCATTGCTGTATTGGATTTATTCTACTATGATGAGTCCCCAACAAACATACAACAGTGCACACTAAATGCACATGCACTCATCTTATTACTCTGCCTCAATGACGCCAGTGCAGTTTGAACTGTTAGGTTTTGGTGTAGGCTGAATTGTTCACATGTTAAGTTTGATTTTTTATCATTATTAGTTTTCATAACCAAAGAGTCTAAAATATTTTTCCTGATGTTACTGACTTCATCTATTATGTAAAGGGATAATTTTTAACAAAATAATGCCCAATCTTTTTATATATCAAGCTACTGAGACACAAAAGTATTTTGATTTTGTGAAAGGATTTTCTCAAATCAGGCTGAAAAACCTGAAGTATAACCTAGTTAATAATTGAAGCATTGAGTGTTCACAATATTGAAATTCTTTCTGGAGAATTTATTAAGACTTCTCAAGATGTGACCAGCAATAGCCTTTGTAGCTTTATTAAGTGAAGAAATAGCCAACAGTATAGAGGCAAACCCAGTAACTTTGAAGTATTTTCCTTAGATCCAGTAATACATTAATGTTTTTGTTACTATTTTATTAATTCTTAAGATAGAGATACAATATCTTCATATTTTTGAGGAGTAATAAAAACTTCTTGATGATTTCTAGAGCAAGAAACAGGTGAATACTTGTCAATGAATCCTTTGAATTGCATTCTGTACAGCTTTAGTGTCTCTGTGTCTTTGCTTGGATGTGCTGACAGTCTGACATTGAAAAGTAGCTCTCCACATTGCCCACCTTTACTTTCATGCCAGGAATCTCTTGTAAAGGTGAGTATAGAATAAACCAATTCTATGGAAATCTTATGCATATCACTATAGTGCTAGAAGTGAGAGCAGGACTCCAGAGAACATGCTGAAATCCATATTCTATGAAAATGTGTCTTTGAAAATTGACATTGTTCAGGTTTCATTTATTTGTAAATCATCTGCTGAATGCTCACACTAGGATCTTCTCAGCTTTGCCAGACTTCAACTGCCACTTTGTAAAATCACTTTCACATTCTTTCCTGTGAAGCTCCGTGCATGTAGGGCCCAGGAAGTGGGTGGAATTTTTGGAAGGAATTGTCATGACCCAGATGATCTATTAATGATACCTGCATTCCTGTTCCCGTCCTGGCAGCAGTAACTCTTCCTTCTCCTACCAGTCTGCTGACTGTGCTTTCCAAAAGGCAACCCAATCTGCTCTTAATTTGCCTTTTCTTGTTGCCTTGTGCTTGGAGTGCTCATGCCTGATGCATTGACAAATCAGTGTTGAAATCAGGGAAAGTTGTCTTACCTGGCCTTGATGAAAATACAGAATACATTGCCTTGCTTTGGGGCTTTAGGGAACTGACTTCACTGAGACCATGATTCAAAAGACACTTAATCCTGTCTGCCTATGGTCAATAGTAAGTTTTCCTTACTCCTAATCTCATTTAGAATTAGGAAGAAAGAAGAGTTGTCATGGTTAAAAAAAAACCAAAACCAAAACAAAACAAAAAACACAAACAAACAAACAAAAAACCCCCCAAACAAAAACAAACAAACAAAACAACAACAACAAAAAAACCCCCAACAAAACAAATCAAAACAAAAACCAAAACCCACTGTTAATTGTATACCAGAGGTGAGTGTGTGATGAGTTTTAATATATAGTTCATGAGGTCTTTTCTTTAGACATAGTCAGGTCCTTCTCTTCTGTCAAAAGACCATTCTCTTTTTCAGGCATGGCCATCCCAAAGCAAAGCTGTATTATGTGACATCTGTCCCATCTGATCCTCCCCTGCCCTTGCTTCCATTGCCTCCTTGTCCATAATAGTTCCCCCCACTTCAAAAGGAGAGTACAGAACATTGATGGGACATTGATGGGACTGGGAGCTTCTGGGAGGAGGCAGCTAGAACTGGCTGTATTTTCCAAGGAGAATTGGAGAGCCTTCATCTTCCTGCAGGGTTTGTCTGAGAGGTAGCAATGCTGTATGCATCCTGTGAGAAGTGTGTTGATATTTTGGAATTACTCAGGTAAGCCAGCTAGCTAGCTACACCTTCAGAAGAGATGGTGTGGCTTTTAGTATTCATTTGTTAGAAAAAAAAGACTGTAAAGCTCATCATATCACAATTTTCATTTTTGGTGTGGGCCATGTTTTATTTTTATGTGTGTATCACTTTTAGTTGAGATTCTAATTACAGTATATGTGCAGCTATTAGAAATCTGAAGCTACCAAGTGTTTCAGATTTTCTCAATTCTTTGAGTACATTCCACCTCACTGAAGCTGCACAGAAGCTTTCCTGTCATTTTCAACTCTAATACAAACAATAGTAATTTCTCTGCTTCAACAGATTTAAAAAATAATTATATTGCGCTTGAATAAAATAATCTATTTCTTTTAACTACTGTGTCAAAAGAAATACTGATCTTTTGTGTTATCCACATCTACCCAAATGTCTGACAAGTGTGCAAAGGAGTCTTAAAGAACAAAAATTCTTTTTAGAGACTGAATTTCTTTTTCAAAGATAGAGTATTCATTTAGGGAAAGACATACCACACTTAACCTAATCTTTTGAACTACCATCCTTACCTTAGTATTGTTTAAGTCATGATGGTAATGTAGGATGCTTATGATTGAAGGACATATGTATTAGTTTCTGGAGGATTTGATATCTTCTCCTTGAATAATTCAAATTGTTTGCCTTTATACTGGCACCATGAAAGCAATTCTGAATTTAACGGTAAATTAGTGAAGTATAGGTGTTCCCATATTTTCTGGAGAGGTTTTATCTGAAAATTGAGATGTGAATGATATATCAGGTAACAGGTCCTTTGTAATTATTGTAGTCTCAGTGCATTGAGGCTGCATTTTCATAACTAATTCAACTAGGGCTTTATATTTCTTAATTTGTGAAGATTTTTAAAAGCTACAAAAGCTTTTTTACACCAAGTGTTCTCAAATAAATAGAATATCATAAAGCTTTCACAGCTTTGCCCTTTTCCCAGAACTGGCTAGAAAACCACTCCTGTTGGTACCAGGTAATAAAATGTAGACTGTCTGAATTCTACAGATGCTACATGGGACAGGTAGAGCTAGAGGTTCTTCAGTTTGCATTTAGGAGTCTGTTTGCATGAGTTGAGCCTGTGTGCCAAAAAAAATATTTCTTTTGAAGTTTTTTATGAGCTCAAAAACACTGTTTCCATGGCAGGAGCCTTTTTGACTTTGAATTTCAGCGAAGGGTTGGTGCTGTAAGTTCCTGTACTCCACTGTCCTGATTTCTGCAGGGATAACAACAGCCAGCTGCTATCACAAACTGAAAGGACACTTCATTTCCTTCAGTACATACACCTCCCCTGCTGTATAATCATGCAATTTAATGGACAGCACCACTGGTTGCTTAATACCATTGTATATGAAAACAAGGTGATTGTGAAGTGGTAAATGTGTCACTCTTTCTGTTCAGTGCAATATAATGTGGCACTGGGACAGGGAAGGGCTCCACAACAGAAGCAATGTCAACAACTCTAATAGCCCCATCTATCATGGTCTTAAATTTCATCTTTCTGTATAGAGGAGAAAGGCACTCATGAGAGACCAGTGACTGTGTTTCTTTTGTTTAATCAGTACTGATGGCTTGAATCAGGAAAGAGAATTAGCAGAAATACAATGTGAAAGCCTAACAGGTGGTTGGGGGTGAGAGTCTGTGAGTCCTGGCACGTGTCCAAGTGACTTGCCCAAAGGTGTGAAAAGGGGCAAATTAGTCAGAGAAGATGGACTTTAGGAATCCCCAGTTAGTGACTGAAATAAATGTAACTGACATCTGTTACTCGTTTCTCTACAAAAAAGATAATAATTGCTCTGCTGTTATTATGTGGAAGAAAGTGAGTCCTTGCCATTAAGCAGAAGCTTTCACGTGTGGCTTGTCACAAAGTGACAGGAGGCACGTGTCCTGATCGAGTTAGTGCAGTCATTCAGACAAGAAAAGGCTCTGGCACGAGAAGAATTGGCTGCTGCTGCAGAATGGAAATATGGACAAAAAGGGCTCGTTCTTGCCTTACCTGAGGGAGCACGAGAACAGCCTCAGCATCAGCCAGGGCAGCGTTTGAACCCTGCTATAATGCACCATTAATGCCTCTGACTGCTTCATTAAACACGTTGGCATGACAAAACAAATGTGCCATCCCACGATGAAAGCTGCTGCCTGCTGATGGACACAGCCACAAAAGGGCAATTTCTGATGGGTGTGAAATAGCCTCATGCCTCAGCCTCCTCTTAGAGCAACTACTGGGCAAAACGTGAAAATTCTGGTAGATTAGTCATAAGAGTGTGCTCAAACCCACCAACACACCTTGCCAATCACTTGATTGTTCCACAGGATTTCAGAATTGCAGGTTGACAGAAAAAAGTGTTAAATGAGAGGGGGTTTATTGCATAGTCACTCAAATTGCTAGAACCAGGGTCACAAACTCTTACCTGCATAGTAAATACGTAAGGTATAACAGCTGCTCTGAACTTGTGAAAATGGATCTGTCTCAACACGAGCTTGGTGAAAAAAACTTTTTCAGAATAAGACTGTTATTAAAAAGAACATTACGTTATATTGTTATTACTAAGAATACTTATTCCTGAATGAATCCATATTAATGCTACATAAACAATCTAAATAATTTCTGTTTTGACAGGGAATTTTCAAGCTGCCATTTCCTGACATAATTTTCATTTTGTGTTCTTTCAGGAGAAAATTTAGCTGTTTCTCATCAGAGTACATCAAATACAACACTCCTTCTGGTAAGAACACCTGATTATTTAAGTTGCATTATAAAATGTAGCTCTCTGGAATCTGACACATTCAGCTGTTTTTCATTTTCAGTAACTGCATTTAACAGTTCCATCTTCCTTTCAGGAGCACTTAAATTCTTTTTATTCCTTTGTTCCTGTCTCCTCTGCTTTCCGAATTTATTCTGCAACTTCATGAACAATGCTGTAAATCTTCCTGCAGTCAGTATTTCAGACAGTCACAAGCAGCATGTGTATGTGAAATCCAGGCATTCCAAATGCTACTTTTATCTATCCTCTCGTGTTTCTATTCGTTTTGTGAAGTTTTTGGTATCATTAGTGATGTCAAAATTGAGCATGTTGCCCTAGAAAGACAAATACAATAATATTTTTTTCTGTGGAAAAGGAGAATGTTCAGGAGACATCTAACTGACTCCACTGTGTCTTGCCATTTAAAGAACACACCACAGGATTTTTCATCCATGTCCCATCCTCTCTCTTTTGGAGGACCACGCTATGTTTCTAGTTTGCTGGTTTTTTGCATCCAACTCTACTATTTTTTACTGGTTGTTTTTAAATAAAAATTATTTTTATGCTATATTTGGGATGTTTTAGAGAGCACTGTCTGTGTCGTTCTGTCTTATTTTGCCTTCTCTTTTTGGGATAAGAACCTTCATATTGCTGTGTATAATACTGTTAATGCACTTAGTCCTGATGCTGCAGCATTATTTTTTTTTCCTCCTGCCAATGAACTGAGAAGGGGAGGAAGCTACTGCTTCAAATTGTTTAAAACAGTATAAAGGAATATAGTGTGGATCATCTCTTGCTTTTGACTATTCTGTGTTTATAAATGGAGTGCTGAACTTGATCAGCACTCCAGGGGATCAAGGAGGCACAGACATAAGAATTGCATATGTGCAATTCTACAGGAAGGAAGCAATTCCTAAATCCATACCTTTAGAGAATTGTGAAGCTTGCTAAGGTGAACTATCCCCTCCTAAAGGCATGCCTTCATATTGCAATGTAAAATATTTGTGCAGAGTGCTTAAACTCATTTCAGGTTTAAAGAAACCCCAAACAAAGGACAAAACCAAATTAATACAAGCTTCTGAAAAACATCAGCCCTTCAAATTGACTCTGAACTATAGCAAAGTTTGGAATTTGACAGTGATTCTGTCACAATGCACATATTTGTGAGAGATGGCATGTTAATACTGAATTGAAAGTGCTGCAAGAGAAATACATGAAGAGAATTAATAGACAAAATGTTTTTTGTCATTCCCAAGGGGTGTCATTTTCTGCCTTGAAAATAAGTATCACTAAGCTAAACAAAATTCAAAAGAGCAAACCCACCTCTTCAAACAATCCAAAGCAAACTTGGAGACTGGACTGTGCCTGAAATGACAAAGTGTCCCCTGCTAAATGATGGATACATCTCTGCATTACTCAGGGATTGATTTGAGGTCTTTACAACGTTGACTGAAATCAGGTCACAGGATTTGACAGAATTTTAGCTCGAGACACATGATAAACTTGGATGCCTTGGATATTCCAAATACGTTAAGTTGATATCAGCAGGTGACACTTGATACCACTGTGATTTAAATCCCTCACAAATGGTTTGGCATCAGCAGGAAAGAGAAGTAAGTGGAATTATTAATAGGATATTGAATGAGGAAGCACCTGTTTGTCCAGATGTTTGTTTAAATAGATCTGTTTACCCTTTCACTGCATAAAGCAATTAATGATTATGTTTACAGTCTTAAAATGAATATTTTCTAAATTTGAAATATATCAACTTTAAAGATTCCAAGGGCAGAATTAAGAAAAAAGATAATTTTAATAATAGCTAATCTTTTTTTTTAAAAAAACCCCACTATATTAAAGCATCAGGATTGGTGCAACTCCATTCAACTGAAACCTGTTAATGAACTAACATTTCCAGTTAAGTCAATTTTCCAGAAATTCCTTGGTTTTGTAGGGACAAGTTATTAATTTTACTGTTAACTTCAAGGAAAGTTAAACTGGTCCTGTCAAATACAATCACTGTGGGTTTATTGTCCCAGAATACCTTGCCCCAGGTAATAAATAAGTGTTCCAGCAGTGGGATGTGTGGTGTTTTGTCTGGGCTGCAGTTCCTGGGGGCAGAAGTGCTGTGTCCTAGGGCAGGGGATGTCCTTTGTCCTGGGAACACGAGTGGGATCAGCAGGAAAGGCTGGGAGATGTCCTCATTAGAAGCCAGGATTGTGTTCCTCCTCTGGTGAACATTTCTTCACCTGTGCAGGAAGAGCTGCCTCCTGTATCTGCATCCCACACGCTTCTGTGGGATGAAGGCTTGCACCAGTTCTCCTGTGTCCGTGTCCCCATCAGTTTTGCTCCTCATTATTTGTGAGCAATTTGCATTTTAAAAGTAGGAAGAAGGGAAGGACCCTGTCATGAGGGACTTTGCAGGTGTTTGCAAGCAGGTAAATTCTAAGTATGATCTATGTAAAGGTGTAGGTGGATTTTTCTTAAACTACCCTATATGATCATATGATGCTCTGTTGTTGTAATCACACAGAAAAAAAAAAAAACACATCAACTTGATTCCTTCCTTTCAGAAAAGCTGTCAGCAGCCCAGTTTTTCTACGATAAGGCCAAAAGTAAAACACAGCTGCAATGTTTGTCTGTTGCTTTTTGTGAGCCAAAAATTTCCCCAACTGCCCTCAATTTGGAGTCCTGTGCTTTAACCAGGGGGATAGCAAGAGATGCAGGTCATAGTTATGAAAATAATTCGGGGTTTATACAATTCAGATTTACACTTTGAGCATTTTTAAGAAGAATTGTTTTGTGCCAAGCAGACGGAAAGGTTTATAAACCTCGAAGAATGGTGTAATGGAATAGGGCTTGAATTTCTAGACTTCAATCTCTTGGAAATCCCATCCTAAAAAGATTGACACAATTTCATGTTTTTATGTAAAATGCAAGATTTCTCCTAATGACTAGCTTTCATAGAAGTGCTTCCTAATAAAAGACGCTAATAACTTTAAAGGAACAATTAAAATTGTGGGAAGAAGTTTTACTGAGGCCCGCTTGTGAGAAACAATAAGGAAATGAGGTAACACCACTTACCATCACAGTGCTGTCAGTGCCAAACAAAAGAGGGCTGAGAAAGATGTGCTAATGGCTCAGGCTGGGTTGGATCACACCCTCCCTGGCAAACACCAGCAATTATCAGTCAGGTGCCGTTTGTTGTCGCTTCAATAACTGCGCCATTATTGAGCTACAAGAACTACAGCCCAAACAGGCAACACGTTTGCTGGCATTACCCTGAGAGCTGACCTGTTTCCATAGCTGTTCTTATGTAGAAATTAGGATACTTTTATGATAATACCTCTTTTTTCCCTCCACCTTCCCTTCCCCCTCTGCTTTTACTTTGGTTTAATGAAACTCAGAGCATTTCCTCAGAAGAAAGCGTGTGCCGCAGGAGTGGATTGGTTGGTTGGGTTTGGGTTTTTGTCCCCGTGCTCTCCTCCCCAGCTACTCTTATAATCCATTTTCTCTCTTGTTTTCTCCATGAGATTAAATTCATAATCCTCTCTTTGCAGCATCACCAAATAATAGCATCACAGAGCAGCCCCTGTCTTGCTGAGCTTTTTATTTCTCCAAGAACATTCATGTGGCTTGTGGCTCCTCCTTCGGGGAAGGCAACATGGACCGAAGTGAAGCAGTCGTTCAGTTTGTGTGTGGTGCAGATATTTATAAAAAAATGAAAAAAACCACAAACAAATCCCCAGTTTGCAATAAACCTGTCATACCTCAGATGCTGCCAAAAGCCACAGGAGACAAGGCCATTGCTCTCAGAATAAAAAGTTGCAGCATTAAACAATTCCATTGTTTGGCTTCATGATTTTACCAATCCAACACCTGAAGATTAAGGTCAGGACTTGTGTGCACCTCGAACAAGAAAATGCTTGCTGGGTACTCCAAGGCACAGGGGCTCAGATTGTCCAAGAATTTTGATATTGGTCTAAGCTTTATGGTGGAACATTGAGATAGTCTCCCATTTTTGGGGATTGCTCCATTAGGAGATTACTTTTTGAAATCTGAAAACATTTTCGACTTCGGCATCAATTACGTTCTGTATCCACATGTGCACTGGATTATCTTTCATATATAAGCAATTAGTTGAGAAAAGAAAAAAAGTACCCCTGTAAAATGAAATAAAAAGGAAAGATGAGTTGTTAAAAGAAACAGCATTACAGATGTTGTTTCACTATTAAGCTTTGAATTATCCGTTAATTTTCTACTGAACATAAGAAAAAAAGTCATAAGAGAGAGAAATATTTCATGCGAGAGATAAACCTTAATAAGATTATGAGTTTAATAGCAAAAGTAATAAAATTTACCTTCTCAAAATGCAGAAGAAATTATTGGAATTTCCCCTTTCTCTTGACATTAAAGGTGGGGCAGGGTGGTAATGGGGGAGTTGATTTAGAATTTGTTTTTTAGCAAATTGCAGAGCAGGTGAAAAAGAATAGGGTTGCTTGTTTGGGGATTGCACATTGAAGCTAACAATGGTAATAACCTTCTTGTCTTTTCAATCCATAAATTGAAATTGCAGCAAAAACTGGTGCTTGAACAAAGCAGTATTTTCTGACATAAATTTTGAAACAAAAGTCCAGGACAACACTTTTCAGTTGATATAAGAAACAAAAGCCTCTATACTTCTGGAAAAAATAATTTAATGAGAAGTGATTTTTAAAAAAATTATTATTTCAGTTTGGCATTTGAATGCAAACAGTTCTTTTTCAATGAATTTAAGTTAAAATGTCACTTCGTTTTGATTTGGTGGCTAAAAAAACCAAATTGACATTTCAAAATGAAATAAAAATATCATTTTGAATCAATGTTAATATGAAAGGTCACTTGGTTTTCATAGCCAAAAAATCCTTCTGGAGCAGAATATTACATATTTAAGCAGGAATTAGGGTTTTGTTGGTTTTTTTTTTCTTATAGAAAAATGTAAATTATTTTATATGTATGAGCATCAGTTCTTATTCACACTATTTGCATGAGGAATATGTTGTCTGGCTGTATCAAAATTATACTTTGTTTGAATTCTGTATCTCTGATGTCTTAGAAATACTTCCCAACTCTGCAGCTGGGGCTTTGTTAGAAATGTGGAAATGGAAACTTCCACCTGTGACTGTGGGCAGGCTGCTTCACCTTCCCATGTCTTGCAGGTGCTCACAGTACTGGGAATGCCCTCCCACCCTCTCCCTGTTTGCCATGCCCCAGCTCAGTGGAGCTGCCCAAGGGCTGGTGTTTCCTGCATGGCAGGAAAGGTCCTGGGCTGGCATTTAAATGCTCAACACGGGCTGGGCAGAGATTGGGGTCCCTCTTCTCCTAATCTCAGTCACAGAATCACAGAATCACAGAATCACAGAATCACAGAATCACAGAATGTGTAGGTTGGAAGAGACCTTCAAGATCATCGAGTCCAGCCCAGCCCTATCACCTCAACTAGAACATGGCACCAAGTGCCACATCCAGTCTTTTCATAAACACATCCAGGGATGGTGACTCCACCACCTCCCCAGGCAGACTATTCCAGTCCTGCAGGAGCTGTTGGACTTGGAGGGCACAGTGCTTTATCCCTCAGCTAGGGAACATGCAGATAAAGATGATACTCAGTTGTGGAAGAGTTCAAAAATATTGGCTTGCTCCCTTTATTGTTTTTCTTGTTTCCTTTCCCAAATGAGAGTCTCGTGCCGTGCTTTGCAATGTACTCCTGCTTGTTCTACAGAAATGTTTACCATTTTTCTCAGCTTTTGCAAGCAATTACTGAAGATGCAATTTTGTGCTTAATGAGCAGCTGAGCACTGAACCCTAAAAGGAAAAAAAAAAAGCTTCCCCTCTCCAAATATTAATTAATCTTTCAAGTTAAAATGCTGTAACCCAAGCATCCAATTTTAAACACCCTGACTCTAAAATACTTTTCAAATGGTCAGATCATTAATTTTCTTTCAAGGACTCACAGGCAGCACAGAATAAAGAAGCAAACTTGTAAGGTTTTCTTATTTGTTTGGTTTTGCATGCTTCCTGTGTTAGCCACAGTGCCCAGAAGTTTTTCAAATTAAGGTGCTGTTAGTCCACCTGCAGCTGGAGACTGAGGAGCTCTTCCCCTTCCCCTGCCTGCCAGAGAATCTCTTTGACTGGTGCTGGTTTCCTTCTGGTTTCTGCTCAGGCTGGAACTAGCCCGTGCTCCAGGGAGGAATCTCCAGCTCCTTGAGCCCCTGCCTGCAGCTGGGACTGACCTAGACATGGGAGCAGATGGGCCTTCAAGTTTTATCATTCCCAAGAACTGGGAAAGCTGCTGCACCTCCTTCTCTGGGGTGAAGCAAGTAATAACAGGCAGGAGAGCAGGAAGGATCTCTTGTGTCTATTTGTAGTTAAGTAAAATTGATATTTGATGGAAGTTTGTTGTCCCATTTTGTTTTGTGGTTTTTTTTGTTTTTTTTTTCAAATCAGTTAATGGAAGAAGATAGATTGCTGTACTTTGATGTTTGCACTTGAAAAGAGAGAAAAGATAAGTTTCTAAGATTTTTCTTCAAGGTCTTTTGGTTTCTCTAAAAGTTTCTGAATACTTACTCTTTAGCCCAGCTTGGTTGTCACTGAACTCAAGCTGTACAAAGCCAGAAGAAAAAATAGGTGTAGCTAAATCAAAATGGATTATATTTTGCATTCATATGGTGACTATGCTTTCAGAGAAAACAGCCACAGCCACATGGGTGCTTTCAGACTGGCAGTTTTGCCAGTAAACAAAGATGCAAGTGAACCACATCTTTGATACCTGAATCTAGGAAAGGACAGTCTGTAATGTTAGAATTAATCTCAGAGACAAGAACATGACCCATATGTAGTGAACATGTGTTTCAACAGAGAAAACAGACAAAAGAAATCTTCCAGAGTGCCCACCCACCCTGATCAGAGAAACAGTAGCAACAGCAGCTTGTGCTCCTGCCTGCTGCTCAGTGTGGTGGATAGATCCAGAGGAGCAGAGGAAATCCCTGTTCTGGAATGCTCGAAAGGGAGGGGCAGGAGCTCCAGGAGTGGCTGTGCTGCAACTTGGTGGGAAGTGTGCAAGTTCTCATGGGTACACAGCACAGAGCTGATTTCGATACTGTGGTTTTTGGCAGGAGGACTCAGAGAAATACTAACTGCTCTCTCAAGGTTTGGTTTGCAGTAGTGTCTCCCAAGAAGGAAAAAGGGCTTCTCAATTTTATTAAATTGAAGGCAGTGTTATTAGTGATGTCAGCAACTGAAAAAGCAGGGAAAAGGATGTGATTATGGCATGTAGTAATTCATCACTGACATTGATGAACCTGTTTTGCAAAACTGTAAACACAGTGAGGCTGACAAAGGTGCACAGAATCTTGTTTTGTACTTGGTTTTTTTTCAGTGTTAGTGCAAAAATATGGCTGGGTTTTATTCTTGCTTTGCTGGAAACACTGAGAGCAAGTAATGTGGGTTCCCATGCTGTAATGTAGGGACATTTCAGTTTAATTTCAAAAGTTTGTTCTAGCGGGCAGTCAATTATAATCAAGAGAAGTGAAAAACATGCTACTGTATTTCATAGTTGCACAGTGATCACATTACACTGAACATGCTGAACATGGTATCCACAGATTTCCAACTCCACACAGTGAAATAAATCTAATATTCTCTTGCTATGGTTTTCCTATTAAGAATGAAAATACACCATAAGATTAAACCAGGCAGGGAGAGACATTAGTAGGGTCTTGGAGTTGTTTGGATTAACAGCTGAGCACTTCCAAGTCATAAATAAATAAAACAAAAAAATATATTCAGCTTGTCAGCCTCTGGGCAAAACTGCCTTCTGTTGTTGCAGCCCTCTAGGTAGTATTACTAAAGAGTGTTAGCAGAAATGCAAAAGGGAAAATACTTTAGTATATTGGCTCCCTGTGCTGCTTCACCGGCCAGCTGTTGCTCAGGTTCGATATAAGATGAAGTTTTGGTACCTCTGATGTTTCGTGGGTCTGAACCTCAGGCTGGAACGTGTTAGAAGGCAAGGAAGGAGGAGAGGACTCTTGGCGTGGGTTGAAGAGGTTTATTGCAGCGAAAATCTTGAGACAGAGAGTGACATGCCTGGCTTCCCCGTGCCAGAGAGTGTTTATCTGGAGTTCCCAGTGCCACAGGGTGAGGCTCTGGGGGATGGACAGCCCATCATACATCAGGGGCGTGTCCCAGGTAAGGGGGGGAGTGACCAAGGACAGGGGACAATGGCAGTTCCATCTATGGAGAGAAAGGGGAGTGGGAAACAGGGCACCTTGCTGAGTCACCTTGGGGTGTGGTTAACAGGGTGATTGACAGGATTTGTCTCAGGGAGAGACCATGGGGATTGGGAATGGGGATGGGGGATTACAGGGTTAGACCATTACAAACAGATAACAAAAAATACAGAGCTATAGAAAACAATAATTTTGCACCACAACACCTTAGTATTTTTCTTCCATTTTTTTCCCTTTTTCTCCACACCTAAATTTTGCATTCATTTCATGGCTCTGTTTGAACAAGCCAGAGGGCTGGGATGTGGATGAAATGTTGATATGTTGTGTGTGTATATACATGTGTATGAGGCCATACCACCTACATCTACACAAATGCTTTTGTTTGGGGACCCTGTACGTAGGATAACGTGCTCAAGTAGGGCAAGCCCTTCTTCCTAGTCCCCTTTTTTTGTTTCTTGACAACTATATTATAAAAATATATATGAAGATAATACATTTATAAGCAAGATAGTGTAATTTTAAAAAATATATTTTACTGGCTATTACATTATGCTGTAATAGATTCTCTCAGCGCTATCTAATCTTAGAACTGTGCCATGCAGTGAAACCTCCATGAATTATTAATTCCTAAAAGGGTCATATCAGAGAATATTTTCAATGGGATGGTTCAAAATGAAAGTGCAGCACCAGGCAGAAAAGTGACTGGTTAAATAGGAGAAAAACTCTTAGTTGGCATAAAGACTATATTGTATTGTGTTATTTTTGCCTTTTTTAGGAGTAGCATCTGTGCATGTTCTGCCCTGAACGGCTTGGGGTTTTCTACTTTTTTCCTTCTTTCCTTTTTTGCTCTTTTAACTTCTCTGTGTTGCAGGATCTGAGTGTAGTTTCTATTTCAGTGTGTATTGTCAACTGAACTCTCATCAAAAAGTGATAGCAAAGTCAAAGCGAGGAGGATAATAGAGACTTTCTTGGTAGTACTTGGGGCCGAATATTATTTTGAGTATCAATATTCTTATTATGAAAAAAATAAAATACTGTTATGAAACCCTCCATGACTGCATACAGTCTCTATTCTATCCAGCAGGGAGGCTGCTGCCTTCTAGAAAAGCTCCACAACATTTTTTCAAATGGCCAAAGAAAGGGATGTGCCATTGAACTTACTCTGCTGCTGAGATGGGCTTGAGAATTTGGTGTTGACATTCCCAGTCTGGGGCCGGCCATGCTCTCAAGTCAGCATTGAGATTTCCTTGGCTTTCCACTCCTGAAATGGATGGGATGAACTCACAGGAGGCAGTGCTCCAGCTCTCAGGAAGGAGCTGCAGTGACAGCCAGCTGGAGAGATTAATTTGCATCTTTAACTGACAAGGCTCTTTCTGAAGTGAACATCTGACCATAGCTTCAGATTTATGAGGTCTTATTCCATGTTGTGTTTAATGCACTGACTGCAGTCAGGTGAAAAATTCATCTGTGACTTCCTCTGGGTTGTTTCCATCCCATCTGCACAGCCCAGTGAGATCCTTCTGAAGGATGTATGCTTTGAAAGTCTTATGTCTCTATTAGCTAGAATTGTTTCAAGGGTTTTGTTTTACTGCTAAGGGGAGGCTTTATAATAAAAGGATGTCTCATTTGATCTCTCAGTATAATCTGTGAATGTAGACCCACGGTAGAGAGACAGCAAAACAAATTCAAAAATGCCCATATGGTTTAGTGGCTTTGCTTGAATCTTGGTAGAGAGGAACCAAAAGTCAAGACTTGTGATGCACAACCTTAACCTTGTAATGTATGGCCATATGTTTATAAGGGCTGCCACGCATGTCTTTCAACACAGAAACTTGGGAAAACCAGTTGGAATGAACTCTGTCCACCCACGTTATTTTCACAACTTCTGAGTAAATTTATGCCCACTCTGAAAGTTATGCCTCCGAAAGGAAAGCCTCTGAATGGGAGATAACAAAGTGTCTGCAAAGCCACTGGAAGTGTTTGTCCTACATGCAGACTGGCTGCAGTCAGTGTAGATAAGAAGGATATTTCAGTCATAAACAGATGGAACAGGAGTGACACTTCTGGTCACCTTTACAGACTCGTGTCTGACACTGGCAAACACAAGTGGGTTTGAACTGATGCAAATGCACAAACAGATCTGCAGCTTCTCACATTGACCTGCAGCAATAACAAACAGATGTTTTTGGCTTAATGTTTGCTTGTGAAGATTATTACCACAGGTTTAGGTAATACATTCATGATGGCAAAAATAATAAACATGATTAAAAGGCCTCCTTCAATGAATCTTGTCCCTGCCCAGTGAGTTCATGTCAAAGCTTTATTGACAACTTGACCTTGAAAATAAAAGATAATGGTCCTTTCTGACACTTCATTTTCCAATCACTTTATTAGCTGTGGAAATCTGGCACAGAAACATTAGCTAGACATAATTAATTTGCATTGATGACATCAATCAACTTCTATTTAATTAATATAATCAAGTGCTGTAATTTGTTTCCAAATATGATGAAAGACGTAGTACTCTATGTCCAGTGATAAAAGGAAGAAAAACAATTCTAACAGAAATTCTCTCTACACTACTGGAGGTCCAAAATAGAGAGTCTGAACAAAATAACTACTATTTTACATTTGGATGTGCTTCTTTTTACCTCAGATGGCAGTCAGAACACAGCTCATTCAAAACCAAGTCTGCTTTCATTGGGGCAGGTTATAGATTTTCACTGGGGAGGTGGTAAGTGCTAGTTGAAACTTGTCAAATTTGAAATAAATTCTTTTTCCCTTTGGGTGGGAAGGCATATGTTTAACAATTTAGTGATAGCAAAAATGTTATTCCCATGACATCTCCTTTCTATCCACTACTGTAAATTTTCTCCTGTTGCTGTGTGGAGAATATGCACAATGTAACTGCTCTACAGATAAAAGTACGGTTGTGCCATCAATACATGGTGGATAAAAAGATGGAGGGAGCAGGAGGGCAAACAAATGTGACTTCAAGTAATATGAAATGTGAGCAGTACAGGCTAAATACAGATCTGCATCAACATTGTGATTAACATACATGATGCTCTGCTTGGGAGAAGCCTCTTTTCTTCCTTTAGGGCCAGAAACAAGGGCCAGTCAGATTTGCAATGGCAATGTGAGTATCTCATTGCTGTGCTTGTGTTAGCTGCCCCTTAAAGGGTCAAACTCCTGTAAACAGAAAATACTCTCAAATGCAACTATAATTATCTGAATGTCTTACACAGTGATGAAAGACAGCAGGTATCTTTTGAAATGATCTTCAGATAGACATTATCATGGTTGTTCACAAAACTTTTTTCTGTGTAGCTTTCTTTGCCTGAAAAGATCTTGACTAGAAACACAAGGGACTTTTTCAAAAGAAAGGATTTCTTCTGTAGAGAAATTATAAATAATAATGAGAGTTAAATATTTCCAAAAAAAAAAAAAAATCCTCCATGCAGCTTGTGGTTGAACTAAGCTTTTTTCCATGAAAAATACTCATCCATAGCTCCAACTAAATGCAGAAAGTCATAAATTCTCCCTAGTTCAGAGATGTATGTGGGATAAAACAAGTCAGCACAAAATAGCCACCAGAGGCAGGAAAAGCTGGGACACAAGGTCTTTGTCAACAACAAATGTAGAGACAACACAATTTTTTTACATTTCCTTTATAATACTTTTATTGGAAATACAATTGTAGGAAAGAAGCATCTCAGTAGCAAAGACAAGTAGATATTTTGATAGAAGCAAAAGAGATTCCTCCATAGATAAAATAGTTTAGGCTCTGTTCATTTTTTTTCCTGATTCTAAACCTTATTTTAAAACTTCTTTCAGAAACACAGGGTGAAATGTAGATTTTTTTTTTCTTTTTGTCTCAAAAGAAATAGTATAACAATATGAATCTTAAAGTAATTGAAGGGAATTGATCCCAGAAGCTCTGTGATCCTGCTCACTGATGTTTGGTAACTCCCCCTGGATTGACACAAATGGTATCAGAGCACTCCTACTTCTTCAGTATAATTACATTGTCACTGACCATTTTTAGTTCTCTGCTTGCTTTGCTTTGATCTCTCTCATTCTGTTCTTATTCACCTCTTCTTTTTTTCTTTTCATGTTTTTGTCCATGTCCTTATCATGTAATATTTTACAAGGGCTCTTTGTCATTGCTCAGATTCTTGTGTTTTTGCATGCTGGCCACTGAATTTGAAAGCAGTTTATATAAGCAGGTCAGCTGCACTTTCCTTCACAGGAGTGCTGTACCTAACACATTGGAGTTGGAGACCAGGGGTTATTGAAGTTAATAGAAGTCTGGCTCCAACAACCTTTTTCTAATAATTGATTTGATTTGGAGAGAGGTTGTTTGTTCATATAATTGATCTCTCTCTTTTTTTCTACATCTACTTGGTCTAGTTTCCTGAGCTCATTAACAACAAACTTTCATCTCTATGCTTGTGATCTGGGTAATAGATGCTTGCAACCCGTGATGATTCTGTCACCATTTGGGGCCAGAAAGAAAACCAGGCATTCATGTCTCCTTGTGGAGTTCTTCTGCAGAGCAGGTTGAAGTCTTTCTGTTCCAATATTCCTAACCCTCAGCTTGGTAAATTTGAAGTTATACCATCATTTATCCAGTACAGTAACAAAGAAACAGTTTACTAATTTGCAGTAGAGAAACAAAAGAAGGAAGCATAACCTCTAGCTGATACAAGAAATGAATCATTTATACAGGGCACAATAAACACTTAGCTGTTTCCATTCCTGGCTCCTTTACTGAATTATTTTCCCTCATTTTCTGTCTATTTCTGAATGTTGTTCATATTAAAGGGAAAAAGGTCTCTATCTCCCAACTTTATTTCCTCATTGTTATTCATTGGTCCAAAGAAACTGAGATGGGCATCTGAGTTTATTTAATCAGGAGCTCTCTGCAAGGGAGGTTAGGAATCATCTCTGTGTATCAGAACTGATATGGAGCAATGCCCGTCAGAAGAGATTAGTAGGTCCATGTCGAGGTGGAAGCAGCAGGGTAGAATGAAATCTGAAACTGGGTTAAGTAATTGGGTTCTTGTTCAATAAAAGTGCTTGTTTGTGTGTTGTAATGAAAGATCTTTGGTGCTATGGATGTCTGAATCCAAATATCCCCTGGATTTTCTGAGGGATAAAGCGATAAGGGTGAAAGGGATTTAATTTAGGACTGTTGAAAAACTTTAAAGAGATTAGAGAAATTGGTAAATGTGCTCTCTCTTTTTCTTATCATGGCGGTTTTTGTGTCTTAGCAGAACCAGAGTGGGTAAGGAGAGGGACCCAAGATCAGGGTTGTCAGGGTTCTGATCTGGGGCAGGGCTGCTCTGGCGATGCTTTTTCTTTCAAATGCCCATTTGAGCTGTAAGTGCAGAAAAGATAGTGAAGAAATTTTTGGCTTTGTTTGGGTTCCCTTATTTTGGACTTAGGATGATGACTCTGCAATTTTTTTTTTTTTGCCAATTCATGATCAATAGCATTTGCAATTTTATTTAAGTGCTTATTTTTTTATTTTTATTTTGCTTCATTATAAGATTGTTTTCGAGGCTTGATTACACCATCAGATCTCTGGTAACTCTGCAGGCCATGCTTCTTAAAGCTTTTAATCATGTTTTATTTAGGTGTGGTAGTTTTCTCTGACTGCAAAATTATGTTTTTGTGAAACTTTGAGTTCTTCAGATTCATTAGTTGTGTTTATATAGAAAAAATAACAAACATAAGAATAGAATGCTGACAAAATAGATAATGAAATCTTGCCTACCTTTGAGACATTGCTAGTAAAATTATCTCTGAATCTTTTTTTCTGTGTCTGAGCAGAACTACAATGTCTAGTTTGGAGCCAAGTTTTGTCTTGATCACCATTTTTTATAAGGGTTAATTATCTTTTTGCACTACTAAATCAGCTTTGGAAAAGATATCAATCTCCTGGAAAATAGACTGGTTTGGTTTGTTTATTTTTCTCAAAGTTGATTTAATGTGCTTGTTTAGACACAGATTCAGAAGAGTTAAAAGGCAGAGTAAGACCAAAAGTTTCTAGAATTAAAATGTTTTCTTGAAGCACCTGTCCTTGGAAAACTCTCTGATTTTACAGGCACATGTGAGCACATATATAAGGAGAAAAAGCCACATGCTTCAAGGAATTTAAATGTGAAGCACTTCCCTTGACTTGTTTATGCCAATGTCTATTTTACAACGTTGTTAACCTCAGGCATTCTGACATTGCTTGCACCTCTTGTCTCTGGCATCCTCTTCCCTTTGTTCCTTGAGATTACAGGGATGCATTAGGGATGCTTTGTTTTCCTGGCTTTTGCTACAATTCCAAAGAAATAAATAGAAATTTTCCAGGTTTTTTTTTGTTCTAAAGATTGTTATAGCAAACATTTACTGAACTGTATTATAAAAAAATTAGATTTGGACTGAACATAGGAGTTGGTAGCCTGTGGCAGCTCAGATGATCTGAAATGCTCAAAGAAACCTTTCCTTGTGGTGGAGAGTTTTTTCAAAATGTCTTGCTCCTTAGGTGTTTTCAGTGAGAATAATATTTTATTTCTAGTTTAAAACCAAAACCAAAACAATACCAAAAAACCCCTCAAAATGTAACACCACACAGCCATGAACTATTCCTTTCCATCATGTACTGGAGAATCCTCTGCAAGAGGTGACATACCCTGCCCTTGTGACTGCCATATTCCATCTGTGCATTGTCCACAAGGTCATTGTAGTGGGATAGTCATGGACTTAATGAAATTTGAAGATAGATCAGTTATTAAATGTTTACAATTTCTGCAAACGATCATGTCATCTGATCAGGTCTTAAAATCTGACATCTTTCATTTTATGAATCAAGATTTATCTGGATTTCTTTATGTTTCAGTCTCCATGTAGGTGTTACAGAGCAGCCAGAAGAAATTGTCTCAAAAACAGAAGCTCTTCTTTGGGTTGTGATGGCTTGGGGGTGGCTGCATAGCTCATTAACTTCCACTGATATTGACACTAAGTGTTTCACTTTAAGAACTGTGTAAGTCTTGCTTTTATCTGCAAGTGTAAAGGGATATTTTCAATATTTATTTCCCGTCTACTAACATGAAACTGTGCCTCTCAGATGACAAGTTTAAGTCAGATGATCAGATTGTCTCTGCTTATCTCCATTTGGAGCCACAGGAGAGGATGTAATTAATGTCTCTGTTATGGATGAGGGGAACTCCCCTGCTCCCCCAGCTCATGCCAAGGCCATTCCCTCCCAGCCTGGCAGTCGGTTGATGATCTTTCCCTTATCATAAGTGACACCAAAGGAGAATCCTTCCCCTCACAGCTGGGTACACCCAGGGGTGGTGCCTGCTCCAGTGGTGTAATCTTGTCACCTGGGGAGGGGTGGAAACAGAAACACTCACAAAGGAAAGAAGGTGTCCTGAGTAACAGTCTGGCTAATGGAGCTAAGGGATTCCTGACCCCAAAGGAGGGCGAAAAGTGTTTTATTCCCCTCCCCTGACAGGCTCTTTAATTGGTACCTTGTATCTGGGTGTTTAAACCTTGATCACACTTTTAGCTTCTACTCTCCAAAGTGCAGTCACTGCTTCCCCTGGCAGGAACCCCAGGCCCCTCCTGACCCTCACAGGGGAATGCTTTCCCTGCAGCCCCTCTGCAGTGTCCTCTTCCCTTAGTTTCCTTGACTTGTGTGTTTGATAAATGGTGGCTCTCTCACAGCAACATTTCCATCAACATTTTATGTCTTTTTTATTTTTGTACTGGGCTAATTCTATTAAGTACTGGTAGCATGTATGACTACCTATACATGTATAGCTTTTCCACGCCATGCTATTTCTTAAAAATAACCCTGACTTCTCCTTTCCCCAGTTTATTCAAGCAATTAAAATTAAATAATTTTGGGAAAAGCAGAGCTGAGTTTGAGGTCTAAGCTCGTATTTTTCAAAAGGAAGTGGTTAATAGCTGATAAAAATATTTGCAGGTACAAAAGTGGACATATTGGCCTCTTCTGTGCATTTTTATATGTTTAGAAAAAAATTGTTTCAGGGAGAGAATTATTTCTGTCATTCATTAGAAGCATACTTTCCAAGCTTTTGTTCACTTAAATGTAACCAAATTACTTGATAAATAATCACAACTTTTCACTGGGTTATCTAATGTCAAAAAAGAAATCATTTCTCAATGCTCTATTTCCAGAGATAAAAAGCTTTACTATTGGAAAAATTGCTTATGTTTATTTTGCTTAGATATTTAAAAAAAAAAAAAAATTGCCTGGTTCAATTTTATGAAAAATCAGCTCTCAGAAGGAAGTGTATTTTATGATGAAAAAAGGATGATTTGTCCTGCATCAATTTCTGTGTTTGTGTATCTGTGACACTTTTACAGTGATGAAAACCCACCCAGACCAGCTATCAATATGCCCCCTCAATAATATTTTTGTGAAGGATTTAACTTATGTTTGACTTTGCTGTCAAGATGTGTCTGAAGGTAAATTGGATGTAGTTCCATTTTCTGAGCTAAAGGTTTCACAGGAGGCCAGTGGCAGTCTGAAATCCCCACTCAAAGGCTGCAATCCCACTCACATGGAGAAGCACAGTGCTCCTGTTGGTGTCACCATGTCCCCTTCCCATCCCAGGGAGTGGCACTTAGGACTCCAAGTGCTGTCACTCAGCTCACCATGGCACAGCAAAGTCAACAGCTGTGGCCAGAGATGCAGGCTTGCTTTATTCCATGGAGTGAAATCTTATTCCATTCTGTGTTTTGTTCATGCAGCCAGCCCTGTTAAAGTTTTTTTGATGCCTTTTTTTCTTCCCAGAATATATGGCCTATATTAAAAACAGGCAAGGGTTTTCCTAGCTGGCCAGCCCTATACATTATTATTTCTGGTTTTACAATGCCAAAATGATAATGCAGCTTTATACACCTAATGACAGGGGGGTTGTTTCTTAAAACTGCTATTATTGAACAGCTTCACAAGGCTGGTGCTGATTTAAACAAGCTCATGTTCTCAGCCACAATATTCAGCCTGTGGTGGTTAATCACAGACTTTGTAATGAAAAAGATGCTAAGAAAGATTTCTGAGTACTGGGTGGAGGGAAAAAAGTCAACTTTAAAGTAATTGACGTATTTTCTCTGTGCAGGATTCAGTGCCAACTGTTTGAAAAACATGAATAGGAAAGGAAATAGCATGTAAAATAGTGCCCTTTTAACACATGTTCTGCACACCTGTGTAAAGCTTTCCTTGCTTCTTTTCAGCACAAATTCCTACAGAATTTTACTTCTTCCAACCACTGTTTCATCAGAAGGATAAGTTATTTTCACCTTTCTCAGCTTCTATCTCAAATGCTATTAATATTATCAGCTAAGCAATGACTCTAAGTTCTGTCCTTTACTGGTGGAAATATGGAAGCTTCAGATGGCTATAAATGATGGCCTCTCCTGGGAAGGAAATATTCCCCTCAAAGTGAGTGAGTAAATGAGAAATCACTCTTTCCCTTCCTCTGCACTTGTTGGAAAAAAACCACAACCTTGTTTTAATAACTAAATATCATACAG
Organism: Illadopsis cleaveri; assembly: GCA_013399915.1. Lineage (NCBI taxonomy): Eukaryota > Metazoa > Chordata > Aves > Passeriformes > Timaliidae > Illadopsis > Illadopsis cleaveri. The sequence goes on along the minus strand of VXBB01011145.1, from coordinate 262,170 downwards.
AGGAGGAGAGGCACCTGCAGTAGCTCTCCAGGTACCATAAATCATTTGTCAGAGATGTAGCTAAGAGACATTTGAATAGTCATGATTACAGAAGGTCTGTTTTAAGTGTGAGGGAAAAGAACTTGCAATAATGCTCAACTAGAAATAAAGATACCATTTTCTTTTTTAGGGGAATAGCACTGTAAAGAGGCTTTGTAGTGACATATTTATCAACACTTTTGTCACATAGGGAGAAGTAATTGGTGCAATTAGTGCTTGTGCTAAGTTCAATGGATAGTTCAAGTTGTACAGCTTTTATGGAAATTGTAAAATTCTTTAGTCTTATAAAAAGCTCTTGTTGGAGTGAAGCCATCGAGGAGCTGATGACATAACCTTATTTTACCTCTATCATCCCAGAATGATTAACAATCTATATATACACGATATTTTAAGCTGTGGCCCCTCTGGATAGCAGCTTGTTACACTGAGCAGGAGGAGAGATTACCTTGTAGACAAAACTAATGGGGTAAAGTGCTGTTCTTTAGGTTAAGAAAAACCCCAAAAGCCTTGAACTGTTTTCTCTTAGGCTTATTGCTAACACTGAGCATCTCACTTGGGGCATACACTGAAGAACAAGCTCTGAACAAGTTCTAAACCCTTGTTTAGAACAAGTGTCTAAACAAGTACATTAAATCAACTTTGAGAAAAAAGAAACCAAACCAAACCAGTCTATTTTCAAGGAGATTGATATCTTTTTCAAAGCTGATTTTGACCAGTGAAGCTGATTTAGCCCTTTCTGCCATTGAACACCTTTGTAGCAGAGCTGCTTCTGCAGATTTGAAATCCAGGCAAGAGAGGGTGGGCTGGCAGGTGGCCATGAACAATTCACACCTGTCCAGGGTTTTTTGTGTGCTGTGCTTTGCCCCAGTGCCATCAGAACAAGAGCATGGCTACCATGTAATATATTTAAGGGTGTTTAAGATTAGGAATGCTACAACTTTGGCTCATAAAAAGCAGTGAAGATGAAATAAATGTCTTCAGGAAATGTTGCAAATTTCTGCTTATACCACCACCACAAGAGCACAGCAGTTCTAGCCTTTAAAATTCAGCTCATCCAAACCATGTCTGCTTTTTGTTCTTCCCTTTTTCTTCATTATACTGTTCAATCATCCAACCCATAGTCTTTCTTGCTCTGGGAATTTCGAATAATGTGAAAAGAGAAATAAAACTGTAATCAGGATAAGTTTGAAGGAGAAAAAAAAAAAGGAAATTCTAGTTATGGTATCATACAAGCACTCGAATCAAAGAAACAGTGAATCAAGAGATGCCTGTCTGAATGCATGAGACAGGAATTTTGGTGATGTGTAATTTACGCAAAGGCACAATTTATACAATATAATAGCTGAGAGCATGGAGTTGTGAACTATCAGATGAATAATTGGGATTCCACAAATCATGTGTCAGGAGCCCTGGATGGTGGATAGGAAAAAAAAAAGAAGATAGATGAATAGTCTGGTAAAAACAGAATTTTATTTATAAGCAGCATATGAAACAGTTTTTTCTGCATTTTTGACCACAAATTGATGTCTGCAAACTTTCTTTTAAGCTTTTTATTTATAGGAGAAAAACTCTTCTTAACAGGAGAAAACTGTAGTTGAGTTAAAAATACTCGTCATTTAATCTGGGTGAAAATCAGAACACAGTGAAATGTTTTTCTCCATCTTAAATTTTTTGATGCTTGAACAGATGATATCTGTGAATCTGCAAGCTTCTTAAGGTATGATTAAACGATGTGTGTTGAGTGTGATTATGCTTGAATGTGTCCAGAGGAGGGCAACAAAGCTGGTCAGGGGCTTGGAAAACAAGCCATATGAAGAACAACTGAGGGAGCTGGGGTTGTTTATCCTGATAGAAAGGAGACTCAGAGGTGACCTTACCACTCTCTACAACTCCCTGAAAGGTGGCTGTGCTCAGGTGGGTGTTGGTCTCTTTCTCCAGGCAGCACTGACAGAACAAGAGGACACAGCCTCAGGCTGCATCAAGGGAAAAATAGGTTGGATGTTAGGAAGAAGTTTTTCATAGAAAAAGTGATTAAATACTGCAGTAGTCTGTCCAGGGAGGTGGTGGAGTCACCATCCCTGGATGTGTTTAAAAAAAGACTGGATGTGGCACTGGGTGCCGTGGTTTAGTTGAGGTGTTAGGGCTGGGTTGGACTTGATGATCTTGAAGGTCTCTTCCAAACTTGTAATTCTGTGATTCTGTGATCAGAGCTCTGGAGGAAGGTGCTTTAACCTGTTGGGTTGGTTCAGGACTGCAACTCTTTGGGATTGCAGGAAAACTGATGGGTTTGCCCCAGCTGGGATCTCAGCAGCCTCAGAAGGGCTGTGTCCCTCTGGCTGCCCATGGTGTAAATCTGTGTTGAGCCTCTCCATGGTCCCTCTGGCTGTCACACAGTGTGGGCCCCATATTTTCTGAACCTAAGAACTGCTAGCTCTTCCCAAGGGAAACTTTTCAACAGTTTTCTTTTTCCCAAAACAACCTTGTGTAAACAATATTCCTTTCCCATAACAACAGGTGCTGTTTGCTATTTCTGTTCCTCAGCCAAAGGGAGAGGTGTCAGTCCTATGGACCAATAACGTGTCTTCTTAGTGCAGCATGTTATAAAAGGGCTGAATGAATTGTAAATAAACCTTCTGATTTCTACTGCCTCCTGACTGGAGTCAAACATCTTTATTTCATGTCCTATTGTGACAACACAGGGCACTGAGGGCCCTTCCTGCAGCTGGATGTTCCTCAAGCCACGTGTGGGTGAATTCTCTTCCACTCTCTTGGCACTGATGTCAATATCAGCTGAATCTGTGGGTAATTTAATTGATAGAGAGGAAATTCCAATCTGAGTCTCAGTGCTAGGTTTGTTGCTGATATTTTGTTTTTCTCCTTTTTGTTGTTTAGGAATGAGGAAATGTTGTGTAGGGAAAGAAGAAAATGTTTTTCAGAGTACATATGTTTTCTTCTTTTTCTAGAGCTGTAAAGGTGGAGAGTGTAGAAAATGCTACAGCAATATTTTTTTTTCAACTTTTTTTTCAACTTTTTTGACTCCTAATTTTCTATGGTGTTTTTTAGCTACTTCTTCTAATAAATTTTAAATTATATTTTTTGTCTTCATTAAATCTTGTGAATGAAACACCAATGGGGAGACTATAAAGAAGAAGATGTTTTTGGGTTTTTTTTAATGGGTTCTACATTATATTTGTAGTTCTGAAAACAGAAGACTCCTCATCCAAGGAAGCTCTCTCTTAGGACACACTGCAAACATTTCCAGTTTGTAAAACATCCTACTCTGCAGTCCTGGCGTTAGGATGGCACAGCTACACATGACTGTACACTGACTTTCATGGTCCAAGTCCTGTGTGAAGGTTAGTGGAAAGCTGCAGTACCAAAGAAGAAATCTGAGTTACACTTGGTTCTGGTTTGTTAGCTTTCCTCATTTTTGAGAGAAAAAGGGAGGAGATGAGACTGTGGGAGCAATAGGTGTGATATCACATTCAAGAAGGTCTAGTCATTTGAAAAGTCTGAGTGGCATTGACCCAAATATAATCTTGCTAGTAGCTTTCTGGATAGGGAAAAAGAAAAAAAAATTGATTTTTCTTTTTTTTTTTTTAAACTGCTTCTGTATGATTTCTTAACTCTTGAGGTTTTGCTTCTGCTGTATTGATCTCTACTGATGCTTATCTCTGAGTCTGCATGCAGTCTATCCCAAATAGTTATCTGTCCAGCCCTCGAGTCTAGTGCAGACTGCTTCCAGTTGACCTCAGTTAAACCTTCTTGCTTTGTCGAACATCAAATGCTGCTGAGAGAAGTCAGCCCTGCCCTGGGATCCTGATCCTTGCTGTTGTGTGCAAGGCCTTGCTGTCTGTGGAAACCTTTGCTTAGAGTGAAGTCCAGACCGTGGAGGCACTTTGGATACAGGCTGATATTCCTTTGGGAAATGTAAGGAAAAAGTCATGGCACGTTCTCTTTTGGCTTTTCTTCACATTTGCAGAAGACTGCATGTCACAGTGAGGGTGGCTGTGACAAATTTGAGTCCCCTGACTTCAGGATGAATGCAGCACTAAGTAAGAAAAAGAAGGAATGATGGAGTACCCAAAAAGAAAATTACTTTAATGAGAAATAAAAATAGGGTCGACTCCCAGAAACCAAACACAGTATAGGGACAAGCTGCAAAGACCAGAAACAAGGGGGAAGTAACAGTATATAAACCTGGGGTGGAACATTCTGGAAACAATACCATATATGGAACACAAGTAGCCAATAGGGGAGCAGAACATGGACTAATTAACATAACAACTCCAAGGGCTCTTGGGAGGAGATCTCAGGCTCACCCTGAGTTAGATGAATGTTTCCCAAGGCTTGAAGGTAGGGCTTGGCCTGTAGGGGTAAAGTCTGGCTGAGCCTGTGTCCCAGTCAGACCAACTCCCACAGCTGCAGAGGTGCAGATTCTGATCTCATAGTTTTGTAAGACAGGATGAGCTCTTCTGAGCATAATGAAACAATATCAGTATAAAACCAGTATAAAAGTGGCCAGAATCTTTTCCTCAAAGCTCTGACTTTATTCAAAGGTGAAGTGCTTATGACGGTTTTAAGATAAAAATATGTTAACTGATTTATTTATTATCTCTTTAAGGTCAGAATGGTTTTTTAATGTTTTTACTTGAAATGAAGGTCATAAGTCCCAATTAGTAATAAAATAAATTGGAGCTCCAATAAATTGGAGCATACTTTTTTTT
>VXBB01011145.1:220995-257375 GCA_013399915.1 Illadopsis cleaveri | reverse complement strand
TTTTTTTTTTTTTTTTTTTAATATTTATGGTATTCCATTTATTAAGCTTAAGGTTACTGGTCTTTGCATGGGAAATTTGGGGGCAGGGGAGCAAGACAGGCCAAAAGTATTATTCCTTTTATTGTGCTCTATCTGAAATAAGTAGTGTCTGACTCTACAGCTTGTTAAGTCATCTGACATTTTGTAGCAGATATGAGAAAATCAATGACAGAAGCAGTGTTGTGTAAATACGTATGAGAGCATAAACCACCAGCAAAAGATATTTCACAGAGTTCATGCTAGAGTGTTCTGGAAAAGTCATGTCAGGACACTGGGATCCAACAAAGTGCAATTGCATGAGGATAAAATCCTTAGTACTTGCCCACTCAAGGTATTAGGGTCTGTTACTCAAATTCTCTGTTCTTGTGCCAGCATTTCTTGCCTCCACAGGAAGAGATAGGTACCTTTGCATTAAGAAAAGCAAATAACCTTAAACTCCTTGTTTATACCCTTCATTCAGATAAAGCAGAATTCACAGAAAAATAAGTATTTTAAGACTAGATGTTTAAAATACATTAATGGATTTGAGAGGTATTTTCAAAAGTCTAAACTTGATCAGAACTACTGATTTCACTACAATTTCCTATTTTCCTATTATTCATATAACAAAGAATTGCTCTGAAACAGTTTCTCTGCCCATACTCAAGCCCCAGTCCTTCTAAGAGAATTCATAGGAGTTGTTGTGGATGCTCTGTCCAGATCTTTCTCAAGAGGGTACAGTTGTGTCTTGATGCTCTCAGTGTGTGAAACAAGTGCAGGATTCAGGTTAATATTTAGGAACTAGGAAACACTTTTGTTTTTCACCATGGAACCTCTGTGGATGCTGTTGATGCAGTGACTGCAGATCTGTATGACTGAGAGCTGAAATGAGTTCACTGAACTATATGGAGAAAGAGGCCTTCCCAGGGTATTTTTAGTTCCTTTTATGGCATAAAAAGAGAATATTAATCAGTGCATCAGTCACTGTTATATGGACACAGGACAATATATATGTTCATAAAAGATAACAAAGCTACACTCAGGTTCCATAGAGGTGAGCCTCCATAATGTCCTCGGATTGTTTACAAATGACATTTGATTAGCACTCAGAGATGGAATCATCTTTATGTAAACTTTGCACTGCAGTAGGAAACTGCTCGGTTGCCCTTCTATGAGATAAGGCTAAAAGTACATTTCCTTTAAGAGGCTGGACTTTGAATGTGAAAAAAGAGAAGGTTTAGATTTTTCACACTACGTGCAGATGCTATTTGGTGCTTTTATACAGACTTCATGGTACCCTTTCTGCCCAAGGTAATATTATTGAGTGTGTTTCTATAGCATTAAAATGGTTTGGAGCAAATTATCTTCTGCTGTGACTCCTGTGAAGTTGAACCAGTAGAACTGGGGTAATTTTGTTGACTTTAAGGCTTCCTCTGCTTCCAAACAACATCCATGCTCAAAATGCAGCAAGTTACTGGCACAGCTGCTGTTATTTTGAATTGTTTGACACGCACGATTGATTTTAATTTGTTTAAGAAGTTGTAAACAATTTCTTTATATGCGAGAGGGATGTGAGTAAACGGAGGATTAAAAATAAGTATTGCTTGCATATAAAACATAGATGTGAACTTTTAGAGAATTGATTTCATTAAGCATTTGTAATGCTTTAGGTGTTGAATTGCATGCATGCCGTGGACTGGTGAAGGTTGTATAACACCACTGCTAAATGCATGATGAAGCACTATCACTTCAGTTAGCATTCAGGGAATTAGCTTGAATGCTTCTGGATTATTCCAGCTTTAAGAAATATGTCACTTAGAGCCACACGATTCTGTTGTAACTGTAAGTCTGAATGAACTCTCACTTGCTCAAAAATGTTAATAACTACTGATTTATTGAAACAGTGCTGGATAAAAGAGCTTAAGAAAGCACATGAATTAAATATAAATTAAAACGGGGTTTATGATAGTGTCAAACTGCATCAAGGTTTTCTTGAATGTTTGCTTTCAATTTTTTAATTTAGAAATGCTCTTTCAACAAATAAACGTGTCAGTGTCAAAGAAGCACTTTCCCTTTCACAGTGCTGGTTGAACTACATGTGTGGAGTATGAGCAAAGTGTAAATAAAGGAAGCTGATTGTTTTGTAATATCCCTCTATTTCCCCAGCAAGGCATAATTACTTGTTCTGAGTTTTGCAGTACAGAGCGTATTCCTGCTGTTAAAAATAAGTAAAAAGTTTTCACACAATACTTTTCAAATATGTAGTTGGAAAAAAATGACCACTTGAAGGTCATTAGGTTTTCTGGTTTTGTTTTTGGTTTTTCATTGTGTGTTTTTTTGGGTATTTTTTTTTTCTTTGTTTGTTTGGTTGGTTTTTTGGGGTTTTTTTGGTTTTTTAATAGGCGCTTATAAGTCAGGAGTGAAAATAAATTTATTAATCTTCTTAAATAACAGCAATATTTTAAAAAAATCTAGGAAAAAATTAACTAAAATATTTGACAAAACTTATCTCCTCGTGTAAATTAAACAAAAGCATCGACCCTAAAACAGTTGAGCAGGAAGAGCTCTCTTTCATGATGCCCCAGGTTGAATTTGAGTATATAGGTGTATTATCTGGCAAAAAGCTCTTTGCAGAAGTGCACATATTAACAGTGCTGCACTTCCAGTGAGTACAGATACATTGTATGTACACCTGGAGGCTGAACCTGAGATCTCACTTATTTCCTTCTATTTAAATGAGCAACACTCATTATGTTTTAGCATAAAGCTAAAACATAAAACACAGCCCTTTTGTACAGAGCACTTGTTTCAATTTGGGGCATTGTACCCAAGAAAAACAGACTAGTGAGTGTCTGGAGAAAGACTGGGAGACAATAAAGAATAATCACACATAGCAAACTCAGTATTTCCTAAGAGGAGAGGAACTGGCATTTTTGGGGTTAGAGTAGTGGAAACTCAGTAGACTCACCAACTCTTTAAATATGCAGTCAGCCACTGCAAAGAGAAATTAAGATGTATTCTGATATTTATTTGGAAAAAGTGAAGAATGTATCCTGAAGGAAAATTTGTTTTTTATAAAATCCTTTTCTAACAGTATGAGAGCTGAAGCATTGAAATATTGCTTTGGGAAACTGAGGAAGCATCATTACATAGAAACTCTTTTAGAGCAGGTTATGCAAATTTCTTTCTGAATCATAAGCTCCAATGAATGGATTAAATGGTCTAACACCCTTTCCACCTGACTTTTTTCCATATTCTGTGATTATTGTATCTTTATGCATAAGGATATGGTATGGGTAATAAGTCTTCTTGGAACCAATCTGTCTCTTGGAAATCACCAGAAAGGAACTCTAATCCACAAATGACTGGAATACATTTATGTCAGTCATGATTTTGAGCTTCTTGCATTATCCTTCAACAAAGTTAAGTGAATAATCTGGACTGGTAAAAATGTTAATGGAAAATGATTGCTCAATTCAAGAAGCAGGTACAATCCTAGGGAGCATATCTGGCCAAAAATAACTGGGGAGTGTTTGTACAGTTTGGTTGGAAAAGTACATTAGATTTTGAAATTACTCTGTCATTAGTGTGTGTAGGAGTATTTATTTATCATGTTATATTTTTTCCTGCACTGATTCATGTTTTTAATTTTATTGGGTTGAAAGTATGACAAGTTTAACATTTTTAACTATTCTTACTCTCTCTAATTCTTCAGTATACTTGCTCTGCTCAAAATTGCAGTATGAACCAGTGTAAACCAAAAGGTTTGTTTGATGAGTTTATCTTACTTATAGGGATATTCTCCAGTGGGGAATCCAAATGCATTTTGATTCAATTCAGACTGGAATGAAACTAGAGAAATTAAAGTCTAGTACTTGCTATAATGTTTTAGAAGTTAGCTGTGCCCCATATCAACCCTGCAATATCTGTTACTTCTTCTCTTAAAAGAACAACTTTTAATCTTCATGCTGGAAGCAGATTTCACAATGAATCAAAAGCTTAGTAGAAGCTGAAGTCTGAAATTCTCCCAAAAGGAACTTTATGTGGATTTTTAAAATCCCACGCACATTTTAATGCAATACTATTTCAAATTATTTTGCTCTCCCTGCTGGAAATGTACGATCCCCTAAATAATGAGCAAAGTGTGGTGTGAAAAATTAGGTATTCTGGAAACATTAAGTGAAAGACAGAGATTTGCAGAGGGAGTGAAGTATCCTGCCAGGATGCAAAATTATTTCAGGCCAAGAAAACGGAGTCCAAGCTGTTAGACATACTGTGGGTATCCTGTTTGGGCAAAGGAATGAAATGCTAGATTGGAACATTCTCTAAAGTGTTCAAACCCAGCTGGTATTATATTTCACTTTGTGGTTTCTAGCACAGTCACACTGACAGAAGTTTTCAGCTACAGTTGGCGTCTTCCAGAATGCAATTCTCTTGAGGGTGATGAAATTTGCCTTCAAAATGAAATCATGAAAGGTCACGGAGCCAAACATGTCAATAGAGCCTGCCTGAAAGTGTTAGGTCAGGGGAAATGCTCTTAACATAGCTATGCAGGTGTCTTAGAGAGCTGCTAATTGCAGGTTAGGGGAGCAGTGTGTGGTTGTTTCCCTTTCCTTGGCCTCATCTCAGCTGGGAAACTGAGCCTGTCCAGGACACAGGAACACCATGGGGAGGATCAGCCCCTCCTGGTCAAACCCAGCAGTGCAAACTACTGCACGGAGAAGTAGTGATGGCTTGGGAGGGCTGACCTGAAACAGAGACTGGACAGAGCTGGAGAATAAAGTGGGTATTTATTGAAAGGCCTCCAGGATACACCTTGGGCAGCACAGGGCCTGGCCAGGGCTACACCCAAGGTGGACCCAAAATGGTCACAAAATGGCAAACCGGTCATGAGGTCTCACGCTTTTATAAGTTTGGGTTCATTTGCATATTGGGGTTTAATTGTCCAATTCCAGCTCCAGGCTGTGAGGTCCCATCCTTCTGTTCCTCCCTTCAGCCACCCTTGTTTGTGCTTTTGGGCCTGAAAGTTGTCCTTGGTGTCCAGTAGGAAAAGGATTTGTTTTGTGTCCCTGTTCTGTGAAGAGCTGAATGACACTGACTGTGAGGCTCAGAACTGCACCCCTGGGCAGCACAGAATGTGAAAAACATGAAAGCTCAAACTTAAGGCATCAGTAGCAGCAGTAGGAGAGGGTATATAAAATCTGTGTGCATCTCTGAAGCTTCTCTTTAAATGCCAATACTGTGTGTATAAGAAATACTGCATGTCTAGCATTTTGAATAATAATAGGGATCATGTTTTAATTATTGTATTAGATTGAAGTGATCTCCGGTGTTGTGCAGTTTGTGGTTATAAATCCTGGCAAAGATGTTGTGCTGAGTAGTTGACTTGTTACTGCATTTTAAAATGCTACAGGCAGGAGGAAAATTTATCAGTTCAAAAATCTTCATTTGTCAGAAAACAGTAAATTTCAAGATATTTTAATGTTTAAAACCTGGGAGACAAAGTTTGTTACAAATGCAAAAATTTCATTTCAGTAGAATTAAAATATAGTTTTAAATTAAACTGAGATGGTGAGAAAAAATGCTTAGTACAATTTTTTTAAAAAACAGAACAGGATGTCAAGGATAGTTGTCGTAGCATGCACTTCATACAACTTGATAGATCACAGCAAACTTTAGTATAAATAATATTTTAGGCTTTTCACTTACACTTGTATGGTTGTGTTTCACTAAAGACTGCTTTTTAAGGACAAGCAATATCAAATCATTGCTCCTTATCAATTCTGTAGACAATCTAATAACTTCTAAATCTCCAGTTAAAAGCACATGGCATGCACTGAACCTGAAAATGCAGGCTGTACAGGAACTGTGAAATCACTAGTATGTTGTGTCCCATGCCAAAACCTTAGAAACCTACTACATGAGGAACATATTTGTGCAACCTTGCTTTGTTCTTAGACATGGATGTATTGATTCAGGCATGAATGGACAGTGAATATGCAAGGAGAACGTGTGGCTGGCAGAGTAAAAGGTAACACCTCAGCTCCTGCTCTAAAGCTGCTGAGACCGTCCCTCAAGCACAAGAGGACAAAGGAAACAGCTGAAAAATGTGGCTCAAACACTTTTAAAAAGTGTGAGATTTCCTGCCCTCCCTCCTCTGCCTGCTCTTGTGGTTATTGGTGGAAACCTGAAGGACCTAACAAAATTTGACAAGGTGTGTGGCAAGGCAGTAAATGCAAAGGAACCTTAGGGCAGTGTGGTGCTCACACTGGAAATCTGCACCCTGTGGGATTCTGCACCTTTAGTAAGGCTAGGCAGATTTGATACCTAGTGGCAGAAACATATCCTTTGTGAAGAAAGTGTTCACCTGTCTGAACTCCAAAAGTCACATCTAAACAGCTGAAATTTCTATGGAAGGTTTTGTATATGAGGACTGGAAATCCTTTATGGACATAGTCTGTCACAGGTTTCCTGTCAGGAGGAGATTGGCACTGTCCCTCTTTACTTTTGGAACACAATGAAGTGTGTAAGACTAGTCTAATTTCTGAAGAAAGGTTTTCTGCAAGTTCTTTCCTCCAAAGACATTTGGATACTTCCAGTCAGGACCTGGATGTTCAGGGTTCTGGAGAACAGTGTCCAACTCTGGGGCTCCCAACATGGGGACATCAGCTTCTGGGAGAGAGGCTGCAGGAGGGCCAGAGAGATGTTTAGGGGCTGGAGCACTTTGCTCCAGAGCCAGGTAGAGAGAAGAGCTGGGGCTGCTCAGCCTGGATAAAGAGAAGTCTCTGGGGAGGCCTCAGAGCCCCTTCCAGTGCTTAAGGAGGCTCAAAGAGGGCTGGAGAGGGACTTTGGATGAGGGTGACAAGAGAGGAGTGGCTTCACACTCATAGAGGGCCGTGTTAGATGGGACATTAGTGAGAATTTCTTCCCTGTGAGGGTGCTGAGGCCCTGGCACAGGCTGCCCAGAGAACCTGTGGCTGCCACATCCCTGGAAGTGTTCAAGGCCAGCTTGGATGGGGCTTGGAACAACTTGGGATGGTGGAAGGTGCCCCTGCCTGTGGTGGGGGTTTGGAATTTGATGAGCTTTAAGGTTCATTTTAGCCCAAACTATTCTGTGATTCTATCTAATTGTTACAAGGCATACAGTGCTCTCCATGGTCCTAAACAGGAACCTGCTGTGTAAGGAATGAGTGAAAGGAATAAAATGAAATACTAGGGAAAGTGGGTAAGGGCTAATAATCTGTATTTTAATAGCTGTATAAGACTTTAGAGGCCCATTTCTTATGAATTCAAATATTTTTCTTTCAGCAATTGAAAGAAAATTCTGGATGATCTTTGATGGATAACCATGGCTAGGACATGCAAGCTTAATGAGCTTTGTTATTCAGTACACTTTAAGTATCCCTTAACTCATGTCTAAGCTGATTATAACTGTATTAAAAAATTCCCTTCTGTGTTGAAACGGTTAGAGATGCATCTGCACTTCCTTTGACATGTACTAAAATGCATTTCCATTTGCACAGAAACTCAGCACAGAAGTGCTCTGGTGTTCTGGAAGGCAGCAGCAATAGCTCTTACTGAAACTTGATGCTTAAGGATTAGTAACAAGCATCTAAACTGAAAGATTATTTTTTTTTCCCCTGAAAAAATCTGGCACTTTACATCATGATTTCCCTTTGTTTTTTTGGGGGGGAAGTTTATTTCAGAGTTGTGTGTCTCTGGGGAAGTAATCGTTTGCAATGACCTGAATATATTCCATGCTTTTACTCTTTTTGCAGTGCTATACGATGTCTACGTGTAGATCATTGTTTTGCTAAACCACACCAGTTATTCAGAAACATTTAATTTTGTATACTTATGTTTAGAATGTATTTTTAATTTCACGTGTTAATGGCAAAATGATTTTGCAAACATTTCATTTGTATAGACACGGTCAAGGCTGTAGTTTTAGCTACATTATTGGTTAGGTATTATTGCTCCTGATTCCAGGGTGAATGAACACTTAAAACACTTCTGCAGTCAACAACTTTCATTATGAATGTAAAATTAACTGCCCACAATTTTTTTCTCATAATATCTTTTGGTGTTAAATTTCTACAAACATTCATGCAGATTAAAATACTTGTCTCAGCAAATGCAGAAGAGGCAAGACCTTACCAAAACAAGTTTGTTGAAGAGTTAATCTTTGGATACCTACAACAATTATTGGAGCATTAATTTGAGTCTGTTACAGCTAATATTTAAAATACAGGTATTTCAAATGCATGTGAGTCAAGATGGAGGATTTTGGGTGTTGTCTGAGTCCTTCTTCTTCACCTTCTTTTTCCTTCTTCTTCACGGGTTTGGGTGGTTTTCTCTAACTGGGTGCAAGGGGTCTGCATTGCAGACCTTGGCTGGTCATTATTGGGTCAAAACTATAACCCTGAATCCTCCATCTTGGTCCACACATATTACTATATACCAAAACCCCAAATCCAAGTTTTTCACCCTGTGAGGTCACACAATACCACTCAAACTACACACCCACAACCCCTGTGCTGTCACACAATCTCGGAAGCCTGTTCCAAGGCCTTAAGTCAAATGTGGTGCTTACCTGAGGATCAGCACCCCTCAGCTCAGAAAACCTGAAATTTTCAGCCTCCAGGGTTCCAACAAGGTACAACTGTGGCAAGTAAAACTGGTGCTTCAGCAAAGGATCACTTTTCTTTTTCTTTTTTTAAGGTAGTCTGTAGTTTGCCTGTTTCTTCTTAGAATGCCAAGGGGTTGACAGTGCAGACCAATGGTAGGATTAAGGCATTGAAAATAAAAGTTCTGCAGTAATTTGCTTTCTCCCTGGGCTGACCTTGCTCACAATGCTGATAGCAGAGGTGAGCTTCTGGCTCTTCTCACCGAGGCTCCCAGCTGAGGTGGCTTAAACAGTTGACAGGGCAAATGATTGAGGCCACAGCGTCAGAGAAATGATGAAGGAGGGTAGGACTGGCTCACTGTGTGAGAAACAGCATGGCATTTCCCAGAGAGAGGCACTGAATGGGACCTAAGGCTGTCAACACTGTCACTTGGTTGACCTTGCTCGACCTGCAGGTTCCTTGAGATGGAGTTGTGCTGAATATGATTTCATTTTTCTCCACTTGTTGTCCTACAGTGCCCACAGAGTAGCTGTATAGCGTGCACAATCTTTACTCAGTATTGTGGAGCACACAGGGTTGCTGCAACTGTTGGATCCTAGTTACCCTAAATTACTTTTTATCAAAAAAACCATCTAGTCCTCTGACACATCTTCTAATTAGACTAAAAACTTTGATCAACAGCATGTATTAAATATACATTAAAATATGTATAAAATAGAAAAAATATGTATTAAATATACTTGCCCTCTTTAAGGGCACGTACTTTTTCCTACACGTCGGCTTTTTCCTATGCTTGGGTACAAAGTTCTGCGAGATATATATATATATATTTAATACTACATGTTGTTGAACAGGCTTGCTGAATAAACAATCAAGCTTGTCCTCCAGAGACCCACTTCAGTAAATGTGTACTTTTTAAGTTTTGTATAAGCTTTGCTCTGATTGCTGTCTTGAGGACTTGAAGATCACTTTTTCTGTAAATATCACTTGACTCATGAGCCATAAGAAAATCTAAATGAGTTTTGTCTAGCATATGTAACTCAAAAACTAATGTGAACTTTACATATCCAGTACAGTAAAACATTTCAATCAATTCATATAGGCCAAGTCTCTTGTAAGATCATGAAAATCTGGAATTTAAAGCAAGATATGTGGAGAAAGCATCATTAGTTTAGAGAACCTCTTCTGAGCAAAGCATCAGGTAAATTATTCATTCTGATTTATTTGCTCAATTTGAAAACCTTCTATCATGTTACTTTTTCAGCTCTACAAATCTAATATTTTGACTTTTAGGAATATCAACTTATCTTCCTCATTACATCATAGCACTTTTACAAAATCCCCTGCTAGTTATATCAAGTAATTGTTTCTATGAGCATTATCTTCTCCCTTCGTATCCATCATCTGAGAGCATATATTGCTTTGCCAGCTCTGCATCATATTAATAATGGCACAGATGGAAAAGTTCTCTGAGGTCACTCACTACAATCCATTTCCTGATGCAACGTTGGGCCTTTATATGTTTTCCAATATATGTAGCCTGATGGTAAAGGAGTCAAGTGACTGGATTTTCACAATCTCATTCAAGCCTTAATGCAGTATATTTTTTTCATCTATCTTCTTCTCCTTCTTCCTTCTTACATTTCTTGCAGTAGCTAAAAAGTGTTTCTTGGCAGATAAGAAATTGCATAGGCTTATGAAATCTGTGGCACCGTGTCAAGCACATCATATTCTTAACAGCATTATTAACATGTTAACAGGTGGAAGCTTATTAGTGTTCAGTGCTTTAAGTGTAAAATATCTAATATTCTTTTCTTTTTTTTTTTTTTTTTTTTTTCTTAATTCACCCTTGTAGTTTCCAGTTAATTTGATTAACAGCTTTGGCTGGTAACTTCTTTTTTTGTTTCAGAGACAAAATAAAGTAATTTGAAATTCTTTTGGTTTGGATTCAGCAGCAGCACTCCTTTTGGCTTTTAGTAGCCACACAATCTAATTTGAATGATTTTTTTTTTTTAATCAGTGTAAAATAACTCTTTAATCTTGATTGCCTAATAAAACTGACAGAAAACAAAGAAATGGAAAAGGTAGGGAATGTCAAAGCAACTGAAGCATTTGTTTCCTCCCATTCTAAAAAGTCGCTTCCTGTATCTTGTCAGCAGGCATTGCATCAAAATAAGAGATTTTAACAATGTACTGACTGATGTAGCTACTTTTAGGCTTTTTACAGGCCAGCTGTTTAGAGTGGTTGAAAATTGCCATAACAGAGATGGAATAAAGCAGGAGGTAAACTGCCCTGCTCAGGCCAGCCTATGCACTTGCTCTCTACCTTGTCTCTTTCAATTTTCACCTCTGTTAGAGTGTTATACTTGATTTTTCTATCCCAGCCACCTGATTTACATATAACATATATAATTATTACAAAAAATTATGATTTATAATGCTCCAAACCTATGAAAGGAAAAGGTCACTGAAGACTCAGAGGTGACCTTTTCAAACATGAAGAAACTTCTCCCCTCCTGCAGAAGGGATCAGGTTTGTTGACTTGATCCAGTGACCTGTTCACTTGGTTTTGTGCTTCCTGTGCTGAGCTGCTCCTCAGCCTCTGCATTCTCACCAGGGCAGGTGTCTGTACCAGCCCCACTCTGCTCTGTCTGCTCAGGTGACACAGCAAAAGTCTGACTGCTCTCTGCAAGGCATCAGCTCACAGACACACAACTGTGCTTTGTGTGTCAGCTCTGCATCCCCATTTTCTCTTCTTGCTCAGAGATGTGTTTGATTTCTCATTTTGCATATCCTGTGGAATCTAATTCTTTAACAAAGAGTTGAAATGGTATTGGTTAAAATATACTCTATAAATTCAAGTATTCAAATAAAAGATACCAGATCCACAGGCATATATGTCTGTTTAAAAGCATTCTAATAATGTCAAAAATGAAAATAAGTTGTGCTCTGGCAACTGTCCTTTCTTGTGATATTGGCCAAATGACTTAATTTAAAATATTCTGCCTTTTTTTTTTTTTTTTCTTTCATGCTTCATTTAGATAAGATCTATGGGAGAATTTTTTTCTCCTACACAGTGTTTGCAGAGTACCTTGTGGAACATGGCATTTTTTTGTTGCCTTCTGGAATTTACATTTCTCTTGCAAATATAAATTAAGGAGCCTATAGCTATTGCATACAGAATTCCCTAGTAAAATTCCTGCTTAGAACGATCTTCCAAAAGGCACACCTCAAATACACTGCAGAGCCAGTATTGATCCCTCACTCCCTATTTTTCACATGTACAAGGCACCCCTGAAAATGCAGGCCAAATCAAGACAGAGGTTTAGTCATTTACAGTAGAAATTCTCCTCATATTAGAAATTCAGTCTGATAGGATTGTAAATCAAAATTTATTTTAATAAGGCTTCTCTATGAGGAAATTGGCACAATGAAGTTATGTATTTTCAGTGTAAGCATGTTAACATGATTGGACTGATACCACTTTATTTTATTTAGGAACTAGAAAAACCTCTATCTCTAGAACCAGCTGTTTTACCAACATAAGTGTTGTACCTACAGCAGACATGATGATAGTTATACTATGTGACATTTTTAGGGCTTATTATAATTTGCAGAAGACACCTATTCAAACTGTTTGAAATGTTAAGTATACGTTACAGTTCCACGAGCACTTAAAGGTAATATAATCCTGCCTCTGGAGGAGGCTTTTCTTTCCCTTCCATCCATTTGAGCAGGCTGTGAAATGAACCAGATGAGATGTTGCTATGGCATAAACTGGCATTATTCCCTGCACCCCAGTTTGGTTTGAGCTCCATCAATTCCCTCTGTGGGTCATTTCAGAATGGCTTGAAAATTTGCACAAGGGAGAGGGCAAAGAGGGGAGGTGACATGAAATAGCTCAGCACAAAAGGGCATCTTTTGCATCAGTAAAACTTCTGCTAGGTTAAACTACTTGCAATACTTCATGTTACCTCTGTTATGCTCATACAGTGTTCAGGGGATGAAGTGGGGCACAGGATTATATTTAGGAATCCTCCAGCTGTCTTGTTAATGCATCTCAAGTTTCATGTTGGTCAAAAGTTTTCAATGATCTTTCAGTTGTTTGCATCTCTTTTTGCATATTTGACATTATCATGTCACTCTTATTTATGTCACAAAAACTTTATTACTCTTTTGCAAACAAAATCTACTCTAGGTGATTGTTCTCAAATTTTTAAAATGAACTGTGAGTATTGTAATAATTCATTGAGCACTACCATTAATTACGCTTTTCACATTTTTTTAAGGAACAAATTTCATATCAGACTGGGTCTGCTTTACTGGCTCAATTTTTCTGTGAAGTTGTAGCACTGATTACATCATCCTAATCACTCAAAAGAGCTGGCTTCCTGAGTTTGAGTGTTTGCTCTTTGTTTAGTTTTTGTGACTTGCACCAACACCAATTCCAACTTTCTTTTTGTTTTTGTGATTACTTTTTAGGGACAAAAAGACTTCCTGCTAGTCCTTTTGTGTGGAAATGCTAGCAGGACAATGAAATCAGTTGTTGATACTGAGATTATATTTTATACCCTGTAGGAACTCTGTAACTACTGAAAATATCAGATTCTAAATTAAGATCCATTCAAATCCTGTGTCTTCTGATAATGTAGATAAATTCAAGGTGGATAAAGGAAGGAAGGGGACCATTGTTATGCCCTGTATACCACAGGGTGCATGTTTTACAGATCATGTTTACCTGAGCTCTGAAGCGTGGCCTTGCCCCTGTGTTACAGTGAGAGTGGCTCAACATGTTCAAAGGTGTGTCTGTGAAAAGGAGTACAAAGTTATTTAATAAATAAAAGACCAGGTGTGCTGTCTTCCAGCATGGCAGCTGCCACTTTGTGTTCTCTTTAAAAGCAGTTTCTGTTGATCTTTTGCAATATTTCTAAAGGGTGCTATAGCTAAATTGAGGCTGAACTATTTGGGTCTGAGTGTACTTTCCATGCATGGCTGCACCTAATGGCACCCAACTGCATCGTTGCTTAGGTTGCCTTAGCTGTCATCAGCAGTGAAAGGGGCTTCAGTCTCCAATTAGTAGGGAGAGAGGGAGGGAATTCAAGTTTATAAAGAAGACAAAGCCCCCTAATGTGCTTAGGGGATAGAGGGAAGGAGATTTGGAGCAAAATCACGGGGATAGGTTTGGTAGCTGGGCTGCAGAGCCTTGGCATGGGGAGAGTTGCCATGGCTACTGGCATTCCACAAGCCAGGTGTTGGAATCAGGAAGGGAAATGTAGCTGCTGCATTCAAAGTTATGACACTTGCTGTGCTTCTGCTCTTTCTTTTAAAGGTTGCTAGCTGTCATTTGTCACCCAAAATTGGCTCTTTTGGTGAGGTTTTGTGTGGAATTTAGATACTCCTGTGCCGTCTGTGTGAATTCCTAATTTGATGTATCTGGCTTTTTGTTTTCAGTTTTTCTTGGAAGGATTAGAAGAAGAGAGGAGAGTGAAACAGGAGAGGGATTTTATTGCAGGGCTTATCCTTTTCTTGCCTGTGTTTTGTTCCTGAAACTGTATATGTTTTGTTTGTTTTCATTTAAAGTCTAAATATCCCAATGTTCAATTCAAATTAATATGACACGGGCTTGTATTTTGACATCCAATATAGTGAATTAAATATTAATTATGATTTGGAGCCAAAAATATAAATAAGTGATTTTTAAAGAATGCCTGACAGCCCACTCTGTATCAATGCTCATCTAAATACTGGATCAGCTTCTGATGGATCTACCCGATAGCTTCAAGATTACTGTAATACACTGCATTGAGTATGATGCTGACTGAAAACCTTTCAAGGGTTCCACATTGCGAAATAAGTAATTTGTTGCAATTACCCTGGAAGTGGCAGTTTTATTCACAAACAGAATTTTTCTAAAGTTCAGTGAAAGATGTATATAAAAACACTTGTGATTCTCGCAGCTGATGCATGATCTACAGTGGCCTTACACATGAATGCTTAGTGACTATTTGAGTGACATGCTTTATTCAAAGAATATAATGCCCTTTCTCAAATGCAATGTATTGAAATCCTTGCTCATAGTGAGAAAAAGAAAAGGGAAATAATCTTCCAGTTAATAAGTGAAAATGTGACTGCCAAATGCAACAAATGGAGCCGATGATTTGGTTTTTGTCAGTTCCATTTGGTTCTGATAAAATTATTGTTGAGAACTATTTTCTTGAGGAACATTGTGAAATATTTAGAAAGAAAAGAAAAAAAAATTTGAATAAAAAACGTGCTCAAACATTAACATATGCATAACCTAGGTATGACATGTATAGGTGAGTTCACACACATATGTAAATGAAAAGATTTTATGTCTTTGTACAACATTTTAGAATCCAAGAAAGTTAAAACAGTCAATATATTCTACCACTGTGCCTACAGTCAATTCCTTAAGTTAGATCATCTGTAGTAATGTTCCAGAGGCCTGGAAATACTCCTTCAGAGGTATGTTCTCTTCTCCTGCAGTCATTATGGTTCGGGAAAATACCACGCAGATCACAGGAACACTCAGGAATTTTTGCCCAGTGCCAGAATACTGTAACTCTGCAGCCGAAACTCTCACTCAGTAAATGCATGGCAGACTGTGAAGTTTTATGCGTGATAGTAATGACTATATGATAGTAATTATGATAATAATTCTAATTTTTAATCCATGTACAATGACTCTTAAAAAGCCAGATAATTTCTTAATTTCTAGGTACTTGTGCTGTTTTGGAACAAAAAAAAAAATAATAAAAAAAAAATCCCCAAGACACTGTAGAAAGGATTCTATTATCTAGTCTTGTATTTGTGATTTCAACAATTTATAATTGGGTTTGTACCTAAGTTTTATTACAAAATTCCTTAGTACGTTAAAGGAATAAACTGGTAGGTATAGTGAAAGTGCAGGGGTTAAAAACAAATAAAAGCCCAAACAAACCTGTAACAGGCAGGATTTGGAACTGTGCTGAGGTCTTTCTGTGTCTGTACATGCATAGCTAAAGACGGACTTCTTAGGGTTCAATTGAAATTTCTAACAGGGTCAGATCACTGCTTTATCTTCAGGCAATAGTTGGGTTTAAAATGCATCTTCTCTATTGTTTTCCCTCTGTGATGTCAAGAGAAAATAATCATCTTGGTAACATCAACTAAGTAGTGCCTCTGCACTACAGCATTTACCCACAGCATTTGAGCAGCAGGAGCTGTGCAGGCACCATCTCTTCAGAAAGCACAAGAGTCTAAGTCATTGCTCAGGATCGTGAAAAATTAAATCAGAACATTCATTTTCTTTATTAAATGTGCCTTTCTGTGCAAGTTGGGTCTGAGATTTTTGTCAATATCCTATATCCTGGGAAGTGTAGTGGTAACTGAACCTTAAATCCTTTGCAAAGCCCAGAATATGGTACAGTGGTTTTTTTTCTCTTTAAAGTTCTGAAAAAAAAAAATTGTTCCACATCAGAATTATCCTCATAAATATCTTGCTGGCTTTTGTCAGGCATTGCTGTCATCCTCCCTTATTTTTTTATTGATACTTTGCAAAATATCCCCTTTCTATCTTAACCACACCAATAGCAATGAGTTTGAGTTACAAATTGCACTTTTTTTGGTGCACTTGTGAAAAATTCTTCTCTCTGACTTTGGCAAAACTGCCTGAATATGTGTGACTTTATCTTCTTTGTTTCTCTGGATCTTTTTAGTCAGCTTATCACTTCTAGCTCCTGCATCTTCTGTAGCCATGGGTTTGACAGGTTTTGTCCTAGTGGTGCACGCAGTTTTCCCTAAAGTTTCTTCCTTGTTTGTAGCTGCAGTTCATCAGGCCTGTGTGCAGGCATATAAACAGTATTTCTTCTTATGTATTTTCACTTCTGCTTATTATTTCCTGCAAATTTTTCAGCTTCCCTAATTTGCTTCATCTGGCACGTTTTCAATGAGTTGACAATTAGGATGTATGTAAATTAATTTTAGCTTGTAAGATGGTAAGTAAAGTTCTAAGGACTGAGTGGGACCTCTGAAATCTTTCTGAGTTAATCCTTGCCTCCTCTGATATACTAAATAGATTGTTACCCAGTCATGCAACATATATTCTGTACAAAGTTAGACAATTGAATACAATGATTAATTAATTAGAGTTGGACAGCCAAGGGCTTACCTCATCTCAGTTAATTCTAGTGCACTGAAGTTAGATCTGTGCACAGTTTTCTGTAGTTTATTTATGGTCAGGGCAGAGACTGAGGGCTTTATGAAATTGGGCATCATTCACATTCTGTGCTTCTTAAAATAATTTCTGACATTTTATCAGTTTTTGAAAAATTAAAGAAATTCGATCAAGGAGATCTCTAGCCCCTCCCAAAATGTAAACATACTTTGATTCACTTTTTTGGATCAAAGCAACAGCTGCTTAGAAGACAGAATCGTATGGCAACTAGTCAAGACCTTCCAGCATGATATAACTGAATTTTCAATCTGTTTAATCAATGCCACATATCCTCTGCTAAAATCAAAATATAGCTAGGATTCAGTTTAAAAACCTGCACTTAATTTGCCATATCTTGATATCAGGTATTTCCTATCCTTTTAAGGGACTGCTGAAGAGATTTACTGTGAGTGTGTTTTTTCTCCTCGAGGTTAAACATTATGTTGCTGAAACCTGGAATTTTTTTGTTAAAATTGTAATTTGTTGATTACAGCAGATTAATCTTTCCCAGGTTATAGAAATACAAATCTGCTTTCCACAGTGTAACAGTGAAATTGCCAGCATCTGCTAAGATGCTCTGAGGGAGTTATTTTCATTTTCCTCAGACCTTTATAGGGGTCTCTCCAATTCCTCTTCACTGACTTTCTTATTTATTGCTGTATCCTGCTTCCAGACTAGGGCAATATCATAATACATTTTAAATGGATTATATCCAAATGGTTTTGCTCTCTTTGAAATTGTGATTTCTCTGTTGGTTCCTGAATGTGCTGGAGAGAGAAGGCTACCTCACCTAGCTTTAATATGAACTTCTGTTCACACTTTGTCCTACACTCCTCCTGTTTTCCAAGAGCTTACATGGAGGATAAAGAAATCTCTTACATTTGTCACAGGGGTTGAAAAGCCTTCAGTACAAACTGCCTTTTTTTTTTTTTTTTTTTTTTTTTTTTTCTGNTTCCTGGGAGTGTTTAATTCTTAGATGTAAATTATAGAAGAAAATAAAATCACACAATTTCAGTTCATCATGCAAACCTGGGTTTCTGTTAGGACTCTTGGTTTGGTGATTACCAGTATGAAAAAGAGTGATATTTGACATGTGGAGCACCAGCTGCTATGGTCAGAGAATGAGCTGTGTGAAATAGTCAGGAGCCTTTTCTGAAATACCCTGATGCATCAGGTACTCTCAGTAATAGACACCATAGGGTTTAATTATCAGAACTTTGCTTTTACAAGCAGTGTTTCCTTTCTTGAGTGATTTACATCTGAATCTACATGGACTCCAAGCACTGAAAGATATTTTTTTTATATAAGAAAGCTGTATGTTTGGCTTCAATACTTCCTCAGATATGAAAGGTGATGCTAGCAAACACAAGCAGTCATCTTCCAGACTACAAATATTTCACTTGGGTGTTATGATTTCTTGAACTTCAGAGAAAATTGCCTGCTGTAATCACTGCAAATACCAAAGCACTTCCTCTCTGCTGCTGTTCCCAGCTATGCAGGGCAGCAAGTCCTGAACACAGTGAGAACTTCTCTGAGTGTCAGGGCTGTGTACAGGGACAGGACAGCTCTGATGCATGTGCAGAGGCAGAAGCCTTAGCAGGGCATGCTTAGATGTGCTTAACTAGAATCTGGAGTTAGATGCTCTGTAACAAGTAAAACCTGCAAGAAAACCAAGATTTTGAAGGAGTACATTTTTTTTAATAAGCTGAAGATGCCTTATTTATGAATGTTTAGATTTTTGCCATTGTGAGAGAGGCTCCATGTCATGTTTCCAGACAAATTGTTGACTGATGATTTTTTTTTTTCCAAGAAATACTGACTTAAGAAGAGTGATTATTATGCACAGTAGGTATAAATGAATTATTTATCAAACATGTTTCTGTTCTCAGTGAAACCACTGTTGATCTGCTTTTCTAAGTGCTTTATTACAGTAGTCATTTGCACACAAAGCTAGTCTTTACTTAAGTAAATGTTTATCTATCAGCATTTGTATGAAAAATGAAAGATTACAAACAGAATTGATCATGCTGTTTTGACTATGTGCTTCTACTTTTTTAAATAAAAACCACTATGTGTCAAAAAACCTCCAGGAAAAAAAAAAAAAAAAAAAAAAAAGAAAAAAGAAAAAGAAAGAAGGGGACATTAAACCAGCTAAAAAAATCTCAAGAGACCTNAAAAAAAAAAAAAAGTCAAAGAAGTTGTCTGGGTGGGTAATAGCAGCTGCTTTTGGATCATCCAGATTGCACTGAAGCATCCTGTCCAGTTTTTGCCTTCTCCTGGGTGGAAACCTTTCTGCCTCCCCTATTGGAACATTTTCATTCTCTATAAAAAATAACTAGGAAATACTTGATGCTGGGACTGTCATCCCAACTGATTTCCCTGCTCACTGACTGTTGGCTGTTCAGAGGCACAAAGTGCTGTTGTCAGAAATTTTGAAAGGCTTCAGTTTGTCTTTGCTTGGAATGAAAATAAGCTTTTTTGCTGCCACATTCATGATGAAATATTTTGAAAGCATGAAAAAGAGTAGTTAGTGAACAATCACACGATTTCATAACGCTTACATAGACAAATAATTCTAAGAGTACACCACTAAAGCAGTGTTTTAATCCTGGAACAAGACATTAGAATTTCAGCTTTTTAGAGAATCATGTAAATGTAACCATACTCATTAAGGTTGGAAAAGACCTCTCAGGTCATCAAGTCCAACCATTAATGCAGCACTGCCAGAATTGTGTGGTGTGTCAATCTCAGTCTTCCTATATGGAAGTAATTCAAATAAAGCCACAGGCACTACAGGACAGGACTAAAGGCAATAGAAGGCATTGGACAAATAGTGTTTCTGTGTAAGAATTTCCCTAGAATGGATAATTGAAAGTGGGTTTCCTGTCCTCAAGTTAGCTCAGGCAAGGAGTCTGCTAGTTTTTTGCTAATGGTGCACCCCTCTCCTGGTGGATTGATGACAGGATTAGTTTTGGTGTATTTCTTGGTAGATCAGATGAGAATGAAGGGAAACAGGTAGGAAGGGAAATAAGTGAGCCTAGCTGTGAAACATCAAAAACATTCCAGCACATTATTCAAATTAACAGCCATGAAGAAATGACCCCTCACTATACCTTGCTGTTCAGAGTCTGAAGAACTAAATATGGTTCTGTGGAGGTAAAAAGAGAAAAGCATAGGTTTAGTTCCTTAGGATTTACACATTCTGAGTGGATACTACTGTGTGTAACCCAGTAAGGTGCAACTTAATCCTCTAGGGATCAGCAGAGACCAAGACTGAGGTATGAATGCTAAGTCAAGGGAAAAAGGTTCCTAGTGAAGCTTTGGTTTTAGTGTAATCACAAAAAATTCACCATGATCATAGGGGCTGCACAGACCTTTTAGGAATGAATGAATATAAACCTTTAGGTCTACAAAGAAAAATTTAAAACGATCACTTTTCTCTGAATAATTCTAAATTACAGAGACAAGTGTGATCCTGGTGCTCTCAGCTCATTCACTTCCACACAAATGAATGCCACCGATGCTAGTTGGAGGCACTGCTTGTATTAAGGGAAGAAGAAAACTCTGCTTTTGAGGAGGAAAGGAGAGGGTGTTCCACCACCCCATCTGTCCCTGGGGAGCCTCAGGGGATGGGGGGCTCTCTTAGAAGCCTGAGGTTGGGCAGGAGATTCATGCTGGGGGTCAGAGCCCAGCACCCAGAGGTAGAAGACTCTCACACGTGGGCATGTGCTTTAACAGAGGGAATTAAAACGAACCTTTGCCTGACAAAAAAGTGAGTAGCTCAAAGATCAGCACATAGTACTAGAGAAGTGCTTACATTTCAGTTCAAGGTGTCACCTGGTTCCTTAAAGGATAAAAGCTACCAGAAACACATTTACAGCTACACTAATTGACCCCTGCTGTGATTTGTAGTTCTGCTAAACAGCAGTGTAAAAAAAAAACCAAAAACACACACACCAAAAAAAAACCAAAAACAACAACAACAACAAAAAAAAACAACAAAAAAAAAACCACAAAAAAACCACAAAAAACCACAAACCACAAAAAAACACAAAAAACAAAACCAAAAAAACCCCCAACAAACAAAAACTCCCACATTCTAGAAAACTGTCAGTTTCTAAACATACATGAAGGGATTGTTTAGCCAGGCTTTTTCACAAGCCGTCAGGCTGTAACAGGGAATTTGGAAAAGACAGATAACCCTTCCTCTGCAAAGTTGATTTTGACTATGAACTTTAATAAAACAGTTTGCCTCCTGGGCATTTTCAGATTGTGCAAAATCTCTTTTCAGGTAAAGTACTTACTCGATATGCACAGACACATGCAGTGATCTCTGAGATGGAATGAGTTAACTGCAGACAGGGACACGGTTTTTAAAGCACAGCATGATGTCATTATTTTCCTATGCACCCACAGTAACAAAGCCAGACACTATGGGAAGAATATCTTTGTTGCTGTGAGTTGTAAAGAAAAATGTAAGGAATTACTTCAGGGAGAGGATAAAGGAAGCATTGGTTGAGAAGGAGCAACGGGTTTCTGAGCCTGTACATGTCTCGCAAGGGGGAATGAGGTGCAATCAAGTGCTGTGATCTGTGAACCAGCCAGGACAAGGAACGAGCATGAAAGAGCTTTTTTTCTCCTTGCAGCATGGCACTGCAGTTGTGATGTAAATGGTGATTTGTAAAGCTGCTGCAGGAAGTGACAAATGTGGTGCTGTGCTTGTCAAGGGCTTCGTTAGCACGTTCGTGTGTCAGCTGCAGGAAAAAGGATCAGAGTTCCCTGTTCTAATAGGGAACACTTCCAAGAACTGTCAGCTGATTCCTGATAGCTGCAAGAAGACAATTAAACTACATCCAGGACATTGTTGGGAAGTTTAAAAAGTTGACATTATGCACTGTTAAAAATATTCAAGAGGAACTCGGCACCATTTGAAACCTGAAACCAGCACCACGACTTGGAGAGAGCAAAAGCTGCGGCCTTAAGTAGGCATTCAAAGAATTATGAAGTTTGGAATAAAATAGCATGAGGTGTTTTCATGTCAGCAATTCACCTGTCATCTTTTCCCTGAAAGAATGTTGGATTTTGACATCATCTTCACCTCAAGAAGCATTTTTTCCCTGTTGTAAAAATAATTAGCATGAATCACAAGTGCATGGAAATATATCACAAGAGAATATAGTGCAAGAGAAAATCAGCAAGGGTTTTTCCAGGGTAAAAAGAAAACTTAAACAACTGAAAAAAAAAAAAAAATAAAGAAAGAAAAAGAAAAAGAAGAAGACTTATTGCCAAGAAAGTTTCCACATCCAGAAAAATACAGAAGTCGTTTTAGAATGTTGCACAGCTAAACACTGGCTGAGTCTGTGAGGACTGAGGTGGTCTGGAATGAGGCTGCACCTTCTGTCCTCTCTGGGCGGGGATGGCTGAAGTCCAGATGTGCACAGTGCCAGATGTTGTTCTGGGAGGGAGGAAAATGACACTGTCTGTGGCACACATGAAGTGGGGAATGTAATTTGGAGTTGTTAGTGGTTATGGAAGAAGGCTTTGTGGTCAGTCTTTTGTCCCTGCACAGCATTTCTGCAGTCTTTGTTAAAATGAAATTTCTTTCCCCTGTGTAGCTCTGTAAATGTGAAAACACCAAGAGAGTTCAAGTAATTTACTAAACGAGTACAGGCTGAAATAAGAAGCTTTGCTTTTGCCAGACAGGAACACCTAATAACATTGAAGAAACTGTTTTCACCAGGGGTCAAAAATGATAATGAACTTTTTCTCCCACTATCTCTGGAAATCTTATAACTTAACACAGATGCAATGCCTGGACAGTTTCCCAGAAAGGCTCAAGAAAAATTATTTATTTCCAGTAAAAACAACATAGTGTTATTTCCCTGCTGCTGTTAAATTTAGGATTGATGGGATGAATAAAGTCAGGGCAATAGAAACTTCCTATGCCAAGACGCAAATTGAAGGAAAAGTTGATTCCAAACCAAACTGAATATTTAATGGTCTAAGAAAATAATTTAACTATTATAATACACAATAATCTGAAACAGGATAACTTAAATATTTACATTCAGGAGACCACTTTGGAAGGGAGACTCTACCACCTATAAATGTAGCACAAACCCATTAAAGGATTTTCACATCACAGAGTGCATCATAAAAGCAGAACTGGTTCTTTGCTGGACTCAGTTCCAAGAACTCAGGTATGGAAACAGTAACAAAAAAAAGGAGGTTGGAATCATCAAAAAATAGTCTCATTCAATCTGTATCATTTGTGTTGTGGATCTTTCTTTGCTTTTCTTAGGTTTTTACCTATTTTTGATATACTATTTCTAGCCAACTTTCCTTCACTTTTGCCCTAAATGCAAAGGATTTCTCTTGATAGTAGTGAGCTTCTGCAATAGTTACACTGGAATGCTTGATGGTTTATTCAGCATCATAGCTGAGGAAGGTAGGCACATATTGTAATTTTATCTTGCTGTGTCAATAGGTTGAGTAATATAAAATATTAATATATATTCTGAGAGGTTCTTCATTTTTTTCTCATTATTTGATATACTTGTGCAAATGCCTACAAATGTCTGGGAATTGGTATTCATTCCTGCACAGACATGCATTAAAATTTCTGAAATGAGTGCTTCCTCCTTACAAGGAAATAAGCACTTCTTATCATCACCTTTTGAGGGGTACTCACAGAGATGTGTTTTCCTATTGTGATGTTTATTCTGCAACTGATGAATACTTGCAATTTACTATAAATATTTATAGAAAACAGAAGGAGTACTAGGAATTAAAACAAAACAAAACTTGCTTATATTTCCCACTTTTTTCCTCTACTTTTTGAGATTTGTTTTGAAGTGTGTCAGTCTTTGAGATGTCCAGACAGAAGAGCCTTTGTAAAACTGCCAGTCAGTTTCATGTCTGGAGTCACCAGATATCCAGCAGAGAACCACAAAGGGTTCCTGACTCACAATGCTGAGTGCACTACAGATGACAGTATCATGCACCTAACATGCACGTTCATAAAGATGAAGTGGTATTTGTTCCACAAACAAACTCCTTATTTTACTCTTTCATTAGTGCAAGGTACATTTTCTAATAGCTGGTTATCAGAAGAAATTTTCTCACTGAATTACAGTAATTTTAGAACTGTAAGCATTTAACAATGGCTTTGAATGGACATTATAAATTAGTGGCAACACCCCCTTTGGCTCAGAGTGAACAGCACAGTGAAAGTTGCATGAAGTCATGCTGGTTCTGCTTTGGGTTTTCCTTTCAAAAGGACTCAATGGAGAAGCACCTCTGTGGATGCATTTTAGAGGATTTCTTATGCATAAGTGCAAAGCTAAAAGTGACTTTCCAGGAAAGCACAGATTCACTCAGTCTCAATTCTGTTCTTTGCAAAAACTCAAAGAGCACAATCTGGAGTCTTCGTTTCAGTTGCTCATGAGCTCTGCTGCTTTCAGCTAAGCCCTCCCTCAAATCCAAATTCACTGATATTCATCCTCCTCATTCCCTACCTTGTTTTCCGAAATCATATAGAAAGTTTGCGATTCCTTCTTTAACTTAAACTTCCATTGTAACAACACCTACGATGAGCAGAGGAAGCACATTCCTGCCTGTTACACTGGTTTAACAGCTTGTCTTGCCTGAACTGCTATTGATTTTAAAGCAGGATGTGGGTAGCTATAGCAATCCTGTACTTGAACATTCAAAGGAGAATACCACTCAACCCATCACTTTATAAATTCTACAAACTTAAGTTCTAAGGCTGAAACTTTCAGATACACGTTT
Organism: Illadopsis cleaveri; assembly: GCA_013399915.1. Classification (NCBI taxonomy): domain Eukaryota; kingdom Metazoa; phylum Chordata; class Aves; order Passeriformes; family Timaliidae; genus Illadopsis; species Illadopsis cleaveri. The sequence goes on along the minus strand of VXBB01011145.1, from coordinate 232,724 downwards.
TGAATCACATTTCTGGTGATGATTCATTTCCGTTGTTGTTAAGTTAATGAAATTGTAAAATTAGAGATTTGGGCATTCTGTGCATGTGTCTAACCCAATATGCTCTCTCCCTGACCGGATTACTCATAACAAAGAGAAAAAGGATCAATTTCATGCATGTAGTCTCAGGGCAAACTTGTCACTCGTGGAATAACAATCTGAAACGGGTGACAGTGCTCACACCAGCTGCTTGACATCCAGGCAGGTGCAGCAGCCCCAGGAAATGTCAGATTTCCATCGGATGCAGCTTCAGAGAGCACAACTGGCTCAAAAGCTTTTAGGCACAGCCATCACCCCGGGCCATGGCTGACACCCCAGGCCACGTCAGCCTCTTGCTTGAAACCATTGCTGAGCTGTCACTTTAATAAATGAGTAACCACTTCGTTTTGATCAGCATTGTCAGGGCTTATTTCAAAAGTGATTCTGATTCCATTGCACAGCCCAGCCCAGCCAAAGTCAATTGGTACAATTTCAAGGTGAATTTATTCATTCTTTATAAAAGCTCTATGCACGCATATATCAAGACAGTTGAATAAATTGAAATAAATAGACTTGGAGCTGCATAGTCTCCTGGTAATTGAAATAGTTTCCTCTCAGTGTATTTGTAGTAATAATGCCACCTTTATGAAGACTGGACTGTCTACAGAAGGGAAAGTGTGGAATTATCATATTGATAACATATTTGGAAAATGGAATTGAGCCTAATATGTTGAAAAGGATAGCTGAAAGTTGCCCTTGCCTTCATGAAAACCTACCATCAAATGATGCTTTATAATTAATTCTGTCTTCCAACTTTAACTTTTCCTTTGTTTTTAATGCAGATGTAAACTTTGAGAATGCAGAATCTGATTGGTAATCTGTGACAAGCTGATTTCTCCAAAGCATGCTGTATGAACAATCTGTTTTCTACAGTTTAAGGATAGGAAAAAACAAGTGGAAGAGGTCAAACCTGTACTGTTTGGATTTTTTTCTTGTTTGGTTGCTATATTTATTGGAAGATCAGATTAGAATGAGTGTTGCAATATCAAATGTCTATGAGCTCTAATCATCTCCTTAGTTTCATTACAAAAAAAGAAAACCAACAAAACAACCTTTCAAATGCTGAAAATATTTTCCATTATTCAGAAAAGAACTTAAGGTGAAAAAAGGGCATAAAAAGGTTCTTGGTTTTCTACAGGGAGGAAAATGAATGGAAGTGAAGGAAACAGAAGGCATCAATTAGAAAGCAGCAGTTCATTACTCAGGTGGCTTTTCGAGGTTGGCAAGTACATCAGCTATCAGAAGTGCAATTCTGATGTGAGTCTCTTTTCCAAGTGCTCTCAGCAGACGTTGCCAGGGCAATGGAGGTTTTAGAAACTTTTCAGAGGAAGAGTTGTTGCCATTTTTCAGTTGTGCTTCTAAAACAAAGCCCTCCAAAAACCAGAGTAATTATCACAGCATGAGAGATGAAGACATTAATTCTTTCCCCCTTGGTCTGCTGTAATGTCACCAAGAGCTGTAAGGGAGACAAACTTCCTCTTTGGGATGGGGATCCCTTCCCCTGTGTCCTGGTAGGTGGGAATTTGCAGTGTCACCTTGCCTACAGGGCTGAGAGCTGGCTGGGGATTTATCCTTTGCTTTCCTTTCCCAAGGAGGAAGAGTGTGGGGTTGGTCCAGGCTGTAGCTACTGCTCCACAAGCTCTCTGGTCTTGTGGCAGGGCCTCAAATGAAGTTTGAGTCATTTGAATGCACTCCTGAACCAGTGGGAGAGCATGGAAAAGGCACGGGAAGAGCAGGGATCTGCAGGAGAGGCCCAGGGAAGGGAAAGGAAAAAGGAGGCAGTGAAGGGAGTGGTGCTTAGTAATGAACATGCACTTAACTGAGTCAGGGAAGATAACAAAGTGCTCAAATATATTTTGGGGTTTTTTTGTTCTTACTTTTCATTCTCACTCATCTTCATACAGTCTTAATTACCCTGTTAAGAATGAGCACAGGAATGATTGAGTGATGAGGTTGAATTGTCAAGATGGGAAATTAAAAAAATGGAGTTCCAAGTTTTCCACAGAAGTTAGGCTACAAAGAACTTTTTGAAATGTCAGCTCCAAAAGTCCATTTGTTTTATTTCTTTTTTGAATCATACCATTTGAAGCTGAAGAAAAGATTTCTGACCTAATAACCTTGCACAGTAAGTTTCGTTCTAGAGCAAAACTTTATAGATCATTTTAGTGTCCCCTTAAAAACTGAAGTTTTTATAGTGGCATCAGCTCCTTAACTGGAACAAACTGTGCTGTGTAATAGGAGAGAAATATATGTTTGACTTTGAGAGATTCATCTTTTTCCCAAATTTTGATTAGTAGGTGGCAGGACAATATAGCATTGAACTGTGTGCAAAGATAACTGAGATTTGAAATAAATCTTTTACCAGAGTAGAAGATGAAGATGACAGTTGTAATCTCTTCAATCTCATAATTTACTTGAGTTTTGGGCAAGTCTGAAGTGACTGAAGTCTCTAGGCAAGGTTTCCTCATTTGAAAAGCATTATAGGCAAATGGGAAATCTGCAAGTTTTAGTCCATCCTTATCTATAACTTGTACAGCTCAGGGGAACTGATCTACTTTTGGAATGTAAAGGAAAAATTGTGCAGTAGCTGCAGTAAATGCACTGTAATTTATTTCTTATTTATATCCCTGCTGTACTCACTAAACTGCACAGCTCCCAAGGGGCCACAGGCAGCATCCACAGCCAGCCTGGGTTTCACACACTCAGTGACATCCTTACATGAGAACAGTGCAATTAATGCACAGATCCCAAACATTTGCATATTTGAATTCCGTGGGTTGGTGTATCTTGGGGGGTACAAGTGAAATAGTTCACTGATCATTCTTTCCAAACTTGCATGAGACCAAGGGCATGCACGGAACCTCGATGCCAAGGAGATATTTTGCATCTCAAGTGTAAAAGGTGATGGGTGAATGTTTTTTTCCAAATTAAACAAGGCCTCATCTTGTGACATTGTTTTGTTTCTTTTCCTCTACTGACTAATTCTCTTGACTGCTGCAATACCTAACTTAGGGAACTACTTCTGAGTCCCCCAGGAATGGCAATATTTCTTTATAAAACTCTGTAAAACAAGGTCAGTTCTCACCATTCATTCATCTAATACTGCAATTTCATTCTCTTCATCATAGCTAATCTGGATTTACTTGGGATTAAAATCAGCCTTTTTAAATGCCTGAGTATTTCACCAAAGATTAGACAGATCTTTCAGAAGTTTAATTTCCTTATCAAAAATGTAATCATTTTGATCCCCTGAAAAGTATCCTTGGAAGCAAGATACATACAGGATTAATGAAATTGAAAAAATGGTTCAAAAAATTATTAAAAAAAATTAATAAAAAAAAGAGAGATGCTTCATTTAATTGATTTTTTTTCCTAGTTCTCCCTACAATTCTCACAAAACACTGAAAATCTTTCAGATATCTTCATGAAGATATTTTGGAATTGACTTATTTTATGTAGTAGTTCCTGTGTTATGATTTGATGGTAAATTCATCTATTTGCCTGAGCACACGTGAAAATTAATGATGTGGTAAACTCTGCTCCTTTGATTGCTGGATATGCTTAAGGCAGATTCCTTGGGCTGGCAACACTGCTAAATATGTGGGTTTGTAGTGTTGAAGTGAAATGAATTGTTAATATAATACTGTACCCCAAGACTGTGTTTAAAAACCATTCTGGATGCTTTCCTTCTCCTTAACACCAGATCTGTTTGAAGCCTTGTGGGAATTTTGCAGAATTGACTTTTGTCATTGTTTTATTATTTCTTTAATCAGCCATCAGAAAGAATTAGAAAAACCTCATCTAGGCAATAGTGAGCAAAAATACAAGGAAAGTTCCTATTAGTAATACACAAAATCCAACAAATTTTATATAATAGCCTGAGCAATCAGATAAATTAATTTTTAAAGCTAGTTGAAGAGAAAAATTAAATAGATGCATTTATTCAACCATGACCATTCTGAGTTTTATGTCCACTGGAGTGTCAGTCCTAACACATTATTAAAAAGATCAGATTAAAATGGGAAGAAATTTAGCTAATGAAACTGCAGGGAAAAAATTCTGTAATGTAATTGCTTGTTACAGTTTTCAGCCTTCTGTCTGCCACCTGCTATGCTCTAGTAAACTGTATTTTAGGAAAGGCCATTATATAATAACTTTTTATATTGTAACAAGATTATGTTTTCCTGCATTGACATTCAAGCACAAACATTTATAATTAACTCTGGGAGTATGCCTAAGCTGTACCTCGTTATGAGTGATATAGCTGTTTTCAGAATGTGTACTGTACCATTGCCCCTTGTAGCTGTATCCTTGGCGTGAAGAAATGTAAATTTTGTAACAGTGTACAGACAACAAAGAAATCAAAAGAGTGAAAAGATATGAAAGAGGATTTGCCAGAACTTTGGTTTAATAATTAAGAATTTATTATCTATTAATGTTCTCTGTGACATCATCCTTGTGAAAAGGTGATTATGAAAATAATACCATTTACTGGTCCCATACACTGCACTCCAAAAGGATGCCTTGATTTTTCTTGTTACTGTTGACTGTAGTTGTGCTGCCCTACCAAGGGGTGAGTGGTTCTGGAGATCCTGCACATGACCCCCTATGCCTTGACGCTTAGAGACTGATTCTTTGGGTAGTTTTCTCATCAATGTATTGCTGCCAAAACCACGGTGCTTGTGAAACAAGGCACTGGTTGAAAAATTCAATGAACTGTCTGATATCTATTTGTTTGGTTTGAAACTCAGAGTGTGAAAATTAGGTTATAAACTCATTATTTAAGCATGCCCCAATGCTATCAGGACACGAGATTCTGGAGTCAGCTGGCCAGGCCAAGTGTGAGCCAGCTGATAATTGCCTGACAGCTCTGCAGGAATTCCTCACAGCTTTTTTCTGTGTAGGTGGCATGGTTTCAGTGAAGGACAAGTAATCCGGTCACTGACACTGCAGTTGTGTGTGGGACCAAAGGTGACCTGCACAAATAAATATTATCTGAAGTGGGACCTGGTTTCAAGGGAAAAAGTCTGCTTTTCTTTCCAGAGCTGTGAGGGGATGATGTCCTTCTCCCAGCAAAATGTCCTTCCTTCAGCACACTGACTGCTCTTTGAAGCTTTTTCCCTCGTGCTAAAGGTCTCTCACTGAGGGTTTTAATACCATCATTATCTAACTTCTGGATTTTGTAGATGTCCTAATCAAAACATTCCTGCATCAGGTACTGCACAGATACTTTCTAGGGACTACTAACTCAGCTGATGTTTTATAATTGTGCCTTTACACGATGGAGTTCTGTGGAGGGGGGATTGTTTTGGTCGGGGTTGTTTTTGTTGATTTCTTTGGTTTTGATTGAGTTTGGGTGTGGTTTTTTTGGTTTTTTAATTGATGAAAGCATTTGAAATTGTTAAATGCATCCTGTTGCTAACAGTATGGAAGGAAGGAGCTCTGTCAGGCTACAGTGACAGCAGCTGATGCCCCAACATCATTTATCTCATGAGACCATTGCTCAGTGTTTGAATCCTGCAGCATCACAGCTTTTAAAGCAATGACTCAAAAGAGCAGTCCTGCTCTGAGGAAAAGTGTGCTTTTCGTGGGAATGGGGGGAGAAGGAGACCTAGGAGAAAGGAGAACTGCTTGACAGCAGTAAACAGATGATCAAAGTTGGATGCTCTTTTCATTATTTCTGGCATAAAGCAATGGGACAAAATTAATCCTCATAGCTATATATGTGCATATGTTATATATAGCATATATCTGTATATATGAGTGTCTTTAAGATGAAAGATTATGAAACTGTTGAAATGTTGAGACTTTTCATAGGAGAAAAAAAAAAACAACAAACCTTGACTAGGTCTATGTTGCTTCCCCAAGAAACACAACAAACTTCCCCCTTCAGTAGCACAGCTGTGCCCATGTTTGTGAGGCAGGTACTCCTCCATAAGTGAAATACTTCAGTGTTGCTATTAATCATCAAGGCTTATATGGCCCTGTGTCTGATCAGTGGGTTGTTTTTTTTTCTAATATTGTATCTTGCAACGTTGTGACATTACATTGTTAGAAGAATTCAGCAATACTTAGTCAAATTATAGCGACATGAAGTGAAAATGTAGGGGGGATTCACTGCAGGAGTAGTTTAGGCAGATATTTTTACATTGACATGTAAATTTCTTTGATGTAATCTTACACTGCTGTAGAAACAAAACTAAACATTAGATATTTTTGGATACTACATCATTCACAAGAGAAAAAAATACTCTAGTTTAAGGCTTGGTATGATTAATTCTGTATGTCAAAAGCAAAATGGTGCATTTCTCTTTTTACAGGAAAAACAAATGACCATCAATTGCAGCACTGACTTCTGATTACAATTTGTCCTCTTTGTTTATTTCACAATTAGTGTACATAGATTAATAATTACAATTCCTGAACCTGATAATTTATGCATTAGTATTTAGCCCTTGTCATGTCTTTAATTTTTGCAATTAATTGTTTTAATAATGGAAAGGTTAATTGCACTATTCATCAGAACTGCTTGCTGTGAAATCGTAGACAAATAAGAATCTTCAAAGATAAAGGGCAAGCTGGGTGCCCTGAGCTGTCATTCCAGCAAGGGAAACTCACTGAAATAACCCTGCAGCTTCACTCTGTTGCTGAGATCTTGGGCATGCACACTCATTCCATTGAGACAAAGGGAATTGTACCAAATCACAGGTCATTAAACAACCCCAAACAAAGAACATGTTATTGGGCAATATGTGGTGTTCTGTGTCTGCACTGTGGCGTGCTCCATGGGCACACACAGCTCCTCAGCTTGCTCTGAATGCTGTGACAACACGCACAGAACGTGTTTTCAGGCTTCCAGCACTCCTGTCAGGACCTGAGTGCAGTTTATATCCTGATTAAGCCTTTGTACTACAAGGCCAAATCGTGTTGCTGCCTGACCTTGTCAGCCACGCTCAGTCATTAGACCTGGGATAAAGTAAATGCAGAATTAGTGTACACGTGTGGTTATGCAGATACAAAGTGCTTAATGACCCCTTACTCTTAAACAAGGATCAAATATGCAGGTGTAGGTAACTGCAAAAATGGCCACACTGGGATTCAAGTCCCTTTAGATTTATTGAAATATTTGCATAGGAACTGACTCATTAAGTGTTTGCCCTGCTATACTGGTGCTAACTTTCCTTTTATACATATGTAGTAAAGTCAGGAGTAATGTGTGCTTAAAGGAGAAAACAAGTTATAATTCTGGAGCCAATCTGAGCCATTTTAACACTGCTTTCTGGTGATCTTCAATCATGCTACTGACAAACCTTGTGTGTTAGAAAATAAACATAAATAGCTACTAATTTTTGTTAGACCACAGCCTTGTAACTTTCCTTCTCTAAATCTATATATCATAAGGCTCCATGTGATTATAGCTGGACTGCAGAGATACTTTCCTTATCATGGCTGTAATTAAGAGTGCCTCTCTGCAAACACTTTTCATTAAATCTTTGTTCCATTGACATAAAACTTTTTATATATTTTTCTGGGCGTAAAAATTATATCTGTTTTTTATAATTGCACACTGGTTTGATTTCTCTTTTCTCAGCCCAAACTCAGGCTCTTGACTGCCATTTGCTGCTGAACAGCACTTTTTATTCCAACCACAACACTTACTCTAACAAAAAGAATCAAATGCTTTTATTAGACAGCTTTCTGAATTCCAATGAAAATATTTTTTTACAAATTGTGCCTGTATGTACATATATATTTAACATATACTACTGTAGATTTTTGTTTCCAATTTTTTGCACAATTTTTACTCCTCCTGTGACCTCACAGAAGCTGTTATTGAGCATCAAACACTTTGAGAAATGCAGGACTTTGTTCAGGACTTTGTTTGTGCACCTTCCTCTGTATATGATGCAGAATGTGGGTTCCTTTGCTCTTGGATATTGCAGAAGTTCTCAAGTCTGCAGAGGGAGGTCACAAACCCGAGGGGCAGGAGGCTGCTCTGGGCTGCAGGCTCCATCTCCTGCTTAGCTCACACTGCTGGGCAGGTGTCCTCTTTGAACAGCAGGGTTTGGAGAGCAGGTGAGGAGAGGGGCAGAGCTGTGGGTGTCTGAGTCCCTGTCAGAGTGCAGGAGCAGATGGGTGATGGGGGGATGGCACAGCCTTCCCCCAGGAGGGACCCCAGCTGAGGGAGATGTGCCCCGTGCCTGCTCAAAGGGAGCAAACCATGAGAGTTCCATTCCATACAGATCTATGAGTTGCTGGTTTATTGCTGGGTTTGGTTATGAAGCTGGCAGTAGGCTCAGACTGCTGGAAATGACCCTCTGTCCAACCATGAGCTGCAGTCACAACTGTCCAGCTGCAGGATGATGAGCTGTGCTGTTCCAGGACAGAACATTTCCTTTGTGTGTGCTGGAAGTGGAGCCATGGATGCTCTCACTGACAAGGGGGAGCTGTTTGGAAGGCCCAGGTGTTTCCTCAGTCCACACTGTTCCAGGGGTGATGTGGAACAGGGATGCTCTGTAGCCCCTGTGGTGTTTTCCAGGCTGTCCTGGTGTTCCTTGGTGAGCTCTGAGGTGTGGGTTTTACAGAGGTTTATCTCAGCAGCTCTGCTCCAGCCAGGCTTCCTCTCCAGAAATGTCTGTATCACCCATTTCAGAGCAGCCTTACTTGAGTAACTCTAATTACTTGCCTGCACGTTGCTTGAATTACCTGTTCAGTTATGGAATAGGGAGAAAAAAATTCCTTTTAGGTCACTCTTGGTCTTGGCTGTTACAAAGAATTTTGGTGAAGGCATAGATCTTATCCTAATTAAAGAACACAAGTACCAAAAATAAATTTAACACCTATTTTTCCAAAGAGAAATGGCACTGTTTTCCTTTTCTCTAAAGATGAGCCATTTTCTATGACAATGCTTTTTTGTTACATCTACAAGCTGCCTTTAAAGGCACCCAATGAAAAGCTTAACACTTAGAAATAAAGCTTGTATTAAGTATTTCTGCCTGAAATGCTGTTTGTAACAGCACACTGCTCATTATGCTTGCCTTTTTCCCTCTGATGCAGTATGCTTACAGATCATATGTCAGAAATTGAACTTTCTGATATTTATTAATACTTTTAAGTGATAAGCAAACATTATGTATTGAAAAACATAATAACCACTTGTGTATAGCTACTCATCTCCACCACAAATATAGATTATAAGCACCAAACAGAATGTTTTGTACTTTGGCTGTGCTGGTGCTGAAGGCATCAGTTAAATTAGAATCGTTTGATATGTAAATTATTTATTGTTGTAAATTATGCATCCTCTAAAATCAAAGAGACACATAACCTATAATTTATTATTCATTTAACATGAAAATTTGTCTTCATATAACAATTTCTCCTTTAGATATGGAGTTCTGATTTGAAATAAAACCTTTTAATGTGGGCTACAGTTAAAACATAAAAGAGCTTGAGGTTTTTCTGAACCTGTAAAATATTCTCTAAGACAGTTTAACTCCTACAACTTCTTTACAAAGTTTCTAAGTTTGATGGACAGTTATGGATTCATTAGGCATTTCCTAAAAGTCACTGGGGTTTCACTTGTATATCTGTTGTTAAAAGATTGGTAGGGGAAAGTGGATTTTTTTCATGCAAGAACTCTGAAAAGCAGCTACATACGTTTTCATACATAACAAATTTTACAAATTGTGATTAGTTTTTACTTTGAGGAGGAAGCTGTGAAATTTTTGGACTGTGTCTGACTTGCTCTTTGCATTTGTTTTTTTCAGTTTGCGAGTTTAGAACAAAATTATGTGTTTTGAGTTCCAGACAAACTAAAACAACAGATCTGCACTGCATGGTTAGAACCCAGGGATATTTGCAAAGCAGTAACAGATTCGTAAGTTTTCCCAAACCACCATTTCATGTCTTCATTTTCCTCTTGGTGCACTGTGCATTCTGTTTCTGTTGGAGCAGAATGTAAAGTAAATGCTGTCTTGATTGCTAAGATCGTGGGATTTCTTTAAAACTTTTCTGTTCCCGAAGAGAAGAGAAGTGAGTAGGAGAGAGATGGTTCTGTTTCTGACTAGGAAAAGGTTCTGCATGTGTCACTCATGTGCATAACATGTATTGAACACACTAAAGTCTCAGGGTCAGCAGAGAAAGAGAGTTCTTACTTCTCATGGTTTGTCAAGGAAAAAAAATGCTACATTGCAAAATATTTCAGCAGTCTGAGTTTTAGTGTTAATAAAGAAGCATGGATGTAAGTGCAGTAGAGCAAAGGTAATCATTATGTTCTTTAAGTTTTTAGAAGAATTGCCTTGATCTTCTTGATATGAAATACCTGGGGAAATTTCAGTCTTGTTACTGCACTTACAATTGGTATGGAGTATTTGTAATAAAATATTTGGAATTACTCTATATGGAAGTGTTTGCACCTAATGTAAAATCTTCATAGTATCTGTGTAAGAACTGATTTTGGACAAGTGCCCAATTAGCAAGTATGTGACAGCCTCCTTCGATCAGGCCACCAAACCTTTCTTCCTTTGAGTTATAACAAAGATGTTGCAAAGAGTGGAAGACAAATGTTAAGTTCACTATGGATAACTCATGTGATCTAATTAGATTAAAATTAAATTGGGATGAAGAGTGTGAGATGAAGGAAAAGTCCCCAGACTATGTCTAAGCATTTAAATTTATTTTTTGTGCCACTATTCTGGACAAAAACAGTGGATAAAAAATCAGCATTTTTGAGAGATACTCAAAAAGAGTTCCACGGCTGAGGAGGACCCTTCTTTTATGTTAAGTGTGCAAGAGCCATGTGTATATTTCTAAATAAAAAAGAAGGAAATTTTTGTTAATGACATCTACTGACAATGGGAAACAGAGGCTCTGCCAGATAAAGAAAAAATGAAATATAAGATGATAACAGTCTAGTTCTTGTAACAAACCTTGCATTCCATGTGGTTTCATCTCTGTGATGAAGCAGTGATTTTTTTGTGCTCTCTCCGAAAACTCTTTAAAGCTGCTTATGTGAACGCTGATTTTGTTGAAGAGAAAAATGATCCGAAATGAGGAAGAGTTTTTCAATAGTTCTTGCAGACTCAGCGGGGGAGCCAAGGTCTGTCAGGTCTGTTCTGCATGTGAAATATTTTGAATGGCTCCAGAGCACAGCTGATGTTTCTAAGGCTTCCTTAAGGAAAGGTCAATGCAAACTACAAGAAGCTGTAGGCAGTAAGTGAAAATGAGAGAAAAAAAGTGTATTCTTCCATTTTTTTGGTTATGTTAACAAGCTCATCTCTCCAGTGCTCATAATGCCCATTGTCAAATAAGAATATAACAGCTGTCTTGCAATAATAATAATAATGCAAGGGTTTATATATAGAAGTGTAAAGTCTCTGTATATGTATACATCCAAGTTTTGGTACAGTTCCCTGCTTCTGTTCTTTTATTTCAATTAGCAATTGCTTTTTCTCTTCTTCAGTAAATTTTCCTCCTAGTTGACCTTAATAACCAGCTTTTTTTTTTTTTTTTTTACGAACTAAAAAACCTGGTTTTAATGCACTTCTCTGTAAAAGGTGAACTAATTTGGTTTAGCAACTTGTGGTGTTCTGTTTGGTTAATTGCTATTAAGACAACTCTTTAACATTGGTACATTCACACTTTTTTTT
>VXBB01011145.1:207333-219833 GCA_013399915.1 Illadopsis cleaveri | reverse complement strand
GTACAAATGAATAATGAAATAAAATGGAATTTGTTTTGGTATCCATTTGGCATTCGTCTTCAGGAATACTTCATCTGAAGGAGTTTATAGCCAGGATTTCTTGCAGAGCAACATATTTTAAGCCAATGCTAGGAAACACAGAATGCAAATTTTGGACTCCTAAGTGAGACTGTTTTCAAAACTAATTTGGTGGGTTAAATCTCTGGGAACGAGATGATTATGTATCTTTTTCTGGTATAGATCCTGCAGTATGTGTCTGGAAAATAGTTCCATTTATGGCACTTAACCAAGTGGTTTGGGTTAAAGAAATTTTGTAAGTAAAGTAATAAATGCTGAAACAGAATATGGAACTAAACAGTGTAATGACATGCAAATAGAGAAGAAACCACTGTAGAAAAGGTGCTAATGTGTCTGGGAACATGACTGAATTGGGTTCAGCAGTTCAATGAGATCATTACCTGACTCTTTACATTTGATGCTGCCATTTCATCAGCTGATGCCTGCTTTGAGCATATGTAGATAGCAGACCTGTGTAATTATACATTAAATCAAAGTACCACTCACCTGTAGGTTTTTCTTTTTGCCTGCCCTTATTTGTCTTGGTAGAAAAGAGTTTCTAGAAGAAAGCTGATTTGAGATTTCATGATGATGATGCATTTGGAAATTAGAGCTGAAACAAGCCTGCACCTTTTCAGTACCTTAGAGAAACTCCCTTGCAGAGTTGCCAGTGACTGCATTCGTTTCTCAGGTCTGTGTTTAATGGCCCTTCTTCCTTCCACCTGAACCAGTTTCTTCACCACAGTTTCATTTATTGAGGCATTTGTCCAGAATTTTCTGCATTAGTTCACATTTTGACTGATGTTGACAGGGCTCTGGTAAGTGAATACAAGGTAGAAACAATGTAAATTCTTTCCTGGATTTGTAAAAATATCATGTGCTCGTATAAGGAGAATGATACATAGTGAACGAAACTCTATGACAATGTATCAGACAAGAATTTCCCAAGTATTTCCTTAACAGAAGAGCGTCCATGGAGTGATTGACAGTACTGCTGCTGCTGACAATAACAAAACCCACAAAAGGTCTCATTCATTATCTTATTGAGCAATTCACAATTCTTGAGGTCATGTAACCAAAGTCCTTGGCTTGTGTAAGAGAACACTTGAGATCTGTGCCAGCATGGCTGGAGAAGTTTGAAGTCATAAATATTAAAAGCTCCAAACCCAGAAGTCAACAGAAAGATAAGCAGTGAGCCAAATATTTGTATCCTCAAATTTGTTTTGGCATTATAGAAATTCACTTCCTGCTCTGTTTGACAGGTAACCATTGGCAGGGGGTTAGGAGAGCTGTTCTGGTGTCCACTCTCTCTCCTCTTTGTTTCTCCTAGAAAGAAAATACTCCAGGCAATGTAACATTATAATGGTTTTACTCTGAGATCTGGAAAACCTCACAACATACAGTGGTTTAGGTCTTTTTCTGCCCACTGCATCCTTGCACCTTACCATTGTGACTTGAACTTGGTTTAGGTCTCATTTTTATTATATGTCTAGTGAAGAAAGTCAACCAGTATTACTACTGCTAGTAATAATAGTGGACAATTATATCTGTAGTGTTTCAATTGGAAGCCCAATAATATTTTGGTGTTGTGCTATTGCCCTAACTGAAACATACCCTTGCCTCATGTGAGGATTCAATACATGAGAGACTCACAACAGAGCTTTTGGAGGAAATAGTTTATTTTGTTACTGGTTTGACTCAACTGCAACTGTGAGTTTTCTCTACTGGAGACCAGAAATTAAGTTTCTTGGGATAGAAATTTCTTTTTGCCTCAGGGAAAAGATGCAGGAAATAATGGAAAAGTTAATATAATTAGTAATTGTAAAATATTTCACAGCAACAATCTCCTGCTGAGCCATGGAGAGCCATCCTTGTGGGATGGGCAGCAGAAGGAGCATGGGCTCAGCTGCTGTGGGGTGGCTGAGGGGGGGGCACTTGTGCCTTCAGCTGCCCCCACTAAATCCTCTGGGTGAGCACGTGGTAAATAAACTGCTTGGACAGCTTGGGGTTGGCTCCTGTTCCTGCTCTCTGTCCCTGTGCATCCCCAGCTCTGAGGCTGCACTCCACTCCCTGCCACAGCAGCACCTCCCTGGAGGGGAAACCAGGCTTTGAGCCAGCTCCTGAGGCTGCAGAGAAGACACAGATCCTGCTGAACTACTGTGCATGGTTTACTCTGAAAGATTCTTGTCTGACTTGAAATTATTTCACGTGTGAATTTTAAGAGACACAACAACTCATATTCGGTTTTGACACTTAAAGTAGCTTACATGAAAAGTACATAATGCTGAAAAGATTTAATTCAATTTCACAGTAGTAATGAGTATACAGCAGTGAATTCTTGCACTGCAGTAAAATTGATTAAAAAAAAACACCCCAAAACAACAAACTATATTGGTAGCTAATATTCATTTCCCCTGATAAAGTTAGCAGTTATTGTCTGGGCTTCCTCTTATGAAAGCTGACTCACGTTAGCCTCCCCTGCATAATGGCTTGTGGGGGCCAGAACAGAAAACCAAACTAATGCAGACATTTTTTCAGTCTCATAAAATGATTAAAGTTGATGCAAAAAGAGTCATTAAAATTGAAAACATTAGGATCATTAAAAAGCCATTAAATCACCTCACTCCTTTGATTTATTTAACAATAACCATATTTGGTCTCTGTTTTAAAGTCACAGCCTCCCATCTTTTGTCTCTAATTATTGGCAGTCCTCCACCTCGCAGCAGGAAGACATGTTCATGATGAATTAATTCTTTTAAAGTCTTCTTTTAGGTTAATTTTTCAGCCTTTGCAGATCCTGCTGCTCCAGAGTCTTTGGCCAAATGCTTAAACTCAAACATAAACAGATCAATTGAGATCTGCACAGGCGGTTGCCTTCTTAAAGACTAATGTTCAGGATATCAGGGCTAATTAAAATAACTCACTCTGAATTCTACTATTACCTTAACAGATCATATTTAATTCCAAGTGCTTTGCTTACAAATGACATCAGAATTTGCTGTAAAAGCTAAAGCAGATTCTTTGAAGCATACTTCTTCAGCTCCTATTAAAAGAATCCAAATTTTCTTTAACCCAACATAGCAATGGAAATTTCAGACCATGGTGGAAAAAAGAGACCTTTATCACAGTTCTCATTTGATGTTGATCCTTTTCACTGAATGACTCATACATTTGTAAAAATTGACTTTAAATATATCTGCTGTCCCATGGAGTTCATGGAAGCTATTCAAGTACCTAATGAGCAAGCATATTTAGAGGTTTTATGTGGAGAAGTAGACCTTTCAAAAGGCCCTTTTATCTTTATGAAAAGGCTCTTAATTTCAACAACCAAGAATAAAAATAAAATCATTTATGTTTCTTTTCTCAAAGGAGGCTACTAGGACTTTTTAAAAAAACACTACAAATGGGTAGAAAATAATTATTTTGGAGAGATTGTTCTCAAATTACTGATGGAGCTGTCAGACATACTGAGAGGAACAAAGGCAAGTTTTTAGTAAACATTTTGTGAGTAACCTGTACATCAGTTGTTAATTCTGAAAGGTATATCTTCAGAAGACAAGGGTTACTCCAGAAAAAGTGAGAGGAGTTTCACAAAATATTCTCTGACAAGAACCCTCAGGAAAGCCAATGTTTAATGCCTTCATGTAATTGAGAAAGGCATAAATAAATCCACACCTTTCAGGAGTATCTCTAGTTTGCTTTCCCCAGTGAATTCACTGCTCTGAGTCGCTTGTTAGTAAAACCAGGAGCAGGTTTCAGTCCAGGACAGCCACAGTTGTGGCTTCTTGTGGGCATGGCAGGGAACCACGCTCCACGGTCTGAGACTGTTTGTAAAAGGAGGAATTGACATCCAGCCCCATCTTACCCAAATGTTCAGGGTTCATAAGAACATAATTCCCCCAGTGGTTGATATGCAGTGTGCACCTTGGGCTTCAGCAACAAGACATTTGATAAAATTCCTCATTTTGCATAACAACTTGACAGATACTTAAGCCCATTCTGTGTCTGATCCTTGCATTCTTAAGACCATATCTATCTATTTTTTATATCTATTTAATATTTATTGCACTTGTGCTGTATATTAGTGCTTTCTTTTGCACCTGTTTCCATCTTACCAACTTTAATCATTGCTATATAGACACTACATCTACAGGTTGTTTTTTTTTGTTTTGTGACTGTTAAAACATTAAAACTGAAAACTGATCAATCACATTAAAACTAATTCATTATTTTGAACTATACATATTATGGACTGAGATTAATACTCTGAATATTTTCCTGAACATTTCTCTGACAACTGTTTTCAAGAAAAAGAATGGTGGATGTGGTCATGTTTTAAATTACAGAATTTAGTGTGGGTGAGGTGCTTGTCTTTGATAGCTATGATAGATACAGATAAGAGTTCTCAGAAATGTGTGTAGCTGTTGGACCAACCAGCAAACAGCTATGAGCTGCAGTTTTCCATCTAAATATCTCTATGCATATATTTCCGAATATTTGAAAATTCAACAGAAGCTTAGAGGCTGCAAATCTAGTATTTAATAGCAGAAAGGAGTGTTTTCTGTTTCCAAAAGGGAATGTGCCAGGGGAGCTGCATTTGAGGAATGCTTGGTGGGAGGTCTGCTTCTCATGGTCTGTGATGAGAGTAGTAGAGTTTGAATAGAAAGTTATTCTTTCTCTATACAGCATGATCCTGATAGGACATGGAGCATCATTCCTGGATACTTCTCTAAGATTCCTCAAATCTTTTTGAAAATCTAGATGCAAAAATAAGATTTGAGGCTCATTGTTAATGGTGAGTTCTATAATATTTCAGCCATTTAAAGCAGGGCAATATAGCTCAGCTCTCACCTTTGGGGACTGTACCAGATGATTTATCAAACCTCGAGGTGGTCCCTGGCACTTTTCTGTGTTATCTGCTTTACTTTTTTATAAAACAGCACACTATTGGTTTTTTTCTTCCTGATATTATGCTTGTGCATAATTTTGCTCTTCTCTTCCTGCAGATCATTTGGATTGACATGTAAATCTGCAATGAGATAGGATGAAAACTGCCATAGGTAAGTGCTTCTTAAAACAAAAGGTACATGTCAATCACTTCCATCCAGGAAATCAAATGGACTTTTTTTGTCTAGTGTTGCTATAGTGAGGATTCATGGTGTGCTACTGATAAGGCTGTCATTTCACTGGGAAATGCTTCTGGCTGGAGCTGTGGTTAAAATATAATTTATTAGAATATTGAAAAAAAAATATATTAATACCACTTCTTTCATATGCTTCCATTTTCTAGTCACTGAAGGGTGTAGTGGTTAATGTACCAATTAACTGAATGCCAGCTGCAGGTTGGGCTTGTGTTAACATCACAGGACAAGTTCTCTCCTAGATGTCATTGTCCTTGTGACTGCACTGCTCAGAACTGGGATGGCCTGAGG
Organism: Illadopsis cleaveri; assembly: GCA_013399915.1. Lineage (NCBI taxonomy): Eukaryota > Metazoa > Chordata > Aves > Passeriformes > Timaliidae > Illadopsis > Illadopsis cleaveri. The sequence goes on along the minus strand of VXBB01011145.1, from coordinate 214,344 downwards.
CTAAATCCATGTTCAGCAAGAGGAATTCTCAGGCATTCAAATCTGGGATTTTCAGGGGCAGAAATTAAACCAGCATACAAGAGAGGACTGCAGAGCTGAGCCTGTCCGATCAGTGCCCATGTGTGTCCTTTTTTAAAGCTACTGATGTTTTAAAATATGAGAATGAGGGAGTAAAAAGCACTGGTATGGTGACACCCTGGTAACATTCACATTGTGTGTGTCAAAGATGCCTGTGGAAAAGACACGTAGCTTATGAAGACTGAATTTTATGAAGATTAAACAACTAAAAAGAAGCATGGTGACATATAGAAAACCTGGTTGAATCTCCATTCTGCTGGTGACCCAGGAATTTAAAGCCATGCAGGCTCGCAGAGTTTGGAGAAGGGTTCCTCTTCAGAGAGCAATCAGCAGATGCTGTGCTTCATTTTAAATCTATTTCCACTTATACAGAAATACTCAGGTTTTACTTAGTAAATTGTCTGGTTTTCCTATGGATTTTGTTTATAGCACATTGGAATAATCCATAATCTTTTGTTAGTTACTGTTGTGGTGTAGTATTGGAGTATAAAGTTTAAGTTTGAGGAGAAAGCCAGAGCAACACTGCTGCAAAAGAGTTTTGCTTTCCTTCTCCATTCTGCAGAATAGTCCCTGGGTCTCCTCATTAATGGCATTTGTTATAATAAATTAGAGAGAAAGAGAGAGATCAGAGTGTCTTTGCACTGGGCATGTTAGTTGTACATATGACTGATAAGGCTAATGGACTAGTGTTTTTACAAGACAGCCACATGAAAAATTGATGTGCTTTGTAACAATTGATATTAAACACCTCTTCTGCCCTTTGTGAAAATTAAAGTAGCTGCTTTTTCTGTGCCCAGCACAATGCAAGATAGGCAAATTAAAACATTTATTTTTATGCTAACTTGTGCCAGCATACTGGAAGAATAGATGCAGGATCATAAATGAGACAGCCACAAAGGTGAGGTCCTAATTTACTTCCCAGTTTTATTTCAGCTTACTTTTCCATTGCTGGGAGGCATAAAAGTTACTGAGTTATACTACATTCACCTCACGCTGGTCTCCTATCAAACAGAATATCAGTGGAACACCTCCACAGAGCTCTCTACATGAAATTGTCCTTTTGTATGTCTCATAATCGGCTGCAATGTGACCAAGCATCTGGCGGTGACAAGCAGATGTCTTTGATTTATTGGCTAATATCACTGCTTGTTAGTGGATGGTTGAGCAGGAGACTAAAAGAGCATAAAATCAGAGAGAATAAATTATGAAGGCATCGAACTGTGGCATTATAAACTCCTCCTTGTCACAGCTGTGACATCTCCTAGGAAATGTGGAATGAGAGAGACATCCCCTCTTCAAAGACAGTGGCCACTGTCTAATGATTTTGAATAAAATAAAAACTCCAAACAAACAGCCCATATCCACCAATATCTTGCCTGAAGGGGTGGGTTTGTCCTGCTTAAGCAGTCTGCTTCAAAACTGTTGATCTTCTGGGAAATGGAGTTGATTAGCACCTAATTCAGAAGTTTGGGGACCCTGAAGGATGCTGAGGGTAAGAAGGATCTTTCTGTTGCAATGGAGATGGTTTTCTTTAAATGCTGTCTAAAAACTGGATTAGACCCCACCCCTGAAAATACAGGCTCAAGGTTCTGCTTCTCACTTTTAACATTATTAGTCTTGTAAAAAAAAGAGCATGTCTGGTCCCTCTTGTGCAGAATGGTTCTTTGTCCCAGGAAATTCATGGATAAGATGGGAATTAGCTTTGCAGGCTGTGGTGTGCTGTTTTACAGCATGGAGGTAACTGAGACATTCAGGTCTGTTCTGCATTGCAGGTTCTTTCTGGGCTTGACAGGAGGATTGCAATGGGGTAGCTGTGCAAATACACGAGAAAAGTCTCAAAATTGAAGAGTCTGCAGCATTCTTAAATACACTTGCCATTTTTTATCTGCTTTAAATAGTGGGTAGCTACCAAATTAAACAATGTGTGCCTGGACAGTCCTTGAGACAGGAATGCAATAGATCTCAGATGTTATTCATTGCTGACAATCCTTTTGAACTGCAGAGCAGTGATAATTGTGACTACTCACAATGTTACATAAACATTATGTATATGTTTATTCAATAAATCAACTTGAAGTATAAAAGGAAGAAGGTACTCACTATTTCACTCCTGTGCAGTGCTGAGATGTTAAACTGACTAATGGCAACAAGCCATGCACTGATTCAGTAGGAAGCCATTTAAAGGTTATAATACCTTCAAAGAGTAACTATGGACATGACATATGGAATTGACAATTTCATGTTAAAATATTTATGTAAATATTTTTCTCCTCAAGAGATAGACTAAGAATCAATTCAAATAGGGAAGTCAAAGGTTGTGTTTGTTTCCATTAACAAGGGTAATTTTATTATTTCAATTAAAATCCAGTGTGACTCTTGCAAGGTGTCCTTCAACCTATTGGATGTTCGATAAGCTGCAGCCATAATGAGGAGATATTCCTTGTACTTTTAATGAGCTACACCAGCAGCTGGTTATGACTTACTGAGAAGTGAAGGAAAACTTTTAAGGGTGCCCATTGGAACTGTTCTGCTGCTGCGGTTATCTGAGGGTATTAGCCTGGGGCAGATCCTGGGAGCTGCAGAAAGAGGCTGCACAATTAAAAAGGCAGGAAGGAGCTGAGTGGGAGCTCTTAGTAAAGGGAAAGAGGAGCTCAGGCTAATGACACGAGACCCTCAGGCAGAAGGAAGGCAGTGCTGTACTACACAGCAGTTACATCACAGTGCCCTAAAACTATTTGTTCAAGGATTGCAGTTTACAAGTGCAAAACCCCAGGAATTTTCTGAAGAAAATGTTTGTGCTTGGGGTTTTGTTGTTGTTGTTGTTTGTTACATTTCCTAGCATTCAGGAAGAAAGTCTTCCTAATACTCATGGTCAAAAATATAATCAAAAGATAGTTGAAATATAACATCATAAATAATAAAATATATTTCATACTGAGAGAAATGTAGACTGTGGGCTTGATAAGAGTTGCAAAAGGGAAGTCATGGTGCTTAATGTTTTCTCTGAGTAGTTCTTTTTAATTTTAAATTCTTTTTTTCAAGTGAGAGCTGTTCTGTCTAATGGATTTGAATGTACTGAAGAGATTTTAAAGGATTTCCTTCATGTTCACTTTATTTCTGGAGCAGTTCAGCTTGTTTCTGCTTGGAGTTACAAAATGGAACAAAGAGGAAAATCTCCATAAAATATGCATACAATTTTTAATAATGAGTTCCAAGAAACTCTCCTATAAATAAGAACTGCTGATTACATCCCTGGGTGGATTTTCTGTAAGAAGGAAAGCATGACACCTTGAGACAGAATTCTGTTGTTTTCTAGACAGTGGCTGTGTGTCAGTCAAAGCATTTCTGACAGTGGGAGACATGAAAAAGCCACAAACACAGAATCTTGAAAGACAAATGAGATGGAATATAGTCTATTAATAGAAAACATAAAAATAAATACCAGCCAAAACAAGAGCTTCATTCAGAATGTTAAAAAAATCAACTTGTCAAAAATGTCATAGGCATCAGGATCATATTGAATAGACTTCACTTTCCCTGAGGTGTTCCTTCTCATCATAACAAAAATAGGGGAAAAAACCCTAAAAATAACTTGGGTACAGGAAAAGTGAAATACAGAGAGGAGAGGAGAGACTTAAATTTCCAAGATGTGCTGCTTCAAAAATAAGAAGTTTTTTATTTAAGTATATGGAACTCAGGAAATATCAGCTCAGTGTGCAGTCCCAGCAAAACCTGCAGACAAACTGGCCAGGGCACTTGGATATTTCTTGGTTCACCAGCCATACAATGGAAATTTGAACTGTGTTGTCACTTGATGCAAATTTCTTTTTCGTTTTGCTATCTCTACAGCTGTTTGCTGGAAATGTGACTCATGAACCTAATAGTTCCATTTGTATTCTTCAGCTGTGTTAGGTTCTATAAATTCTTTGTGATTGAGCACTTTTAAGGATAAATGGTTTGAAATGTACATTCAGTTAAAGGTCTGAATGATTCAAAGGAGCAATAATTGATTTTAAACAAAATGCAAACTTGGATGTATAGTTACTTCTTTGAATTGTTAGAGAGATTCTGCCTACTTATAGGAAATAAATAGAATTTTCTGAAGTTCACGACCAATATTTTTCTTGAATTTTCTAATGTGGTTTGCTCTCTGGTGAAAATCATTTTCTTTTATTCAGACAACAATTATTCAGTATCTGTTCCTGATAAGATAATTTTCTAAAAGTGTCCATAAAGAGGTGGCTACAAACAGCAGGTTATAATTAAAGTTTTTAGTTAATCACCTGGCACATGCTGGAGAGCCTGTGTAGAGCTGAATGCCTGAGCTGAACATAGAACATGGACCTTGGTTCACAGCATCCCAACTTAGTGCCCATTGTCTTGTGCTGGAGATATCAGTTTACATAAAAATATAGTTTCATGAGGTCAGAAATAAACTGTGAATATGTTTGTTTTACTACATAAGGAGGTGCAAAACTCCTGCAATCTTTGCCCAAGTGGATTTCTAATCAAAACTACAAAGACATCCAAGGTATATTAGCCAATACTTTGGGTATTGAATTATTTGTAGAAAGCCTCAGAAAATGTTAATTCCTGATTCAAATCAGGGGAATTCTCAGGGGTTATTGTTTTGATTTTTTTTTTTTCTGCTGTTATATCTATGCTTTCCAAATGATGTGTGTAAGTGTCTGCTGCTAGTGGGAAAGACATCCCATGAGACATGGGAGAGAACTCAACAACTGTGCAGACAGATCTCAAGGCTTGTGTTTTTAAGAGTCTGTGAATCACTCTCAATACTGATGTCATATTATTACTTTTTTTGGCTTTAAATTATTATTTTCATAAATCATGAATTAATGTAGCCAGTGGAGAGATGATTTTTAATGAGCAGTTCAAAGCAGAATTGTGATTCAGGATCTCTAACTTGTTCTCTGAAGCAGTAGATCCCCACTGACTGCATGGCATGTCTGGTGCCTGGACTTACTCTCCTCTGTCACTCGGTGCACAACACAACACAGTCAATACCAATATCACACATGATATTCTCCTTCACAGTTGCTCAAATCCAATGAAACATTCTACCAAGCAAGAATGGCAGCATTTTATGGGGCTGTAGCACTGAAGTGGCTGCTCATTTGCTAATAATTACATGTTTGAAGAAAGCAGAGTCTGGATTTGCCAGCAGAGCTGCAGTTGCATCTGCTCAGAGTGAGGCAGGCTCCCCCTGAAGGGCTGGCTGATGTGATTCATTAGGAGTTCAGCATCCACCCCACTGCACACACAGGTGGAAACAAATCCCAGCAGTGCAAAGACCTACATCAGAGGGGAAAAGCATTTCTAGGCTGCCAAGCCCCTTACCCTGTACAGGGTTGTTGGAGAGACTATTTAACTATATACTGTAATTAGAGCTTGCTTTTCAGATCACAGAAGAGGCTCCATTACGATGAGAACACTTTCACCATCAGGTGTTAGTCACTCTTCAGCATCTTTGCAATTAAAACATTACTATTGCCAGGTCCTGGAGGCTTAGGAATAGACATATCTTGTATACTTGAGTGAATGTGAGTGTAACCGTGTGCAATCATGTGTGGTGAATGTGTCAGAACTAACAGCAGGAACTTTGATAAGAGTTCTCCATCTGTAAACCTGCCTGATAGCTCAAGGTCTTTGAGTTGTTATTATAAGTGGAATCCAGAAGAGCTGCTGCAGTTAAAGGTCTGTCAAATTTCCCCACACACAGGCTTCCCTAGGGTTTTATTATATTTCAACTTTTCCAAGTTATGTTGGGCCTAAAACTACAGCCAAGAACTTGTCAGCACAGACGTGGTTTTATCTCTCTCCCCTGAATGATCCAGTGGCTGAGTTTAAGAACTGGTGATGTGGAGCATCAGGACAATATATGTGCTTTGGGGTACCCTGGGGTGAGAATCATTAGCAGCAATTAGCAAGGATGAGAATTGCTCTTCTGGAAAGAGAGGCAGAACAACAGATGAACAAGAGACAGGTGAGGGGCAGAGAAATTAAAACAGATTATATGGATGAATTAATTTCTTCAGAGAAATGACACTTTCAGGAAGTTGTTTCTGTATGACTCAATATTTGGAAAATGGAAGAACTATTATTTTTGAATTTGCATCCCCTCCCTCCCCCAGAATTTACCATTATCACAATTACCAGCCTTTTCATTGATGGTAAGCAGAGTCTAGAAGTAGACACAAGAATTTCTTATTTGTATGTGGAATTTAAAAGTCCCACCCTGGCAAAGTTTCTGGCTTTCTCCTTTTAAGACTGGTCACAGAGGAAGCCAGTAAAAGGCCCTGAAGCTCAGGCAGCCAAAAAGCAGAGGTCAGGCTGCTGAGATGGTGTACAATGGGGCAGGGGAGAAAAGGATCCCCTTTACTGGGAGCAGGAGCAGTAGCAAAGTCAAATTTAATGCTCTAGGTAGCTCAGGTAGGTATTTATGCTGTTCTCACACTAGCAGAGCAGATTTAGGAATGTTTATACTGTAATTGCAGAATGACCTCAGAAGTGCTCTAATGCAGTTGCACAAAAATTAAGGTAAATATTTCACTGTTTTCTTGTAATCCCTCCACTTCAGGGATTCATACCAAAATGTGCTGAGCACTGTGCACTGCTGAAATAAGGAAATGGGCAGAGGGTTTTAGTCATATGCTCCTCATGAGGTGTGGGGTAGGTCAGCACAGAGAGCCCTGTGACATTGGCTGAAATTTCCAGCTCTCAGTAAGAAACTGCTTTATGACTCTCTGTGGTATTAAATCACTTTGCTACTTTGGGAACAAAGACAAACATGAGGGCTTTTATTTATCTGACATCCCTCTCTCCTGACAATAAGTGCTGCCTACCAGCTATGCCTTGATGCTACATTGTGCACTCAGAAAAAAGAAAAAAAAAGAAAAAAAAAAAAAAAGGCAA